>OY101443.1:72742913-73323175 GCA_956483585.1 Gymnocheta viridis
CCAATTAATTTAACTTACTTGACGTAAATGTATAATCCCACCAGTCGGTTTTACATAAAAACGCCTTTAAGTCATCTGCTGTACGACCGACAACCACATCAGGCGGTGAAACCAACGTACGTACCAACAAACAAGTTCCAATGGCGCCACATATACATCCCAGCCGTTTAAGTAAAGCAGCATCTGTTATTTTTACAGCTTTTGCAGAACGTACACGAAATATCACAGATATGCTGTAAATTAAATTAAAGAAAATAATGGAAAATTTAATTAACGAAATGCGAAGTGGACATGAATGAAGGCAAATATGTACTACATAAATAATTTAAAGAAAACAAACATTAAGAAAAAACATACAGGTGTAAATATTTCAGTTAAATAAATTTTGGGGCCACAGAATAATTTTATAAAAAACAAAGAATTAAAAATTTACATTTCATAGTATTTTTTTCAACATTGATTTGTTTTCTTTAACTTGTGAAAACTGTAAACAAGTGTTTTTTTTTATTTCTTTAAAAGATACATTTCAATGATTGTACCTTTTGTTTTATTATTATTATTTTTTTTATGTCAGTGGTCGTCAAAATGATAAGGTCAGTTTGTTTAATTTTATTTCTCAAGAAAGGAAATGTTACCATCAATATGTGTTTTTATTTCAGAGTTACCGGAAGCACAGAAAAAATTGTCATATTTTTTGTGATGACTCTTTTTTTATGCTATTGATATGTTCATAGTTGAATAAGAAAAGTGTTGTTTCCGGTAAACATAATATTTGATTTTTCTGCTATGACGAGTTTTATATATTTGATAAACAAAATTTTATGTATATTTACTGAAAATATTTGTATATTTTATATTTATTTTTATTATAAAAAAATAGTCTTGAAATCAGCATAAACTATGCAGATTTGTCTTTATTTCCAAAAAATACTGTTGCCAGAACTTTTATTTTTTCTTTCTTGTTCTTATTTTAATGCTTATGAATGCGTCATCATCATAGCCATTCCAAAGAAGTCAGCGCTTACAACGCTACCGTGTGAAACCTGACTATTATCGACGAAGCCGCCAACTGCGACAAGTTGTCATCGCCGACGTCAGTACCACATCGCATACGACGATTGCAGATTAACAACGATCACAAAGTTCTCTTCTCGAATATACGGCCGATGCCGTACAATATGCCTCAAAATTATACTCATGCAAGGCGGCTGCCATGTTTAGGTTTGAAAGAAATCGTGACGAAGAGCGCAGCGTCACACCGAGCATTCCTCTACCTTGGTACCGTCAAAAAAAGAACAATAATTGAAAGTACTGAATGCAACTTCTTTATCTAATACCTCACAATAGAAAACAAAATAAAATAAAATAAAATAAAATAATGACAACTATTAACGAAAATGGAACGATATAAACTTCAACAAGCAATTAAAATTAATAAAATTAACTATAAAAAATTTTAAAATTTCGCGGTCACAATTCGCCAACCAAAGGATTTTTGATTCACAAAATTTTATCCGAATCGCAATACATGGGAAAATGTTTTTTTAAATTTGAAATGGACTTGCTCAAGGCAGATCCATAACAGGTAGTCTCATCCGACTTCGTCTTGAAAATTGGATCAGATGTGTCAAAAACGTTTGATGTAAAAGAAAAACGTACAAAATCAAAATAAAATTAAATTGTGCTAAATAAAATTAAAATAAAAGTGAATAGAATTTGTGCTTTAATAGGAGAAGTATTAAATAAATTTTAATATTGTACTCAATACATTTTGTGCATAAGTGTTTTCAAATTATACTTAGAAATATAAATTTGAAATGAAAACTGTAACGAGTTATCATTATTTTTATTTTTTTTCAAACAAAACAAAATAACAAAGTAGAGTAAATAAATTTTGACAACCAAAATTCGAGCGATTTGAGTCAACTGATCTCTTGAGGCCACCTGTTGTGAATTCGCCTTGGACTTGCTTATATAAAACATTTTATTAAAAAAATTAATAGCAACAATAGACTTGTTTTTGTTACCACGTTACCCGTTTAGTAACGTGTATGTCCCAAATTTGCAAGGTACCCGCAGTCGCTTTGGATTTTTTCGTTTTAAGAATCAATTTTATATTGACTTAAAGAGGCAAACAATATGTTAGTAATAATGTTTTCAACTATATCAACGATATAACGGGGTGTGATGTTTCTAAAAAATTCTCTTTGCTAATTCACTGGACATTTATGTTTTCCTAAACTACATGCAATTTTTTATTATTTCTTGACTCCATTATATTTTTACATAATAAGACATTTTTGTAAAAGAAAGAATTTAAAATTGATATTTTACTGCTAAACATTGCAAACAGCTACTTGGCTTGTTTTTTTACTTCATAACAAGATCTTTGGAAAACATCTTAAAAATTAATCTTATAGAAATGCCACCAAGTATTAAAATTGGAAAAAAGATTTGCAAGTCAAATTCGCCTCAGATGTTCTCAGCAGCTAATTTTTGGAACAATATAATTCTATAAAATGTAGATTTTGATTTACAAAAAATTTCAACGATAATCTGCGTTTGTTGTTCTAATTTTCTGCAATCTTCAGTACTAGATTTATCGGTACTAAAAGTTACATGGAAAATAACAAATATAAAGGAAATTTTTTTAAAACAAACTTCATTGTACTTTATAAAAAAAATAATTTCTTCAAAAAATTTTAAACATATTTTTAATCAAAAACTTTTACATAAAAAACATACCTAAAAGATGACTGCTCAAGTGTTTTTTAATAATCAAAAGTAAAAATATTTTAAATAATACAACTGAATGACAAATACATTTTTACGATTTCTGATTTACCTCACGAATAGTTTGGAGCATCGGTCTTTAATGGCACTCAACAAAAAATGTATAAGGGTCAAATGCAGTTCGGAGCTGCCCAAAATAGCTGATAACACGATTTTTCGAAGTTTTTTCGGCCAAATTCGATGTTTGATTATATAAGTTTGCAATATTTCCCAATGTTGATCAACCGTAAAATGAATCATTTTGGTCTGTGCAGTTGTGATAATAATATTTATAACAGAAAATAAATGTCAGCGTCAAAATAATAAAATTTAAAAAAACACTTGTATATGGACCACCATGTCAATAAATTAAAAATATATTTAAAAATAAATTTGTTTAATCACATCTGCAGCGAACTTGAAGGCACTAAATGGAACAGGTATAATTTTATGTCTTTCGCTATCTGTGCCAAACAAGGATGGCATATAATTAAGGAAAGTAGGAGATTTTCCTATTCCAGCAGTAAATGCGCTTATCATTTTGTCGCATACATTTTTTAAAACATACAACAGTCCAGCTACAGTTAACTACATAATCCAAGATTCTATACTTACCGCCATGTTTTCAGCATTAATGCTCCATAAGTTAAGGAAAATCCAATTTCTCTCAGCCATATTCGTGCTGTACACGTGTATAAATTTGGGTTCGGGTACATAACAATATTCTGGTAATTTCGTAATATTTAAATAAAAGTAGAAAAAGAGAAAAATACACAAAAGGACAATTGTATACCATTACAATGATAAGTTTATTATATATTTTATATTAAATTCTCCCATATAATATTGCAAAAATGTATGTTTGAATTTAATTAAAACAATGAAATTTTATATATTGAAACGGCAAAAAAAAATTCACATTTATGTTCATGTTTACATACTACATGTTGTTGTTACTGTTGGTAATATAATAGCAACAACAAAAATATAATAAAAACTCTTACAAGGAAGTTTAAGGTCTTCTTATTATATGACATTTTCTGTTAATTTATATTTTACATTTTATTTTCAAAAAATCATGGAAGCGTCTAAAAATAACTAATAACTAACAATTTCCTGAATTTATTATTAAAGATATTCACCTAATTTAATTTCAAAAAGGTTTATTTGTTGAGGGTTCAACTCGTTTATATCTCTTAAACTTTAGAGTACGAGGCCTGATTTGAGACACAAGGTACGGATTGGGGTCGCTAAGATACCTGACAGAAAAATGGGCTTATATAGTTTATATTTTTGCGTATTAGTATAGAAAAGATTATTTTAAAAGTAAAAAATTATTATTTTTTTTATTAAGTTTTAGAATTTTTTTGGAACAATTGCATCAAAAAGTATTAATTTCCAAATCGTTTTCATTTTCAAACATTTCATCTTTTTACCTAAAATAAACATCAAATTACTCTTAACGAACACAAACTAAGGAACTCAATTTTTCTTTCCTCAACAATAAAAAAAATGCAAAATAAAATAAATATAATAATTCAGCACATAAATATATCCTTTATCCTTTGCTTCAGATTTATCTCCATCTTTTTTACTTTACTACTTGTTCAGTATCACTAGAATCCATCATATATTTTTGGCAAACGATTTTTTTTCTTTCAGTTCTATGTTCGCTACAAACAAACATTTTACTTTCGACTTTTTATCTTTTTTCCTAGGACATAGGAAGCAACGGCCAAGTTTTGCTCCATCTCTTACTATTATTAACTATTATTTTTTCCAGTTTCAACTGCTACACCACAAGCCGACAAAGCTCGTCGTAAGCTTGAGAAATTTTTAGCTTCATTCATCAAACGCTTCGTCATGTTATGTTCATCAAGTTTTTTCCCGAGATCTAATAGAAATACCTTTCTTCGTGAAAAATTTGAAAGATTCCATTCGGAGTTTTTTTGCGTAAAGATAATAAATTCATTCAGTGGAGCTATGTCTACGATGTTCATAAATATTCTAAATGCCCATCGTGTAGTTCGCCTGTTACATGAGTATTTTCTTACAAGTTTATCGCTGTTGTCTACTGCTCCTTTAATTCGATTATAGTTCATTATATCAATATCCGGGAGAAATCTTCCGATTGCTCTTCTATTTTTTCAATTTCGTTTTCTGTTGCGTTTCTTCCTTTGTCCTAGGAATAAGGATAAAAAGTCGTAAGTAAAATGTTCTAAGTGCTTTAAATTTGTTAGCAACAAACATATAACTGAAGAAAAGAAAATCGCTTGTAAAAAACATGTAATGAATTCTAGTGATACTGAATAAACACAAAGAAGAAAGAGATAAGTCTGATGCAAATAGCATAAAATTGGAGCTGTCACTGTCGTAATCTGCTTCTGCATCAATAGGATACTCTTCTTTGTACCATAAATAATCTTCTATCTGTCGCTGGGAAAGTTTTGTCTGTGTTGTTTTCATTTTTTCCCCTAAAAAAAACAAAAAAAAATGTAACGTAAAGTACGACGGGGGGTAACTTGGGTCCCCCAAGCGATTAACTTATCTTTTAATTACAAACTGATTAATATTTTTATGCCACTTTTAATTTTTTATACTATTCAAAATAAAATTGGACTATTTAAAACGAAAGAGATAGAAAGAAATTATTTTCCATGTTATTAAAGAAAAACTAAAGTTATAATTTCTTATAAAATTAAAGTAAAATTTTCAGAAAATATTCCTAATAACTTTTAAATACTCTTAAAAAAATTAAATAAATATTTCTTCAACAATGAAAATAATATGCACAGTTTCTTTATGATATCAATGTCATTTTAATATTTGTCGATTCGGCGAAACGGACCAATAAAAGGGTAAATTCAATTATACCAATATATGATTAACAAGACTTGCAGTAGTCGTGTTTGTTGGTGTAAAGTAAGTTTTCTAAATCTAAAAATACATGCAGTCGATTTGGCGACTTTTGGCTATGAAGGCTGTTTTGTAGATATTATTTCTAAACTTTTCAATGTGCTAAAGTTTAAATTCTACGTAATTTTATCTTTTGTGAAGTTTTTTTATACTTTGTATTCTTTCAGCATTGTGGTGATCCAGGTTAAGCTTTATCTATGACAATTACAAAATATGGTGGCAATTATTTCTTTGGTCCTTCAAACTAAAGAAGTATTATTGTAGACCACTTAAAAAAAATATCCCTTCAATATCCTTTGAAATGTCTAATAAGAATTTTTGAGGAAAAAAATATATTCACAACCTGAATAGTAAGTAGCACACACAAAAACTTCATCTTTAAGTAGATACATAAATATGTATCTATGTAAATATATAAATTCATATAATTAGATTTGATTTTGTGAATTTACATAGTTTGATTCTTGAATAAATTTAACTAATTTTACACTTTCATTTGTATTTTACCAATAAACTTAAAAATTAAATTGTAGAAAATTTCAAAAGGATATTGTAGGATTAGTTTTTGAAGAGAGTCATTAGCTTCTTTTTTTTCTCAGAGAGACAAACAAATAATAGCATAAACAAAGTATATTCAATCCAGTACGCTCGTTTTTATAAAATAAAACAACAGTTATTTTGTATTTGCTACTTCTTCTGAATTGGTAATTTAATCACTGATCAATAATTTTTTCCCTCTTCTTTAATTGTATTTTTTCACTTATTGAAAACTTTCTCACCGCAAAAAACAATATTTTTTTAATTGAGAAAAAAATTTTAAAATAAGGCATAAGCTCTTGTCGAAGTGAATGTAGCCTATAATTGATATGCTTTATAGTCCTGTTTGTATCCCTTCATGCAACACCGTAACTGACTTAAGATGCAAAATTTTATATAAGAAAATGTGAAGTACTTTTTTGAAGAGAGAAAAAGGCTGCATACATACACAGAAAGAAAAACGCCATACTAAATTCAAGTATTTTCTACTTACTTTGAGTACGAGTCGTACTCAAAATTTTTAGTTCAAATAACAATAAAATTTTTTAATTTTTGCAAGCCGAAAACGGACTTACTTTAGATAACCAATACTGGAGTTTCTTAAATTGAGTACAAAATTCTTTAATCACGTGAAAAATCGTGAACCATCTAAAAAATTTAATTGAGCACTTAATAGTCCGTACTTAAGTCAATCTTTGTGTACTTAATTTAAGTAAATTTGGGATTACCGTACTTTTAACAGCGTTTAGGATTGATTTAAGTACGGGTAGATTGATTTTTCTTTTGAGTGACCACGAAAAATTATTTTTCTACCAATTAAGCTTACTCGTAGAGAATAAAATGTATTTTAATACATTTTATAAAAAATATTTAAAAAGCTCTTGATATTTCTTATCAAATAAATAACAAAAACAGCAGGAGTTTCTGACAATAAAATTTCGCACATCTGACACTAAAAATAATATTACAGCGTCGTCAAAGGAGACGATTGTCAGATGTTTGACAGTATTATTGTCAGCTGAGTCAACCAATGGATTTACAATGCTTTTGCCGGCAACGATCACCATAAAAGAAGGGCCAATTCACGCGATTGTGATTTTTAACACATTTTACTGAAAATATGGTAAGAACTGAGATTCGTTTGTACATAACTTCAGTTTTAATCTTTCACTCTCTCAACAATATCGCCATGAAGAAGTTTTTTACATGATGCATGTTAATTCGCAATAGCAAAGATATGTGATATACTCTTATATTACTAAATTAAGCTTATTAAATTTTTTTGAATTTTTTAGTTTTCAATAAAAACTTTTTTTTAATTTATTAATCGACATTGCCTCGATATCTTCTATCAAAGATTTTCAAAAACTTTGGTTTGTTGGGGATTTTTTTAGTAGTCTATATACTTGCATTTCATTGGTGCTAATGCCAAGTCATCAGTAGACCTAAAACCATACATTTGAAATGTTGCAAACCTCTTATCTATACAAAAACTTTTAAAAAATCAATGAGAATTTCAAAAATTACAAAAGTGTAAATAAGCAAGCATAGTAGGCTTTGAAACTTATTCAAAAATTCCAACAAACAAAGTATATTATTCGATATGAATCTATTTTATTTTCTTTACTACCTTTATACAATTAGGCGCCCGCCCTTTGGGTGACAATAAAAGTATTTAATATTTTTTCAATAAAAACCAAAAACAGAAAATAAACCACAGAAATTTTAGTGACAAACTAACGGAAAACCCATATAATATTCGATTATGTATGACTATGTATTGAACGTAAGTATCGACGTTTTTTGCTAAACATCTTTTTTCTCAGGCTTGCGAAATAGTCCCTCTGCTTTCGTTTGATTTGTTAGGTTGATCAGTCTGGAAATTGGCTGCATTGTTTTGGAACTTTGTATATGTACATGATTTAAATACGGTAGCGCAACTGTATACAAACTTTGTATTGATACGTTTTGGAAGTCAGCCTCTTCCACTTGTAAGCAATCGCTCAAAAAATAGGTTCCTTTCTTGTGTTTATATACTAAAACAAAGGGAAAGCGTTTTGAAAGATCATGAAGCTTTTTATATTGTTATTTTGATTTTACTTATCATTATCATATTGTGTAAGAAATTAACTGATGTTAAAACAAACTTCAATAAAAATTTAATAATTATTCCAATTATTACTCCACTGAGAAGATAAAACTTGAAACAACTTTTTGAAAACATCCATCATATACCCGTAGCTTGCATTTATTTTCACATTTCGAAAATTTTTTAATTTTCTGCTTAACGACCTTTAGTGTTTTCAGTTTCTAAAGTTAAAAGCGCTTATTTATTTATTAGATGGTGGCCTTTTAGTTTTTAAAGAGATGTAATACAAGTACTTACTAAACGAGGCGCCAGTTTTATAACATGAAAAAATAATTATTAAGTGGTACTACATCAAAGTACTTTATGTAACAAACAGACTTATTTGTCCGTTTGATAAACAAAAAAAAAACTTATTATATCTATTTGTGCCTATTATAAGTCAGACTACGGATAAATTTATATCTATGAAATATAATCTATTTTGAAAGGAAGCAAAAAGCTCTAAATACTTTTGTAACACGACCACACATCTTCACGAAAGGCATACGTAACATGCAGCATTATTGACCATTTAAATCAATTTCAAGTCAATTAAGCTTGATTTATTGGGATATGTTCGGAAAATAAACAAGAAAAATTATTTGAAATAAATATTTTAGCAAAATATTGAACAAAATATAAAAAAGAAAATGTAGAAGATTCGGATAAATATTTACAAACAACACGTCTTAAAGACCGTATAATGAAAAGGGAACAGTTGCTTGAAAATCTTTACACACCCGGAAGGAAATGCTGTTTAAAATGACTCGAAAATACATTCATTCTTAACAAACAGTAGCAAATACAATTGAGTCGTTCAGTGGATAAAGGGAATGAGTCCATTTTTTGCGTTTTTGAGATTTAGCCTGGTTACACTTCCTTTTATGACTAACAATGTATGGTAAAAATTTTGTTTTCAAATTTCAACGGAAAACCCCTTTTAGAGACAAAACATTTTTTGTACGAAACACAAAATTTTTATTTTCAGTGGAAAAAGGGAATAAGTCCACGCTTACATTTATATTGCATTAATTCATTCATCGTCATTGTTAACTTTGCTTTTAATCACTCTTATTTGTTTCAATTTCTTGCCTCTCTTCGTGCTTTCGCTACCTGCCAATTTTTTGTGTTCTTTAAATTGTATTGGACAAAATAGAAATATCATAACTTTGAAAAGTATGTAATATTTTGTTTAAATTAGATAATCGCACTATACATTTAACAATGATTTCTTAGTTCATTAAAAATTAAGAGATCTCAACTGTCTTGAACATACAAGAATTTTTGGTGTACAATTTTTTATTTTTGTTTTGTTTACATCGCTTTATTTGTAGCATTTTGTACTTTATAGTTGTATCCTTTTTCACTGACCAGCGATTTAGCTTATTTGGACCATTTTCAAGTGTCATTTTTTACATGTTAGTTTGTGGCGTTATGTTAGTTTGTAGATCAGTGTTGCAGCCCTTTTGCTGTCAATTAGGCACACTAAATTTGCGTAGGATGTGTGTGTGGCCCATTTTTTTATTAATTATTTTATTTCGCCTGCGATTCTGCTACAATATCGATAAATGAGGGCGCTGTGGTGCACGCTAGCATACACCCTTCGTCACTTAAATAATCCAAGTACAATAAATACAATGACATATTAATTCTCATATGAAAAAATACTGAATGTTATGACTTTTCTGAAACTAAGCTCGAACCCACGTTCTTAGTCATTACTTGCTTTGTAGTTAACGCGCTAACCAATTCAGCCAACAGGCAAGTGTTTTACTCATATTCCTGTTTCTTCAAATATAGATTAAAAATTAACGAACATGAAAATACAGCGATGGTTAAGTACAGTTTAATCAATCCTGTACACAAGATTGGCAGCATTAAATTATAGAACAACAACATGAAATTCAAAAATAACTGAAATGGACATTCACAAAAGTTTATTTGCAAGATTGTTTGAGAAATTTGTACAACAAATATTTATTGGAGGTGTTAGCTTCGGCGTAATCGATTAATGTGAGTAAAAAATACAACATGCTGTCTTAATTTATATGAGTATGTAGATTACATGCTTATACGTATTGAAATATATGACGAACAATCTGTCTAGTTCATCCTAGAATCTTTCAGAAATGATGCTTGCACAACAAAACGTAAATGATGTACAGAAGATAAAGTCAGTGCTGCAAAAACCTTAGTATCGGGAATTTCAATATGCAAATTAGTTCGCGTATTTCTCCTTGAATATTTTTGACAAATTTAAAGAACCTGAACAAGCAAACGTTTACGAAATAGTCGAAACGCAACAATACTTATAGCTGGTGGTTTACTTGGCAATTGCGATATGACCTCAACTGAAAATAAGCTTTCGTTAATATCTACATTTAGATGCCGAATCTTATCCTTAATTTGTAGTACATTCATTACTTAATCTTCAGTTAACTTTAATATATTTACAAATTTCATAAAATATTAAGTCTACCTAAGAAATATGGAAAATTCTCCTTATGGATTTTGTGTAATCCATATTGTATGGCCTTTTGCATCATTTGTTTTAAGTCTATTTCTATCAGGATTTGTAATGGTTTTTTTCTGAAAGTTATTCATTAATATCTTAATATAATTTCTGTAAATGTTGTAGGATCCTTTTTCAGAATTCGTGGTAAAATCTTCCTCAATACTGTTGATTCTCTAATCATATTTATTCTCTTTTAAATCTTTTACTGTATTTACTTTGTATGCTTTTGATATAGTATGTCATTTTCACATTTGAAGAATCAATAATATGTCTATACCCATTTGAAAATCTATGACTATCAATAATTGTAGACTGTCTTGATCTGAGTATCTCCTGCTCATAACTATCCCGTAAAGTCTGTACCAAATCCTCACCTTCTGCTAATATCTTTATATCAAAAAAGCTCTCCTTTTTAATAGGCAAATCATATTTCTGTCCTAAGGATTGAATGTATTGTACATCTATTGGATTACTTATACTTGTTTTATTAATAAGCTATCGATCATTAAGTCGAATACCCAAATCCTTTCTTTTTAAATTAATAAGACGTATGTCTAGTTTTCTGCATTCACGCTTTTGCTAATTTATCATCGTATTTCAAAAAATCATTCATGAAAAATCTTGTAGGTTAAAACGAATACGTTATCTCCGTGAATTATAAATGTGCTCATTAAAAGATCAACAGTTTTGAACAAAAACTCTTAAATTTAAACAGCAGAACCAATTCTTATCAGTATTTAAATAAAGACGGTTTATTTGAAATTTAAAAACATTCTGATTCTTAAGAAGAAGTTTGTTTGTAGGACGAGATTGCATAAAGAAGTAACTCTGAAATATAATTGAAAAAAAAGTTAAACAGAAAAATCTTCTTATAAATTGGCCGTCTCATAAAAAGAACAAAGTATGTGAAAGAAATTGTAATGATAAAACAAAAATTAATTTTCATTTCCTTTATAAATTTTCTTATAAATTTTTGTCTCTCAATTTATAGAAATAGTTCAGCCCGTAAGACTTTTATAGTTTTCTCATATAAATGACAATTTTCTGATTTCTTTTGTTTTGCTGCAGCAAAAAATGTCCAACATTAAAGATTTAAGAGAGAACCGAAAGACATTAGAATAATGAAAAGTCATGCAGCAATAAATTTCCAACTGGGAGATTGTTTTCCATTTATTTCTAAGCCGTCAGTAATCGTTATTTGGTTTTGAAAACTGCAAACGAAGATTTATCTATTTATAAGCGTTAATATGGTAGATGAACATGAATGAAAGCTGAAAACTAAAGACAGGATAAAAATAAATATTTATTTGTTCGTTAGTGATTTATGATCAAAATATAAACAGCGTAGTTTCGTCGTGCTAAATATAAAAGAATATAACAACTAAATATACTTAAGTGTACATGTTTCACATTATATGCTGATTCAGTGGGCTTAAATAAGTGAAATTACCGAAAATAGCTGCTGAGAAAAGTGAAGTTTATTAGTTAAGTGAGTTGCATAGTTATTAAATAAAAATATTTCAAGTAATTTAATATCATACAAACAGATAAATAGCATAGTTTGTCAAAAAAATGTTCATTTCAATTACGTCTGATTGCTATTTATTAATATATAATTACATTGCGCTGTTTTAAAGTATTTCCAGCATAACTTTATTTATTTATTTAAAACTTAGTCATTGGATATAATCCTTACAGCCGAATAACAAGATGCATAAAATTATATTAAATTGCATGATTCAAAATAAAATTATATGTTATAAATTAAGAAATCAGATAACTACAGTGGGTATGTTATCGTCTTTTTTGAAGAACAAACACAAACCGCGAAGATTTTTCGGCTTGTCTGCAGAAACACCAAGGGCCCCGGCAGGAATCGAACCTGCGACGCCCATACTAATAGTCTATTGCGCTATTTACTAGTCTACGGGGCTCCCATGTTATCCAAAAGCCGTTAATTTATTTAATATCCCCGACAAGCTGGTTACTCCATTCAAAATCATACTTTTTAAAAAAATTTTTTACAAATTGCAAATAAATCCATTAGAATATATTTTCTTTCGATTTTCAGCTATAAATGCCTTTTTCTTTTTTAAAAAAATGTAAGAATTATTTTTTATTTTTATCAAAAAAATTGCTATTCAAAGTTGTCTTAAGACGAACATTTTGTCTCGTAAGTGACGATACAATAATTTCCCCAATATTTCAAAAAATCATTATAATGCAAATTTTCAATAAAAAGTACAACAGCTATAGCACTTTTTTAGAAAAGAAAACTCCACAAGTTGTTTAGATTTATATTCACTGCAGCAAAAAGTTTAATTCAATATTAAGTTTACGTGAATAAAAATACAGAATTATTTTTTTTTTCTTTGGCGTCAGCGCCAGTGATTTCAATTTGTTCAACAATAACGTAAAATTTCATCGTTTTATTTAATTAATTGATGCCAATTAAAATTAAAATGTTGAGTTTTTTAACTTTTTATTTTGGAGACAGTTTTAATTATAAATTTTTTTCAATTGACGAAATACAAAAACTTACTGTGCAATAAATGAAAAAGGCACCCAATGCAATAACACGTAATAATGCAGGACTTGCAGCACGTACAACCTAGAAAGAACAAAAAAAAAATTCCTGGAAATTAACAAATTGAATAAAAACAGTAAAAAGTTAATAAATATTGGCACAGAAATTCTCCAAAATACAATTGAAAAAGGTGACTTTAAGAAAAACAAGTTCATTTTACAAAATCATATAACAATAGAAAAAAACTTTCTATATTTTGTACCTTGTATTTTTGGTTCATGTTCATGAGTGGAAAAAAATTGTTTATCATTACGAAAACTCACGCTCAATAGATTTTCCATTTTAATTTGCGGAAAAAAACTATAAAATACTAAAAAAATAAATGAAAAAAAATTATAATACCGTAAAAAAAACACCCAAAATCATTTTAAAAATCTCCTCATTCACATTCACACACGCAAATTTTTTTTACACTCCAGTCTATACACGATTACGTGAGTGGCACAAAATACTAATCGCGATCCTGCGTGAGCGCGCTAATCACGTGAGCGGGGCTTGTGTCTCGTTACGACTTTATTCCAAGTAATGCAACACGAGTGGCAAAATCATTTATAGCGGCTTGCAGCGGATAAAAATTGCTTGATTTGAAATAAGTTTATTATTTAACTGATTTTTTATTAAATCAAAAAATCTTAACGGAAGCAACCATCAAACAAAGCAAATCATTTATATAGCCAATATTAAAGCAATACTTTGGTTAAAAGCGATAATATTTAATAAATATATACCCTGTAAAATTAATTATCTGCGGGTTATGATATTATTGCGGTTAAGCCACAATGTATCGTTCTTTATACCACGTATCTATTATGTTGTATATTGTACACTTAAAAATAGGATATTCAAACTTTTTATGTTTAAGTAAATTAACGGCACAAAAGAATTCTTATAAATCATGTTTTATTATATTATATTATATGTTTTCATAAAATTAATATTTTTATAGATTTTTTAAATTTTTGTTAATTGATATTCACTAACTAATGAATAATATTTATGTTTGTTGCACTTTATCCCACGTCTATATTAACAAAATGATTTTTTTACATAGAGTTTGATATTGTTATGTGTTATCTAGATAAGCTTATGTCTTAAGATGTGTTATGTCTAATGGCCCAACCATAATAAGAATAAGCTAGCTTAATCTGATGTCTAAATTGAACGAGAAGTTTTACAAATAATTAAGCAAATTTAAACAGACTTCCAGATAGCCATAATGTACTCAACTTGGCATGAACATCATGTCGAACATCGCATATAGCGGTCATGTCCATGTTTCATCCATACTCTGACATCGATGCCACAGGATATGGCTGAGCTATTTTCGACATCAATTGCAATTTTTAAAGGAGAGTAAAAAAAAACAGCGCAAAAAATTTAATTTTATCTCTATTGCACAACCTGAAAATTTTATAATTTTTCTGAACATAAACATCACATAGAAAAACATGGACATACGAGGGCGGATTGATATTGAAGCTACCTAAGTAGGAAAAAAACATTTTGTTTTTGTCAAAAACCCTTAATTTCTCAACATAGTCTCCTTTTAGCACATTACACTTAGTCCAACGTTTCTCCAATTTTCGTTTCCCTTTCCTAAAAATAGGATTTTTCGAGGTTCTTAAAATAGGCATTTGTTTGGTCAATAATTTCATCGTTGAGCTAAATCTCTTTCCACCGAGGCATTTCTTTAGGTTTGGAAATAGGAAGTAGTCACTAGGGGCTTGATCCGGAGAATATGGCGGGTGAGGTACCAACTCGTAGCCCAATTCATAGAGCTTTGCCATTGAGACTGCACACGTCACACGTTTACTTTTATGGTTAAATGAGAGCAAACGCGGCACCCATCTTGACGATAGCTTTTTCATATGCAAATGTTCATGCAAAATGTTGAACACACGTTCATATAATATGTTTACCATTTCAACAATCTCACGTAACTTGACTCGGCGATCATTCATAACGATATCGAGGATATTCTTGATATTTTCTTCAGTAACCACCTCATTTGGTCTTCCTGTTGATGTTATTGTTGCAGTGCTTGTTCGGACGCGTTTAAATTCAGCAATCCAATATTTTACCATGTAATCTGACGGAACAGACTCACCGTAATGTTTGTTTATCGAGCTTTTCTTTTGTCTCTTTCGCCGTTTTCCCTTTCAAATAATAGTGTTTAATCACTGCACGAAATTCTCTTTTTTCCATTTTTCAAGAAACACAAACATACTGCTTACTTCAAACGACTGCAACAAATAAACTAATCAATGTATTTGGGAATTTGGAAATTTTAACAGCTGACGTTTGACAGATCGCAATTTAAAAAAAAAAGGTTTTGTGTTTGTGTTTCCATCTTGCGCTAGGTTGCTTCAATATCAATCCGCCCTCGTATTAATATCGTTGCTCTGCCAGCGTTTTGTTCAATTGCTCTTGAAGGCGTAGGGCATGTGATCTTAGGAAATATTTACTAATTGTTGCAAATTCATATATAATTTATATTTTATGTGAGTAATTCATATTGAGAAGACCACAAATTACAGCAATGTTTATTATTGTAATAATTGTTAACAGTGATGCCATTTGAACATTTAGTTTGGATCTAATGCATTACATTTTTTAGAAATATATGCTATTGTATCATAATATTTTTTAACACTACACTGAAAGAAAAACGCCGTACTAAATTCATGTATTCTATTCTTACTTTGTGAACGATTCGTACTAAAAATTCTTAGTACAAAAACCAATTAAATTTACTTCAATCAAGTCGAAAACGAGATTAGTTTAGGTACCCAATCCTGGAGTTTCTTAAAATGAATAAACAATTCTTTGATCATGTGAAAAATCTTGAATGAACTAAAAAATTCTTAAATTAAATTTAGAACTTACTTGAGTCCGTACTTAAATCAATCTTTCTGTACTTGATGTAACTGAATCTGAAATTACCGTACTTTTAACACCGCTTGGGATAGATTTAAGTACGGATGGATTGATTTTTCTTTTGAGTGTGTTTTTAATAGTTTTAAAAATTTCATACAAATTACGTATATATAATTCTTAAGGTAAAAGTTGACATGGATTGAAGCTTGAACAAGATATATAAAATAAATTTTTATAGAAATATGCTGCCACGCTCGCAAAATACCAGAACAAATGCAATCATCCGATCAGGATGAATAAATCTCGAATATATTTTAATTAATTCAAATTAACTTTCATCGACAAAATATTTAAACATTTTACAAATAACACTCTTTCATATGAAAATTAAAAATGCATATAGCCAATTAATTAAGTCTTCTAAAGTGATAGGTAATAAAGCACTTTTTAGGGACAAATAGCAGTATTGTGAACGGCCTGTTGTATTACCATATAAAAATTGTTATGAAGCTTAAAATCAAACAACGGAAAAAATATAGAAGTTATTAATAAAGAAAAACAATGTAAAGCAACAGACAAAATCTTATTTCACAAATTATTACTAGCTAAATTTTATATCACGTCATTAACTAGCCACATTATTTTTTCTTCTGTTTCCATCTCCTTTATTGCTTTTTATATTTGAATATTTTTTGTAGCAAATTCTGAAATACTTTTTTCATTAAAATTATTTACGAAAATAGAATTTTGCCTAACTAAATAGCATAACTAAATAGCATAATGAAAAAACATAGGTAACAAACGAATATTGTCATATAATATTTTTGTATGAAAAATATAAACAGCATTTTTATGACAGTCATAAAATTTTACGCAATATTACAAAGAGAACTCAATAGAACACTTTGTGAATTAGCTAATAGTATTTGATATTCAATTTAACATTTAGTTTTTTTCTTATAGCTCGTTTTAGCATAACTTTTTTACCATGTAGAATTCTATAATTTTCCGTTTCTGGCAGTCATTTCAAAGCAAAAAATTAATATATTAAATTTTTTTTATTCTGGTGATTTTTTAATTCTTTTTATATTCTATTAAATAAAAACGTATTCTTGACCGAACATTCCCTTTTATTATAAATGAATAGTTTTTATGTACTTATACTATACACAAAAATCCTAAAAATGTCTGATTCCGTACGGAATATGTGTTCCAGTCGTAAAGCAGCTCTGGGCGAGTGAACAACACGAGTCGTTGGCAATTATTTTTTAAGTGCAACCAGACCACTGGTTGCACTTATTCCTGGGATACCCCGGCAATTTGCGTACTGCTATGCCATTTTTTATTTTTAAATCAATCATCGAATATGCTTTTAGTTTCGTACTTTGCTTAAGCAAATAACAGTTTGTAAAACTTAGCGAAAAGTTTTCATAAGTTCGCACAGTTGCTTGAGCTAGTTTAAGCCAGCTTATACATATTTTGGTTTCGCCTTAAAGCTGAAGAGGGGCTATAAAACGAAACTGTTTGCGTTTTTCCCGTCCTTTTTTAACCGCTTTTTTATTAAAATCTCCTTTTTGTGCCTCTTATTAAAAATTTTTAACGGTAACGATGCACACGATTCTTAGCTTGTTGATTTTCAACAGTGTTGCCTAGAGCTGGAGAAGAAGGAGGATAAATCGGCTTTTAAAAAAAAGTCAGAAAAAGCTAATTAGCCCAAAAATAAAAGCTTGTTAGCTTTTAGGCTAAAAAATACTTATTTATAATTCAACGTTTTATTGTTTATTAATAAAAATTCAAAAACCGTGTTAAAAGTTGTTCAAAAAAATACTCTACTAGTACAAAAACAAAAAAAAAGAACTAGTAAAAGTATACATATTTTTAAATTCGTATAAGTCAATATCTTAATAATAAAGAACCTTAATACAGAAAAAACCTATCTCGATTTTTTTAAGTTACCTTTTTAACCTCTTCTGGTGTATTTGGAAGAATAACACAAGAAAGGATTTAAAAAGGCGTTTCAAAAAACAAGAGATACGCCCATTCTATACTAAGTCAACGATATATAATATAAATATCAGGCATTTCTTTCGATTTCAATTCCGTATTGCATCAAAAATATAATAAAATATTTGTATTTGGGCATGACATAATAATTCTTGTTATCTAAATTAATTTAAATAGTATATCTGTATCAAAACAAAAAAATTCAAAATATATATATTCAATATATTATATACTTTAATGTGGATTTACTATCTATGCCATGGCGGATGGGCTTTATAATTTTCTCATCGGAAGTAGAATCATTGTACATTTGTACATTGGATTAATTTTTTATTGTTTTTAAGCTATTAAGTTCAGTGGAAAATAAAAATTTAGCTTCTTTGAGGCTGAAACGAAGTTAAAACGTAAATTTCGAGGACAAGAAAAAAGCTCAATCTAGCCTCGAAAAGGCTAAACCGCCGTCATTGGTTTCTACGTATATCAAAGAGATTTACCCGGCATGTTGTTTATAGTGTGGATGCTTCCCAAATATTTAAAAAAATAATTTAGGAACATCCTATTTTGTTGTTTTTATGGTTTTTTATGACATTCAAGTTGTTCATCATGTCTGAGTAATTTTTAAGGAAAAAAGTACTGCTTTTATAGTTTTTTTTTTTCTATTTAATTTTATATAATTTGTATTTATTTTTAATTTTCATGTATGGATTGAGCGCAACAATTTCAGCAAGTAAATATTTGTGTAATAAATATTTAAGTTTAAATTTGCATCAAAAATATTTGCAATCGCATTCGCTACAAATATTTATAAGTATGGAGCGGCCTTGAAACAATAATAATAATAATTGAATTGTTTGTTGAAAACATTTCACAAATTTTATTTACAACCACTACTTCGCGCTTCCAATCAAATATTGCTTGTAAAATATAGTATAAATGAAAATTATGCTTAAAATCAAGTGCTATGAACATGGTTATGCCAAATCTCATTATTCGTGTACGTAAGAATGCAAAATGTATCAATCATTTCTAAATTGATAATTTTGGTAAACACAAGCAAACTAATAATTCTTTGTTTGTCTTTAAACAGAATTTTGGGTTAATGGCACGATATTGTTCTACAAATCCATACATACCTTGACTTGTTGATAGCGAAATGTAAACCAAGCAGCTGGCGGCAGTAGACCAATTACAACACAAGCCAATGCCAAGATACTTGTACGCATTGGCCAGTTTAGGGCAGCAATACAAGGCGAACCATCTTCACAAGAATCGCAGCCTTCTGCACAGGGCAAGCACTCGTATTCGTTGACAATATTGTAGGTTGAATTTTTGCCCTGAAAGCAAACAGTTAAATTTATATAAAATCAATATACATATAAGCCAGAACTAACAAACGTTGGCTACCAGGATTGTTAAATTATCCTAAATCCAACAAAAACAAACAAAACAAAAAACGATGTAAAACCAAAATTGTATGCCTGCATTGTGGGTTTGAGTTTCTCTTATTTTTCTTATATTCTTGTACAAATTGAAAACAATATTTTCTCGTTGCTTGCTTTACAAATGAAAATGGGAAAATGTAAACCAGCAATTGTATGAACTTCACAAGGCCATGCGGCACTGGGTATTTGTGGTTTTTTGTTGAACATTGTAAAGTGTTTTACAAATGCTTACAACAGAAGATGAAGAAAAATACTTAAGAGTATTTAGATCTTTTAGTTTATGGTTTAACTTAATTAAATTGTTGTAGTTCACATTCTTAAATATAAATTTCAATTGTACGAAGGTTTCTTATTTTATATATTTTATGAACAGTGATTGTTTCAATTAATTTAAATATTAAGAAATTGTGTAACTTTATAAAACTATTATTAGAAACTGTTTAAATGGAAATACTGAAAAGATTAAGTATTTTAAATCCGGCGAGTACCCTTGAGATGGTTCAAAGAATTTGTTTCATTACATGTTTTCTTAAAGAAACTTGTTGAGCGGTCGGTGTACAGTGGAAAATTTCTCGAAAGGCGGTCAAACGATATTTTTCATACAGTTTGACATAAAATATTGCCAGATAATGCGGTCATGAAATAGAATGTATCTTATTTTTACAGCGTTTTTTCTTATGCTCTCAATTTTAGACACTCTTCCCCACTAGGGAAAGATAAAATTGTACAGAAGTTTGGAAAAATTGAAATGAAATAGTACAAAAAAAATTTCTATAAAAGGTTCTTTTTTAATTTCATCAAAAGATATTTGTGGGAATCAAGTGGTATCCTATTATGTCATAATGTCTTCATATTTTATAATAGTTAAAAAAAACTGTTGTGCTTCAAACAAAAAAGTCAGAAAATAATAAATAATAGATTTTTGTTTTAAAATACGAAGTAAGGTTTTTTTTCCAGTAGGTTCAAAATTTGCACCTCCATTTTTTTAATACCTTCTTTCGTAAAAATGATAGATGAAATTGTGTCAGTGGACAATTTATTTCACGAATCCATTTTAATATTGTTTAGCTTCCTAAAAACACTTTCTACGGAATAATTAGAAAATGGTAATAGACAAAATTTTATAAAAGTTTCTAAATTTCGGAAGAGAGTCTCATCACTACAAATCTTTATTTTAAAAACGTTTGTCCAATAAATTTCGACATCTTTGTGATCCAAAAAAGCATGTTTGTGCCACCCATTGTCTAATTTTTGGTAATCTGTTTCAACTGAAGAAAATCTGGTTTTAAAATTTGATAACGATTTTATTTGAAATTATTGTGCATATTTCGGATCTACTATATCTATAAAGCTATATCAATACTGAATCTTTTTCTAATTTGGGTAATAAATTCAATGTAAAAATGTCTGAAATCGGTATACATTTGTTGTTGCTCTGATTCCGAATAAAATAAAATAGTCTCTTGTGCAGCGACAACAATATACATTTAATTTATTTGTAAAAAAATCATTTGTGTGATTAATCAAAAATAAGTCAGTTTGTTTTTTTTTAATATCTGGTTTTATGGAATTAGACAAAAAAAATTTTAAGCATTTTTATAACTTAATTTTTTGTGTAAGCATTGGAGATTCTGATTTGAAATTTAAATTGAATTTAGTTAAAATACCAAGAGAATATAAAAGGAATTTTAAATATACTTTGGTAAATTTGCTGTTTTAAAGTTTTCTATTTTTCTGGAATTAGTAGAATATTAAAAAAACTGGTACAAGAATTTCATGGTACAAAAATAATACAAATATTTTTAAATATTACGCTGCACTCTTCTCTCAACAATGTTACCGTGTTTTCGTGAAATTTCATACATGTTTCATACGAAAATTGCAAACAAGAGGAAACTAAACAATAATAAGAGACTATTTAAAGTTACTGCTGTCGATTATTTTATGAGCCATCAGCGATTGTTCCTAAAGTAGCAGACTTTGTTCTGTTTTATCATTATCATTGTAGACTGAAAAAAATATACATTTTTTTGAACTGCACTTACATGATAATAATTGAGCCCTGGCTACCAGGCTTGTTTTTAAAACCCAATTTTTTCAATTTAGACATTTGATTTCTTTTTTTACAAAATACAATTTCATCAATTTCATCAATTTAATGATTTTTCAAATATTTTCCATCGCACCGTGCCATGTTTTATTGCCTAAATAATTTTATCAACTGGGAATGTGTGTTAAATCTTATTTATTTCTTTTGTTAAGTCCCTAAAATAATTTAAGAGTAAATACCACAAAATCTACACTGAAGGAAAACACATTTCAGCACTTGAATATTGTTGTTGTAAATGTTTTGTTGTGAATAATATGATAATCAAAAAGAAAAAATTATTTCCTGAAGTGCAAATTGATGTTCTTAAAGAATTTGTAAATTTTTAATTAAGAATATCTTTCTTTAAGAAAGTGTATGGCACAAAATTTACAAATAACTTTCCACTACCACGATATCATACGTATTCGTAAAACAAAAACAAAATTTTAGAATTTGTTTTTTTTTATTGTAATTGTACAAAAAAAAAACGAATACAAGTGACATCGCGGGACTTTCAGAAAATGTAATTTTTGAGTCACACAAATTTAAATTTGTTTTTATGAAGCTCAAAATATTTGCTTTTTTATTTTAAAATTACACAAAAAAAACAAGTTGATTATTCTAATCGACTCTTTTATTAATCGAATTTTTAGGTTACAAGTAGTATAATGAAATTCGATTATATTCTCTAATTGAATACGGGAAAAAATTAAAAACTTAAAAAATGTTTATATTTATTATATCAAACTCATGGAAACTGTATTGCGGACTCGTTGGCGCATGCAGGCTCCACTTTAAATCGAAATGATTCAATGTTTGATATAGGTGTCTCTCCCACTGAGCAAGCAACTTATTGCACAAAAGTTTCACCTAATTACCAATAAGAGATGGTTAGATGAAACTACCTGTAGGGAAACCAGGAAAGCCTGGCCCACAATTGATGAAAAAGGAATTGGCTGGCACTACAGGTGTCCAAAAATCATCTTCAAAACCTAGTTGCGGTCACAGCTGGCCACTGGTCTATTGGGAGGCCCAAAAGTAAGGGCTCAATTATAATGTGATATGTAGAAGCTGTGGCAATGAAGAAGAAGAAGAGTCGGCGGAACATCTTCTCTGTCATTGTCCAGCATTCGGGGATCTAAGCCTTAAATTATTCGGTCAAAGAACCCTCAGGGACAAACTTGTCTCTCTAATATTGATTTAAACAAGATACATTCCTTTATTGAATCAACCGTGTGGCTGCGTGAGAATATCAGCAGCCCGGGAGACCGGGCAACATGGTAGCACAGTGGGAACAAATTGATGGAGCCACGTGAATCTGCGCTTGCTCACGGTTGCCAATGGAACCTAACCTAACTTATATCAAACTCACAAACCTAAATACTACAAACTTAAAATACAAGTGCATACATGTAAGAATAAAACATGATAAATTGCAAGACTTTAAATGATTTTCGTTTATTTTACTGTTTCTTCACAAATAAAGCCGCAATTCGAAATCATTTATAGAATTCCAAAAGGCTCAAGAGAACTGAACAGATTGCTTCTACGTTATCAAAAACCAGTAACCAAATCTGTGTTTTGACTCCAAAAGGTTCAAAAGGTATTCAAATCAGGGATGGCGGTCCCGGTTATAAGTTTTATATAAAAAAAATCCATTTCATTGATAATTTTTAAATTTTTATTTTATGCTTAAAAAATAATATTTATTATTTGAGCTTTTTGTTGTTTGGAAAATAAAAATTATATCTTCAGTATGAAAAACTTTCTATAAGTGTTGAATTGAGCTACTCTATAATCATACATTTCATTGGTGCTTATTCCAATTAGTTAAAAATTATTTCATTTGAAAAATTCATATTCTACGGGAATGCGATTTTTTCATTCCCGTTTTCCAGAAAATAGAAAAAGTCCAAGCATATGTTAAAAGATTAGCGCGAGCCGGATACGAAAGTGGTAATTAAACATTATAGTTACCTTTTAAATAAACGTGTGTTTTAGTTTTTATTTCTACTTTCAATGGCCCCAACTAATTTTATGAACATTTAAATATTTATTTTCTTATTTCTTCGTTTAAAGAATATCAAACGTGTTATTGGTTTCCATAAACAAAAACTTAGTTAAAGATTATATTAGCTAGTCCTTACAAACTTTTCTTTTAAATGAAAAATAGAAATGCATAATAAATTTAAAATAATTAATAAGATAAGTAAATATCGCTCAGGTACTCTAATTCAACGTTTCTAGTATACCACATTGTAATTAGAAGCACTACAAAACTTTAACACATATTTTATTCGCTTCAGCAATACAAATCAAATTGATAGTCTTCTAGCAATCATATCATAAAAGTCAGAAAGAAAAATGTTACATGGCTAAAAACAACGTGTAGCAATGGGTTAATTTAACGTTAATTATTGATGGTAAAACTCGAATATTGATCGTGGTTAAGTTGTATTTGGTTTAAACACAACGTATAATACCTTCCAAAATACAAATAACTCTTAGATCCTTTTTCGGGTATAAATACAAATTTGAAATCACATTCAACCGAGCCACTTAAATCGTGGCGGATACATGGAAATACATATGAACACTGATGATGGGAGTGTAGTGGCTCCCGAAAAACAATGTTGTTTCTGTTCTGCCGTATAAGTTAAAATTAATTAGTGTTAACAAGGGAAAAATTCCCTTGTTCCTTTGGAATATTGTCTCATGTCCAATTCTTTCTAACTAAAAATGTTACGATCCTTAGTCAAAATAATAATCACTTTGGATTAAAAACCACTAAAACCACACTAAGCAATTTTGGTTGGAAATTTTCTTTATTAACAAAAAAATTGTTATCTATGTAACGAATATCTGGTTATTGTTACTTAATTGTAAGCAATCCTCTTTTTCTGCGTGTATTCGAGTCGTTAGATTGTTATTTACTTTTGGTTGGTAGTTCGAAAACAAATGGAAGATTTTTAATTTTTGCCGACAACCGTGAACATCAAATAATAACAACCTGTACCATCATACCCTGTAGCGTATGAGTATTATTTCCTGTTAAATAACACTCATACGGTAAGAGCAACATTTTATTATATACTTGTAGATGTGTTGGTTTCTTTGTATTTTAAATAAAAATTACTTTAAACGACACGTTAAAAGGAAACATTAAGTCATATTTTATAAATAGCTGACATTTTAAATAATAAACTGAACAAATCTTAACCTTTTGTCACATACAAAACACCAGTGATACTTACCAACATTAGCTTTTCGTACTCTTCCTCCAAGAGACTGCCATTAAAATATTTATGCTGACTTGTAGTATCCGGAAAATAATAACCTTTGCGGCAAACACATTTATATGAACCTCTACGAAAGCCCAATCCCTGTATGGCCTCACACTGCCGGAGTACATTCCAAGAAATGGGATTGTGTAGCAAAGAAATCAAAAGAGAGGATATAAAGAAAAAAAAATCATGTTAAGGAATATTTGTATGTGCAAATACGTGTTTACAAATTGAAAAATGTACAGGAGTAAATGTATATGTACATGTATATGAATTTCTATGTGGGTTTTGTTTACCAAAAAATATTAACAAATATTGAGTCAAGAAAACTGTATAATATTTATGTTTTGCTGCTATTTTTTTTATTCGGATTTTTCGTTTTTATCGGCCATAAACTTGTAAACTTCATTTTGCCATTGCATTTTTTATATCTTACCATTGTGGTACGTTGTTTACATTTATCTGTTCCTGCAAAAATGTTAAGTGGTTTTGTTGAGCCTGGTATATTGCGCTGGGGACATTGATCAATATCGACACGTCTCAAATCAATATCGATGCCAGATGTGCCTCTGAAAAAGAAGAGAATAAAAAGACACAAATGAGCACATAAATAAAACTTGTAAGCATTTGCAGTAAAAAGTCTACAGAAGGCTGGCAATTTCCTGGAAATGCAAATAAAAATATTTTTTTAATATGTCCTTTTCATTTTTATGTTTCTTTGAGAGGAAAACAATGTTTATTTATACCAAAATTATGGTTACAACTTTATGCGTTTTTACAAAAGGTCTTTAATAATGATAAGCAAAGAGCTTTGCACAAGCACACTTAAACATGCATTGCAATGTTGGGTTTCTGTTCAAATACTTTCGTAAAGTATTTAATGTTGCGAACAAATACTATCTTCATCATCTTAAACAATTAATAATAGTCCCACATGCATAGTGATTATTATTAGTCTAAAGTTTGTAACATTATTCCAAAAGAGCAAATGATAGATCGACATAGAATTAGAATAAATTCAATGCACATTGCAGAATAGAAACAACTTTGTTTTTCGGCGGTGCTACACCCCCATCATCAGTTTTCAGGTGTAATGTAATGTAATGTAATGCATTTTTGTTGTTGTTTCGGTTGCTTCTTTGAAATATTGTCTCTTATTCAATCGTTTCTGGCTAAAAATGATACGAACTTCAGCCTAATAAAAATCAATTTGGGTCAATAACCGATTTTATTCAACCCGATATAAAACACGAAAGCGTGGGGAAAATTCTTTTGACTATTTTCTTTAGTTTAGCTTCACCTAAAGAAAGATTGAAAAATAGAACACTTAACAAAAAATGTTATGCCATTTTTGGTTCTAAAAATTTCTAAAGATGTTTATTTATAAAATTGCACAACGGACAGTTAATAAAATTTGGCAAACTAATACCATTTCCTAATAATGAAATCACAAACAACTATATCAAAGATGTTTGTTAATTGTACTGCAAATTGTAGGATTTCGCTAAAAAAAATAACATCTTAGCAAGAAGTTGTTCATTACTGCCCGCAAAGTTGAGCCAGGAATTGCAGCTATTGTCACTCGAATTGATTGCTTTGGTTCATGCACATTTGTCGGTATCGATTTGTACACTTCTTGTTTACAATAAACCCAAAAAAGGTCCGGTGGAGCTTGGTCAGGCTACCTGGGGGGTCTATGGAAGATTGAGTTTCTTGAAATGAGCCTGTTAGAAAATTTTCAACGTAATTCAGCCATAACCGGCTGAGATATATATGCGGTTCCATCATCTTATTGATACCACAGAGAGTTAAAAAAAATTCTCTTTCGGCGTAGTTACGGATAGAAAGATCAATTTAGCATGCTCAAGTAACGGTCTCCTTTAACTTTAATGCTGTGTTCGTTTTGTTCGAAGAAGTATGGCCCGACAATACAGCGTGAAAGAAACTGCACACCAAACTGTGACGTGACTTGGACGCAATTCCCTCTCGTGCAGTATTTCTGGGTTGGTACCACTCCATAGTTAACAATTTGTTTTTGTTTACGTTGCCGTACAGATTGAAATAAGCCTCATCAGATATGAAAAGAGACTTCAACAAGTTCTCGTTCTCTGCTACCTTTTCAAGCATGATCTGGTTAAATTTCCAGCGAATCGGTAATTCCGGTGCCTTAAGCTTATTAGCCATTTCGATTTTATAGGGAAAGAAGTTCAAATCCTTCTGCATTATTTTCTGCATAGTCTGTCTACTGACACACATGTGAGCAGATAATATTCTTGTTGAAACACTAGGGTTGCTTTGTATGGCAGCAGCTACGGCAGCAATAGATTCCTCTGTTTAAAAGGAAAGGTTTCAGTTATGAGGCCTTCTAGCGACTGTATCATGCTTTGTAAAATTATGCACTAGTCTCGTAATAGTTCGGTTAATCGGAGGAACGGCACCATATATTTTCTTTGAACCAAAACTGCAAACTACAATTCATGATAGCGGACTATCCAGATTCTTTTTTAAGAGTCCCAGGTTTTAATTTTTAATAAATTTAAAGACCAATCTACAAAACCAAAAAAAAATTAAGATTACTTAAATAAAAAATAGTTACAAAGTTCTGTTTAGCTAGCGGCTTTCGTCAGCCATTGTACTTTAATCCAATGAATTTGTTTCCGTTCAGCTTAAGAACGAAACAAAATTTGTGTAATAAAAACCGTATAAAAACTGCGTGGTATTGAGCCTGAAACCTGCGCAGCGCATGACAAAACTCCTACTTATTTACCATACAGGTGGTGTTTTATTAACAAAAGTTTATAAAATCATTTCATAATACTTATGCTCAAATTTTTTTGTATTGTTAAGTGGTTTTGCTTAACAGGAGATCTAATGTTTTCTAAGAGTTTGTTCTTATTTAGGAGGAAGTTCGTTACATAAATAAAGTTAAAAATGTTCCTGTGTAACTTGATCTTATAATAAACAAAAATCTAAAATATAATGGTTGGCGCATTTGGAAAAGGTTAATAGCACTGCAGTTGACAGAAATATATCTGTGGCAAAAAGGAATAAGTGCTTAAGTCAACATAAAAATATTTTGATTTAATGAATTCTTTGTAATCTTCATATTTAGACGTGAGTCTGGCTGAAGTTTCATTTATTTTGCACGATTTTTCAGAAGGTTATCGTATAACGAATATAATTTTTCAACTTGTAATCTCAAACGGAATAATAGCTTGACTTAATATATATTGCCTGGCCCACAATATCGAATGGTATCTTTCTTTGTTAAAATTACATTTAAAACAAAAACAATTTCTAAAATTTCCTAAAAATAACGTTCTTTTTCGACTTTGTGGACGAGACAGATAATTTGATATATTTTAATTATTATATATTAGTTATGGACTGTAGAGCAAGGTATTCTTTAATTAGAAGAAATTTTAAACGAATTTGGCTATTTTAATGAACACATTTCTTAAAGTAAATTTGAAAGTGAAAAAAATGTCTCTCCAACAAAAAGGTAAAATATGACCTTTTCCCTTTTGCCACAGATATTTCCACATATTTTGTGATACTAAATATTTTTTATAGTCAAAATTTTTTTATTTTTCTTAAAGATAACACCTTATAAGTTTTCTTGTATTAATATTAGTTTTTAATTATTAAAAAAAAGTACTTCTAAAGTGTATTAGATCTGAAATTGTACTTCAAGAAATTTAAGAACTTTTAATAATACAACATCAAAACAAACTTATTATCCACTTCCGTTTGCATGAGTGTTATAATATTACAGTCAAAAATAAGATTACAAGGACATTTTCAGTAAAAAAAATAATATTTGGTTGTATTTTTCTGTGAAACATACTTGCTTTGATGTAAAAATTATATTTATAAGAATCAACAAGCTTCAATAGGAAAAAAATCAAATACATAAATTAAAGACTTTTTTGTGTATTTCATATTTAAATATTTTGTAAATTTATTATTCAGTATCTTATTTCGAAGAATTAAACTTTTGTGAAATAAATCTTTAAAATACTTGATATTTCTATTTACACAAGCGGTAAAATATGAAACAATATGCATTTGCATTGTACACAATCAATCACACAATCATGACAAAATTATATATTTATATGTTTATTTAAATATATCGGTATGCCCATCATCAATATCAAATTTTATCGATAAGCGTCGATGCATTTTTCGTATGCCGTACGCAACGTTAACGACGGCATCGATTTAAATTGGCTCTGATTTTATCGTCGGTCTGGTTTGTGTCGAAACAGTTTTAGTGTTTTTGAATTTTTTTTGCAATAGCACAATTTTAAGTTAAAAAGTGGAAAAAAATTACAAACCGTATACAATTTAATAAATTAGTGGAGGAGATGGAAAAAAATCCACCACTTTCCAAAAAGGCAGTCTTCCCAGTGACTTCAAAGAGTAGTGGGAAAGAATTGCAACGATATTAAATGGCCTTGGTAAGATAAATAGTTATAAAAAGATTATTGTATAATAAAATTGTTTTTAAAGGTTTGGCGGGATTTAAAATTCAAAATGAAGAAAAAATTAGTGGCAAAAAATAAGGCAGAGTGTACGTCTACTGGGGGCGGAATTTATAAACAAATGATACTTAGCCCGCTGGAAGAAGCCGTGGCTAACCTGCTTCAATTTCAGAAGTTAAAGTTATATGAATAATAGTTTATGTTAAAACTGTAGGTCCTTTTCGCTCTCCTTCAAAAAAACTTTACAAAAACTGAAAACAAAAAAAAACCAGCTGTCTAAATTGTTAGAGATGTGCTTTAAAAAACGATAAACCATCGACATCGTTACACTGCTCTTATGGCATACTAGTTTTGTATTGAATTGATGACGATATCGATAAAATTTTAGATTGATATTGAATTGATGACGATGACGACGACGATAAATGGAATAAGGGTGATTAGGCTGTTTAAGTGCATAGATAACATATCAGTCAAGTAAGAATGGAGAAGCAAGAATTTCACTTAAAAGTCTGTTGTACAGAGATGTGATCTTCATATGGAGATCTCGTATTTGAAAGCATCACTGCATTGAAAAATAAATCGCGGTCAAAATTGGCACATTTTAATGCATACCTGCTACGAAAACCTTCAAAAACAGTTTGCTTGTTAGTTACTGAATTTTATTTTATTTTTTATAATTGTGGCTGTAAGTCAACTTTCTCATTCTGTTCTGTTTGCCTTTTAGACTTAAATATTGCAGAATGAAAGAGATTTTTTCTTTAACTGGGCAGGCAATATGGAAATAATTTTTTTATTTTCATTTACATTACAGCAGTTAAATATCAAACATTTGTTTAACTTTGTGCTAAAATGCATTTTAATGGGCAGAAAACCTTTTGCCGTTTTTATTAGCATTCCTGGTGCACATATGCTTTAAGAAGGTATCCATGTTTTATTTTGTTATCAATCGATTTTCATTTATTAAGTGTTACAAGATCAATTACAAATTAAAATGTAGTTCTCTGCGAACAGTATAAAATTTAACTTGATGTCTGGCCATAAAAATGTTTTGACTACCTAATAACCGGATAAACTCGTAGCCAAAGGAACCAGTTTATTGGGAATTTCGGAATCGAATTTTTTTTTACTTATTTATTAATCTTCCAAAGTTAAAGTCGTATATGTGTGTATGTATGTAAAGTATATTTAAGCTGATAAGTGGCTGCCGAGAAAAAGGGAGGCCGCTTCGGAAGTAGGCAGCTGGTATAATCTAAACTTTCTTGCAGTCTTAAATTTGATCACTTTGACTAAAAACATATTAATTTCTAAACGAGAATTGGGAAATAATCTTGAACGTGAACACAAGTTATTCAATCGTTTAATTAAAATTTTATTTCTGTAAGGTTTCTTCCCTTTATTCTCGACAATCAACTTAAATCATATAGAACTTGAATTTTCGCGTTTTCAATATATTTTTTCCTTTTCATTTATTGCCACAAATATTTTATTTATATATACCGAAAAACAACAACAAATATTTATTGGAAATGAAGAAGTCTTCCCTTTTGCGTTGTATAAAAAATTTTAAAAATGATGCAAAATCATAACTCACTGTATACATGAGAATTTGTTTGTCGGAGAGATATTGAAATTCCAAATTGCCTGAAATGTTGCAAAATTATTTACGCAAATACATTTTCAAAGCTACAGTAATCACATACATAACAATATCTGGAACATCAAAAGGCAAATAGTTAACAAATATTTTCCTGATATTTTCATATTATTTGTAAATGCTGCATTTTTGAGTCCCATAGACAGGGCCGCATTAACAAGTGAGAGCGCCCTAAGCTGAATCTCATAAAATTTTTCTTCCTTGTATAGATAGTTATATAAAAAATTCATTTTATTTTTTTAAAAATTCTTTAATTTAAAACTTAGATATGTATTTACACAAAAGAATATTATTCAAAACGTTTTATAAACATGTGTAAATTAAATATTTAATAACGTAACATTAACGAATTTAAATAATGCTTGTTTAACTCTTATATTTAAAAAATAAATAAAATTTGTTCAACCTTTAATTTTGCAATGAAAATTAAGTTATTCTTGTTCAAGGCCAAATAATTTTCGTATTATAATTTGATAAAATAAGAACTTTTAAAAAATCAGTTTTTCTTTATGAAGATCCTCTCCAACTAAATAAATATTTCACAGAGTTTCACAGAATTTCACAGAATGAAATGACCATCGTTTCGAAGATATTTTAGATCGCCACATAAAATTTCTTAGGAATGGGTGCCAATACTGCAATGCAAAACATCAGAAACTTATATTCATGTGAGCTGCTCAACCAACTTAATAAAAAAATTACAATAATGTCAAACTGACTTTTAAAAATAAGTTGTTATTATATCAACTAATAATAAGGAAATAATTTGGCCTCGAACAGGAATAAATTAATTTTCACAGCAAAATTAAACATCGAACAAATCTTATTTAGAACAATTGTTCTAACATATACGCTTTGCAAACCCGGCGTATGTTCACTTTGACCGTGGGTGGCTGAGTCTAAGGTTTATATTTATTGGTGAAACTCCTCTAAATATTCCACTCTAATAGTCCATCGTTCCACTAAGCTTAGATGGCATGGCTCTGACTTGAGGCAATTACAGCTAATCTTCATTTTTGAGACTACAATATACTACATATGTATTTAAAAAAGTTTTCAATCGATGATCGTAGGGTAAGATTTAAAGGATATAATACCATAAAACAGAATATGAAGGACGAATATATTTCATAGAGATTTCCACTTTGGTGTTTATGTGAAGCAAAAACTGGGAGCTTGTATAATATTGAAATTTAAAGCTAAGTACTCTGTTCATCATTTCGTGCGAACTGCTGTCAAAAGTCCATATAAAAAAAATTCATGCGAAATAATTGCAAAAAAAATGGCCGAAGTTGTACTCTGTTCAAATTGTGAAAACATACGAAATGTTTCTGGCAGCATGATTTTTTCAAATACAACATGTTTCTGGCAACATATTTTCCAACTGCGAAATAATGTAAGCACCACTTATTTCGTGCGGAATTGCAAACAACAGATGCTCAGCTTTTAATTAGCATTGAATTTGTTGCGCACAATTAACTAAAATAAAGGAAAATAGTGTGAAAATAACATAAAATGAAGGTATGGGATTGAATGAGAACGTGTGTCTTCAAAGCAGCACAAGCTCTTAAAATTATTTTGTTCTCCATTTGTTTTCACACATGGTTTTTGTTTACATAAGAAAAACAATGTTGCTTACTTCAAGGCAATAAAAACGATAAATTTCTTCTAAATCGTAGTGTTGTCACCACTGGCTAATTGTCAAAATTTTCAAACGAAATAATCAATGTTGCCAACATTTTTCGCAAATTCAAACAGAGTACTTAGCTTAAGACGGAAAAAAACGTTAGTTCAATATGATCTTAGTGACGCTCTTCTCTTGCAGTTACATATGTGAACCAATGGTTTGAAGTTTACTTCCACAATATTTTTTAGAGCGTTCGAAACCATTCGCTGTAATAAAAAGTACATAACGAAGAATCCTATGGCCGATAACAATATGAAAAGATATGCAAAAGACATCAGTTACTGCATATCGGAAATGATTTCAGTGATCAAATGGTGGGACAATCGTGGAGACTAAATCGCTTCACACGGTATTTAGAATCAAGCAACGTGTAGCGGTTTAAGCTGTTAATTGGATAAAAGAAGTGTATTATGAGTACGATCTTGGAAGCAATGTCTGTTTTTGTATATTTTTTCAACCTCTTTGAGCTTTGATTTTATATAAGCAATAAAAAAGCCTCTTATTGGCCAAACAATTTTCAATCAATGTGACCTTCATTGATGTTAGGGATCTATCACGAACACCACCATTCAAAATACATTTTTGAGATTTATTGTGTTTTAAATAAAAACTCGATTTGTAAATTTATTCCGTATTTAAATAATTTGGGTAAAAACTTTTCTTCCAACGCATGGGCAACTATATTTGCCCAGCGTAATACGGCGCCAAAAAGGACTTTTTACACAGCTACTGTTAAGGTCTAGATCACGAAAATTAAACATAGAAGTAAATTGTTTAAGCCGAGAAAACTTGGTCTTGAAGGGGTTAAATTGTGCCAATTTAAAAAAAAATATAATTTCTTATTCTATTTGGCTATGATTAAATCAATGCTTGTCTGTTCTTAAGCACATTGAACATATTCGCTTAGAGTTTTCAATTTGTATGTATTATTTGTCAACTAAATTTAATCTATAGCTAAGATTTTAAATATTTGCTAGAATTTATTTTGCCATCAGGCTTATTGTGCGCTGTAAAACCACTAGATAATAAAGAAAATAATTTGAAGATTTTTTTTTTATATTTTTGCTGTTGCAAAACTTTTGATCATATTTTTATTTAATTAATCGACAACATCATTTAATATTCAAATTTTATACTTCCATCTAACGATTACTTGCTCTATAGCGTCGTGGCCTCTTTTCTGAAAATGAAATTTTCAATTAAAACTTATTGACATTTTTATAGTAGTTCTTATCAGATATTACTTTGGCTCTTAGTGTGTTCTACATCATCCCAGAAGTTTTAGAACTTTTGGAATTGATAAAACAAAAAGTTAAGAAAATAAAATAAATATGCACGTGCAAGTTGGAAAATGGATGGGATGGCAGCCTGCCTAAAATACAGAGACAAGCAGAAAGAATCACACAATTTCTTTTTTATTTTAAATTTTGTATATTGTGTGGTAGAATGCTTCTGTTAAAATTTGTGTACGTCTGTCTGTCTTTGTATACACAAATTTATTTTGAATTCATAAAATTTAATTTTATGAACAATTCCATAATCCTTTTTTTCCATTTTATTTTGTATTTTAATTTTTCAGTTTGGCCAACTATTTTAGTTTTTGCACTTGATTCTATAGTTTTTATTGGTGTTCTCTTTATTTCGTTACTTGGCCAACTGACAAGTTATATAAAATTGTTGAATAAAAATTAAGGATAAATGTCCTTATGCATTTAGTGAAACGAATAAATAATAGTAGAAAAAATATTGTGGATACGAGTATGTCTGAGTAGGAAAAAGTAAATAAATCTAGTTTATTATAAAAGTGTTTTTGCAAAGTGATGTGTCTGTTATTTGAAAACACATACGAAACGTATCGTTCCTAAGTGTTTCAGGACATTCACATATTTGCCTGTGAAGAATAAGATGATTCTACAGAAGTTAACGATAATTTTTAGTATGATTAAAACTTAGTTTGTTAAAGGAAATTGTAGAAAACAATAAACAAATGGAAGAAATACAACACTTCTCTTCTTAAATAATATTTTAAATTTGATTAAGATCTTTTCATCAACAGAAAACAAATGCATATTTTTTGTTCATTTATTCAAGCATATGCAATTCTGCAACAACATATTTGTAGTATGTCTTTTTATCAAACTCCACATAAGAAAGCATATAAGCATTATTTTCTCAAGACAACTGACTTGAGATATCGCCAGAGACGTTTGAACACCTGGAACACAACAAACGTAAGGTGTATGAAAATTGGACATTCAGATAGCGCAGCTGACGCGCCACCCGCAACATCCACTTTGCAGAAGCCATCTTCAAACATCAATGGCCAAGAATTATCTTTCGAATGAAGCAAAGTTCTTGGCAATTATTACAAATAATTTATGTTCCATCGCGCTTAAAAAACAGTCGTAGATTTGACATGAAGAAATTTACTTTGTAAACGGTGCCCACTAATTTTGTTTATTTTTTTATGTCATGCAAAGAAGACTTAACGCAGTGACATAACACAACTAGAAATCTTATTCGAAGAATATTATCTATAAGTTTGATAGGAGAAATAGAAAAAAGATTAAGAATATATTAGATGATAACAGTTTTCCCATTCAATTATCTTGTAAATAAAAAAGAAAAATTTTCGAAATGTAAGATATATAAATCTTTAACGTATGTACTGAATTTTTTCGTAAGAATATAAAAATCTGTATTGTTTGATGATAAAGAATACAGAATAGCACAGAGATTATTTAGTAAAAGAAGGATGTCGTACAAAAGTTCGAGAAATGTAATGTTTATGATAGTGGAATAGTGCTGGCAAAGTATTGAGTAGTAGGTACCAAGTATCGGATATTTCCTTTTTTTTGGTTATTCAATACTCAAAAGTAGTTACTCGATACTTTTAGAGTTTTATTTTTAAGCAAGTTGCGTGGCTAAAATAGTGCATAAAAATACATCACTGTATAAAAAGACAACTACACTGAAAATATTATTACAGATACGGAGTGTACGTTATTCAAGAAGTAATCCGTTCAGTCATTTTTAAAAGAATAATCATTTAAAATTGTAAGCAATTTTATTTTTAACTGATTCTAACATTCAAAAAACTAAGGAGATATTAATATGGATTTTCGGTTACATTCAATATTGTCGGTTGTTTTCAAGTGCTGTTTTTTTCTTTGCTGGCTTTATTTGATTTGTTTGAGATTTCCTCTCCTACACAAACAAAGGAAAAGTCTTTTATTTTCACAGGCTTCAGTCAATTAATTTTTTAACATTAAAAATTAAATGAACTTTTGGTTCAATTTAAATGAAAAATGAGTAGACCGGGTGTTAAGTGAACTTTCATTTATTTTAAATTACAATTTCAGTTAATTTTACGTACAGCGTATTTAGAGTGTATGTGTAAGATTCTTTAATCAAATCAAAACTAAATAATATTTTTTTTTGAAAACAATTAAATTATTTCTTAAGTTGTTAACGTTAAATAAAAAGTTAGCTTTACATTTATTTTTTATTTAATAATAGAAGACATACAAAACCAATAATAGTTACAGATCTATTTTTAATTTTTGAAGAAACCACTTCAATTTGCAGATAAAAACTATGCGTTACAAATTCAAAAAATCCGTTAAAAGTAGATATCGAGTAGTATTGAGTACCCAAAGGAAAAGTATTAAATATTATTGAGTAATGAAAAGTAGTAGAATTTTCCAGCACTATAGTGGAACATGTAGTAGAGCTTATGTAAGTACGACGAAAAATAAATGAAAAACTAGACTTGCAAATCAGACCACAGTTATATGACTTTTCGTCACATTGTAAAGAGTCATTGTCCTGATTTTGAGAACACAACAATCTTGAATAGTGAAAAAAAATTTCAAACGACATTATATTTTAGAAATGTTATAGATGTTCTAAAGAGACAAACAATTTATTTCGGATTAGATACATACATATAGTTTTGCTAAGAGGTATAGATATTTATTATATAAAAATGGCAATGAAAATTTAAAATTTAAATATTTTTTCTAAATATGTATGGACGTATTTTTTAAAGATCTTTGTTTTTTCAATAAAAAAAATTGTTTGTTAGTTTATTGGCTAAATTTTGTTAAATAATATTGTTCTACGATTATTAATAACTTTCCTGAAGAAGCTTCTCATAGATAGCGAAATATTGGAAATAAAATTCGTAACTTTGATATAAAATTGGACCATAATCAGAAATCGGTATAAATTTATAAACAATATAAAGGTCGAATAAAGTTGACTATAAATATACAGTTGAACTGTTTTTGGTTTATTTTGCAACTAATTGTTTGTTTAAGTTCAAATCTTAGCATATTCATTTCTTTTTTTTAATTTTAAGAATTTTTTTGATAAATTCATAACATTTTATTAAGAAAGTATCCCTTTCAACATAAATCTAAAACAGCTCAACTAATTTCGTACACACTTATATAATTCAAAACAACGAAATCCGTCAAACTCCATGTTTACGTTGTCACAGCTTTATGAATACGAAGAAAGTCAAGTGCAAAAGACAAAAAGCCGGAAAACATAAATGGAAAACAGTTGGATCTCAGGAGCCAATGGCACTGGAAAAAGCGAGAGAGTATAAATAAAAAATCAATATTTAATCATCGTACTGACCGAAATTTACTTAACTTGCAGAAAGTGAATAGTAAAAATTTTCGTATTGTAATTTGTTAAATAATACGGTTAAATTGTTCATATTCCTGGTCACTCTTAGCTAGTTTGACGAATAAATTGTTTCAATATTACTTTCTTAACAAAATATGAAAACAGTGAGAATTTGTATTGAAATCAATAACAATTTTTGGTATTCTAATGCTGTTTTTAATATTAATTTTTTAAGAACAGGCAATACATACATGCCAGCATACTTCAACTGCAACAGAATCAGAATTACGGAATGAACCAATAAAATCAGCCCTTTTAATATATACTTTTCGATTAATTTCTCAGCTATGGATACGATGTAAATTCTAAATTAAATTGGAATATTACAATTGTAAAGACCGAAACGACACTGTTTTTTTCCTGCAGCCATTGTGCTATTTGAACAAAAAGAGTTTACAACAATTCTATGAAACGATCATACAGGCCTTTTGCCTCCCACGAAGCATGTTCTAAGAAGACACTCGCATACGGACATCACAATGCGAAATGATTAGCACAGGATAACTTGTACAGATCCCACAATGCACAACGACCTGCTTTGTGAGCCAGATTGTGTGAACTTGGACTTGTGTGTTCTACTATAATCTTGTTTAGCATGAATAAAAGGCAGCCTTCATTTGATTGTTTAAATATTTCAACTGTTTATGGGTCTTTTCAACAATTTACAAACTACTAATGGCAGATATTTATGTTTTGCGTTCCACTCGCAAAAATTTCCTACAAACAAATAGCTTTCTTAAACGGACATGAAGACGGATTTGTAGTGAATTTATTAAGGAAAGATACAAAAAGCCTTCATTTAAGAATACATAAATCTTTGAAATATATTTATATAAAATTTTTTTCTCTTTCTGCCTAAATTTTATTTTTCTTAAAACTTAATGATAAATAATCAAGAGTTTTCTGTAAATAGTAAACATAAAATGCGGTTTATATATTCGAATTTAAATTTGCGGTCACATTGGTCAAATGCTTTTTAAGTAAAATTTAATTAATGACAACTTTTTTTGTAAAGAAGAAAAACATGAGTATTTTTTAGTCTTTAAAATGTAAAGATTTTTTAAAAGATTCAAGTTAAACAAATTATTACTGGTGTTGTGCTAATTATATGCCAAACTTCTTGACATGTCAAACTTATTTGGAAGTAATGAAAAATCTATTACTTAAGAATTTTAAAATAAGCGGAAGCTTTTGGCAATTAGGCTTCATCGACTTAACGATTTATTAATATTAATTTTTTTTAGTTTTTAAGCTTTAAGGTTTTTGTAATTCTATTTGCAACATTTTCCAAAATAGATAATTCCATTCTCATAAATCTAAAGCAAACATAAATCAATGTTATCTTTTTTTCTTTCTTTTTTTCATATGACTACACAGAAGACATACAAACACGTTCTTTAATATTTGCTGTACGGATAAGTGGGTAAGCTAACAAATTCTCACAAGATAATAAACACATTTTAAGCACACACACTTAGTTTTTTTGCTAAAGAGAAAACAAGTTCGAACCTCAAGAGATTTCCTTATAGGCCAAGAATACTTTATGAGAAAAATAAATAAGAATCATATACTTACTTAAGAATATGATCATGTATCAGCAGCTTTGGACGTAAGATTTATAAATCAGGAATTAAGAAGGCTTTATAAAGGATGTCTAACTAAGAATGCACTTTTTAAATTTATTGTAATTTTTTTGTGCAAATTGCATATTTTTATTCCGATTATTAAAAAAAGAGCGCTTTATGAAAGAAGAATGTGTTTATGGCTAATAAAGCAAAGTGAAGTCATTTTCTCCGATAAAGCGGATTTCCATCTGAATGTCTTCATGAGTTTACAAAATTGTCAAACTTGGGGTTTAGAGTATCCTCATGTAATCCATGAGAAACAAATGCACCCACAACGAGCTACTGTCTGGTGCATATTTTGGTCAGGGAGCGTTATTGGGCCTTACTTTTTTTTTAGATGAGGCCGAATTTTCAGTAACTGAGAACGGCAATCGTTACATTAATATAATAACGGAGTTCCAGTGGCCTCAATGGAACAGCATGGATCTGTACGACTTGCGATTTTAGCAAGACGGCGCCACCTGCCACACCATGCATTAAACAATCGATTTATTGCAGCAACGATTTCCAAAACAAATTATCTCAAGAAGTTCTGATGTCAACTGGCCACCAAGATCATACGATTTAACACCAAGGATTATGCAAATAAGCCAGAAACTATTCTTAATCACAAATCCGAAATTCAACTCCTCATCAGTGAGATGCAGCTACATTTCTGTAAAAAAGTCATGCGAAATTTCATTATAATAGTAATGATCTGTCATCAGAGCCGTGAGGGATATTTAACGCATATTTTATTTTACACTTTATCAAAACATGTCTTCTTTACAATTCATTAAAAAAAATCACAAATATCTCAAGAAATATGTGTTTTTATTTTAAAATTAACAAGTGCATTCTTACGGAAACAACCTTTACAGATTTTAATTTTTGTTTAACTTAACTTTCAAAAGCAAATCAATCAAAACATTACCAAGAATCATTAAGTTATTCCCTGACAGAGCATACATTTTTGAAGTTTGTAAAGCAGCAAGCCTTTGATTTTTTTTCACGTTATATAAAGTAGGCTAATAAAGCTATATTTACAAATCTTTAAATAAACCTCCGTGTGGAAGCTTATAAAGTAAGCCATACAAAAAATTTACAAAACATATCCCTTTACACAAGAGTGCATAAAATACTTAAAAAAATACCGCGAATACACTGAGGTGAAATGATATTAGTTCATAGGTCATACAGAAGGCCTCATTTAGCAGGTACAAGGGTTCCATTTTATTTTACACTTGTTGTAATTTTCAAGCATGTCTTTTACGTTTACTTCATCTTACAGTTGTTTTAAAATACTTTCAGATGAAGGCCTGCTTAAGAACTTTCAACGCACAGTCTTAATTTGAATTGTCTTTAAGACAGATTCATGCTTTTAGAAAAAGATCTGCAATAAATTTTAGATGTTTTTTAGCGTTATATTTTTGCTAAAATTGTTGTGTTTTTTCAGTTTTGTTGCTGGAATATAAAAATTCTTAAAAAATATTATAGAAAGGGGTGATTATTTAGAGCTAACGGATTCGATTTAAGAAAAAAAACTCATACAATTTAGAGAAAGGTATGAAATCTTTATATGAGTCGATAGAACGAGCTATATAGTTCAATGTGTCATGTAAATGTTGACCGCAGCTGTGCGTCAAATGGTTCATACGCTGAGTCCAACTTTGGCATACTCTCTCCAACATATCAGCCGAAATCTCACGAACAATTTCTCCAATATTGAATCCCAGTGCATCAACCGTTGCAGACTTGTCCCTATAGATAATAACCTTAATATAGCTCCACAAAAATGGTCTAAAGGCGTTAAGTAGCACGATTTAGGCGGTCAAAACGTGAAAGAAACAGCTTACCGAAGTGATCTCTAAATTGGGCAATTGTTTCGCATACTGTGTGGCATGTGGAACCGTCTTGTTGTAACCAAGTCTAGCCCTTTCATTTTGGCCAAAAACCGTAATCAACAATCACGGCCATCAACAACACTGGTGGATACAGTTGCGATATTTTCTTCTGTCCACACTTTACGTAGGCGTGTTGGTGGTTTAATGTCCAATAAGGTGCGAAATTTAGTCACGAGATCCCAAATAGCCGCCTCAGAAGGTCGCCCAAACTGACCATAAAATGGAAGAAATGCACGATGCACTTTCTTGACCGGCCACGAATTTTGATAATAAAATTCAATAATCTGCAAGCGTTGTTTGTTTGTAAGTTAAATTATAGACCAAACTGAAGATGTTTAACAGTAATATTCCTAGAGGGAAAAGAACCTATCACAAGACAAATCACTTGGCTGGTTTCCAGTTACTATCAACCGGTTCGAGTTGTGGAACTTTATATGAGATACACCAGTAACATTTACATGGTTTTGTCATTGGAGGGAGTCAATCGATATTATTAAGATACTCGGTGAGAGGTATTATTCGCACCAGTCTCAGTAAAAGCTTCCTAAAAACTGGTAACACAACTAAACTAGAGTTATTTGTCCAAGTCTAGTCCTCAATGAACACGCCCTGGTATACAATTTTGTCATAAAAGTTTCACAACAATAAATCTATATGTAAATAATGTATTTCGAAAATATTTTCTTATATTTGTTATTATTTCATAGAGTACAATCGTAAATGCAATAAAGTTGTGCAACCGGTCTGAAAAATTTTGCAGCAGTAAATAAAATGCTACCGTAGTTGCACCGATATGGAGCAGCACGGTCAATAATTTGCGTTAGGAGACGTTTGACAAAAAATTTTATTGCCAGGTGATGGTTTCCGAACGCTAAACTTCGATTATTGCACAATGGCTAAAGATGTACCCTATATGGCTGTCATTAGCTTTTCAGTCGGTATAACTTCGGCTTAGATTAAGATAAGTTAATGCAAATTTTTTTAGTCTAAATCACCAAATGCATTATTGTTTTAATCAGATAATATCTTAACTAATGTAATCTTTGACCATAAATAAAAAAATAGAAAAAGATACTTAAAAGTTTTCGCTCCCGAAAAAAACTTAAAAAAGAAAATGTAAATCTTTCAATGTTGCGCAGATTGAGAAAAATTGTCAGCATTTTTGTTCTTGTTCTGTGATACGTCCTCTTTTCACCAGTCACGACGCAGGAACTTTTTGTACCATTCCCATTTTCACCAGCCATAGGACAAGTACGTTCAGGACAATTGGTACCACATTTTCCGAAAACAGCTGAGCTGCCAAAAACAGTATTGCCAAAAAGAAAGTTGCTAAAAAATCACCCTATTAATGCATCTTTAAGAAAAGAAAGTTGAAGGTTATATCGGAACTTTTAGAAAGTCTTCTGAAAGGTCCTGTTCGCAAAGTATGTAATAAAGTGTAAGAAATATGCCTTCAAGAAGGCCTAAAATGTAAGCACCTTTTGTATTTTACCACTAAGTATCTTACAACTTACGTTACACATCATAACACAAGTAGAGTATGTTTGTTGGAGAGAAAATAAGTGTGACTGACAAAATGAAAATGTCAGTTGTTGCCATTTCAGGCATTACTCACCTTTATACATTTTAATACATTTTTGGAAACAAGTCGAAAAGAACACCCAATATATTTCATGTTCATAAGCTTAAATAAGCGTCTTTCTTACTGCTGGTAGTTTATATACATACATTAGGATGGTTCAACAGATGAAAGAAAAATAGTTTATTATTAAGTTACTCATATGAATGCCATTAAAAGCCTAAAAGTTTCTAATGATTAGCGTTCGTCGGTCAAAGCTTTGGCATCATCCAATGATTAGTGTTACAAGTAACTTAATCATGTTTTCCAAACCCAAAGTATTGACAGTTTCTTGGGCTATCCTTATACATACACATTTTGTCTCGCAAAAGAAACTACGAGTGTGTGAAAAAATTTCAGTTTGAGTATCAAAAGCAGAGTTGGAAAGAACATTAAGGCAAATGACAGTGAAAATAGCTAATCAAGCGCAGCACGTAAGCGATATATTTAACATGAACTTGTTAAGTTGCAGGAGTAGACGATACAAAATATATGAAGAATAGAATGTTAGTAACTGTTAATGTTTAACAATAACAATGCTTCCTATTTCATAAGCACTTAAGCTTTTAAATGTGTAATTTATGTTTGTTGAATAAGCCATATATATTATGTTGGAAGTAAGTAATTGGTAGTGTTAGTAAACAGTTAATTTATAGTTTCCTGCAATAAAGTGTGCACAATATATGTATGTGCACAGTGGATCGAGTGTTTAATAATTAAGAAGAATTTAAAGTGAGTTTACTTGCGGTATGTACTTCTTGTATAATGTTTGTTTTCTCAAAACTTCGCCACTTATGAAGTGTTTTGCAAATTCTTTGCAGTTGCCAGTGTTTCGATTTTGAATTTCGACTTAGTCGTTTTCTTGCAAGAAATATACGGGCCGCTTATGTAAACTACAAAAGTTCAAATCTCATTATAGGATTTTATTGGATCCGCGAATACTCTAAGTTATGCGATCTGCAAATACTAACTTTAGCTGATAATAATTTTTGGAAACCATGTCATTTGGACTTTTGTGATTTACAGAACACTGAGTGTCGCTATTGGCTTTTATGTGGAACAAGCTTACATTAGCCAGGTGCAAAAAAGCATTTTAATTAAATTTAATACCCCTATTCACAATCTTGTGTATTTTAGATTGCATATTTTTGCAATTGTAAATATTTTGCAGCAATCGTGAACGAACGGCCTTGTTAACTTATTTTGGAATACTTTTTGGCAAAATACGAAATTCACACTCAGCTGTGAAAAAAGATTTTTTTATATATTTACATTTACACATACACATGCATGAATGAACGCCGCGAGATCATTTCGGCATTCTTGTTTGTAATTAAGTGTTCCATACGTAGAGTGCAAATATATACTACTAACTTTAGGTGTTGCTTATTTATACAAGAGTAGCAAATGCATATCTTTGTATTTTGTTAGTGTAGAGTAAAAAAATGCAACACCACTTTGTAAATGCTACAATGTAAGACGATCGTTAATTGGCCTAATGTTTTCTATCTCTTTCCATTGTGCATATAATTGACGATCGTTTTAAGCGGCTGTTACATATCGAACATGTTTTCGAGTATGTTGGTCGTTCGTAAGCTTTTATACTGTGGAATGTGTTAGAGAACACCAGAACACGTTGCACTGGTTATAGGCGAGTTATTGGAAAATGAGTGTAAACAAGAAAAATCGTAAAGAACAATTTCCTATCTTGTAATCTTTTGCCATTTTATGTAATTCAAGTTTTTATGTATTTCCAGTTCCCATATTTTCTGTTTACATTTTTTAATGCAATGCAGATTCTTAAGTGTGTTGGACGAATGAACAATTACATAAGTAGGATGGCTCGATGGCGAACTGAAATATTAAACATTTTTGAAAACACGCGAGCAAGCTCAACGACACGTATTTCGGCTTTATTACACGCTTGTATCGGTTGGTTCACCATAAATATATTCGACAAAAAATTTCATGTGCACTCGAGTGATTTGCGCGTGGGATTTGCTCGCGTATCATTTCTACACACGACAAATAAATCACAATAACCTTAAACGTCAGGAAGAAAACATGAATTATGAAGCGGATGTGCAATAGCTCTTTTGATAATTTATTTGTGCAAACAATAAAAAAAGAAGCAAATGGAAGAACGACGACTGGCTTTTAAGAAGAAATTGGCTTTCATATGTAATTTTATTTTTTATTTGAAATATAGAAATTAAAACTCCAGAACACTATAAAAATTTTTATAGAAGTTTTTCCCATCCTTTTTGTTTTTCGTCTCTGTTTTTATATTTTTCCATTTATCTTTGCCAACTAGTATTTTCTTCTTTTAAATTTTTAATTAAAAAACTGGTTGCTAGTCATCTTTACGACACATTCACTTTTAATACAAAAAATATTTTGATTTTTTGTTGTAAACAAAAATAAAAAAATAAAGAAGAATACAAAAAATTTTTGTGTGCTAAAATCTCCGCAATAGATACATTTTGACGTTTCGTTGCATACTAAAATGAAGAAATGTTCGTGCAGAAGCTCATTAACACATCGAACAAATCACAAGAAATTAAAAATTTTCCAATTACTTGTGATTTGTAAGCGCATAGTCCATTAACGAGTAAGAAGAAAGAAAGAAAGACGAGTTTGAATCCTTAATCCGTCGCCACTTACTCGAATTTCGTAACACGAATACTTACATTGGTCTCTCAGACCAAAGAGCAGAAAATGTCAATTTGGGCACACATATTTTTGGCTTATAAGTATATTTAATTCTATTCAAATTTTCATTAAATAATAAAGTAATTAATTTTTATGCACATAAATGGTATCAACTTCGAATATTCTTAGTAATATGATATGATTAGTGAAACATAACTACAAGAGCCATTAGTCTTCACTACAGTACGCCTAGTGGTCGAAATTCGATCACCAGCTTAAACGTGTACCGATTTTAGTTGCATTCATTTAAAGAGAAAAGACCTACCTAATTGCTCATTCCCTTAACCACGGGAAAAAAACAATAAACAAAACAAAATTGCATACAAATACGCACATTAGTTTTGTTAGGTTTTCGCTTGAAGCTAACACATCCATGTACCTCCATATTTAATTCGTATCTCTTTTATTTCTGATCTCCTTTTCTTTTTCTCCTTCACTCGTTTGTATTTTACTCATATGCATATGTAGGCACTCTTAAACACTCTCATTGCTTTGATTATGTTTTATTTTAACCAATACTTTCATAACTGAATGTACGTGTGTATTTTTAGCATTTGGGTGGTGTCAACTTTAGGAACCTTTTATTCCTTTAATACTAAACTGATTTAAATAATATCTAGTCGGGTCACTAAAGCTCAACAATGTTTACCATTTGGTAAAAGAATGAAGAAAATCGGCTGGCAAACAAATGAGAAAAAGGGATCTAGAAATTTGTCTTTGATTATTCATATAAAAGATTCTGGGATTGTTACTCTGGCACAAGAGGACAATATCTTTCAAATACAAGAACCTGCCGCACTTAAAATACTTGAATTGAAATATTCGATATTTTTTTTTGGCCACAATCTTCACCGCCATCTTTTGGTGCTTTTACAACATTTGTAATAGCTACAATATTTCTTGAACTTCTTCTGACATTTGCAACTGGGATTTGTTTCTTCCATTTTCTTATGTTACCCTGGGCAATGCAATACTAAATCACTATCTTCCGTTACATCGTCAAACTCCACTTTGTCCTCATCCTCTTTCATCATCCTTTATTTGTATAATAAATGTTGGGAAGCCTCCGAAGCCTAGCGGATAGCAAACGAGACTATTACTGCCTCTTTTTATAAAATTAAAACAAAATTTTGAAGGAAAATTAATATTGAAAACAAAAATAAAATACGAAAAATAGTTTTTGTTTTCAATATAAATTCTCACTCACAATTTTGTTTTCGTTTTATAAAAACAGGCAGTTAGTTTGGAGGTCGCAAGTTCGATTCCTGTCTAGACCCAAGGTGTTTGTGTTAAAAAACAAATTACTTGGCTTGTATGACACATTAAAGCAAAATTAAAACACCGCCGAAGCGGAAGTGGTTTTTGATATACTCAAATCCTTGGAAGTCGATTTATCTTTTGAAAAAACTAACTTTTTTTATACTCTAATTTGGGAAATGTACCATTCCTTTTGAATTTCTTATGAAAATTATACAACATTTTTATTAACTTTTGTGGTTAATCAAATATTTGGTTTATTGCTGTTGTTCTGCTCTGTGGTGTTTGTTTGCACTTCGTGTAAAAACCCTTGCAAAAATATAGTTTTGTTTTCAGATAATAAACGTTTGGAAACTTTGTAACCGAATTGGTAAATAAGTTAACTTTCTGCTTCTTACAATGCGGATGGTAATAAATATAAGTGATTTATTTTATTGTAGTTAGTATTTCTCAAAAAATTTTTTAATTATTTAAAAATTATATTTCAGAATGTTTAATTCCACGTTATATGGGAGAATCTGGAATAGAATTAAAAACACTTTTCTATATATTGCTGAAATCAAAGCTGCCTTTATATTTCAGATGTAAAACATGCAGTAGATACATATAATACTACTTTAAGGGCTGACGGTAATTTGAGAATAGCACTTGATAACAAGTTGAAAAAGTAGCATTTGAAATTAAATTTAAGTTTACTATATAATCTCTGTGAACGTCTGAAAAAGATTTGAGAATAATGTTTAACAGCAAATGATAAAACCATTATATTACAAACATTTTATCTTGTGTGCATTGGGATACGAGTTAGTACATGTTTTTGATAGTGTACTAACTGAAAATTGTACTGGTAGTTTATTGTTGGCTCTGTGTAACACTGTTAGTTAAACATCATGCTTACACACGTACGCATTGCACATTTGGTATGGCAGTAACTTAACAAAACACACGTACACCAATAAACAATACACGTTAACAGAGAAACACATACAATTGTGAAATCTGTTACTGGCGGGATGAATATGCCGGTTTGTTAATGTATTTATGTGTATGTGTGTATTAAAACGTGTGCTGTTTTTATTTCCTCTGAATTTTTTTTATACTACACATCGATTTATGTACTTCCTACTCACGTCGTACGAATATAATGAATACAAAATTATTTTTCTTGGTTGGTTAAATATATTGAACATGATTTGCGATTATTTAAGTTTGAAACGAAACAGAATTGGTGGAAAAATCTATATTACATTAAAGAAAACATAAAAAGTCCCAAAATATATTGTTGTAACAATTACCCGTACAAAATATTTTACTTTAAAATTCATTCCATTTAAAACATTATTTTAGCTTAAACCCATTGGATAAAAAATTTAAAAAATCAATAATTTAATGACTGGTAGAAAAATAGAAGTTAATACCACTCTCCCATTTGTTATTGATATTTCTCATTTTCCAAAAAAGGATTATGACACGTATTTTTAAAATCGTGCATCATATCTCCCCTCTTTTTCATTAAATTTGTTTTTTAATGTTTTCAAATAATTTTAAATTTATGTGAAAACAAACAATGAATAATTATAAATTTACAGCCTGTTCGTCGATATCGAAAGAAAATTTTCTGTCGTATAATTACATTTAAAACAAAAACAAAATTTTAAAAGTTAATAAAAACAACTAATAATTCGAAAGAAAATTTTCTTTCGATATCGACGAACAGGCAGTTAAACAATCGTAAATTAATTGTATGAGAGCCAGAAGTGAGAGAAGGTTAGTTACGTTTCCGTTATAGAAAAAAATTGCTGTATTTTCCGCTCTAATTGAAAAATTCTAATGAAATAATTATTTGGAATAAATAAATACATACATATATATATATACATACATATATTGCAAAGTATTATATTATCTTTCACAAATGAAAGTATTTGTTTTAAAAGCACACGAATTTCATTAAAAAAAATATAGTTTCTTAGAAAAGAAAATTGCATTAGTAAAAAAAAATGTGGTTTGTATCAGTCAATGAAGTGAATTGAAGAATAACATTTAAAATTCCTAAAGACATATATGTATATGCTTATTTTCAAAATACTTAATAGACTGAGAGGAAAACTTCAGATTGGAAAAAATAGGAGTAAATTTTACTTTTCATTACATGGCAACGAGTTTTTATATTTGACTAAAAACCAAACTTCAAAAATCATTGTTTTGACAAATAAAGAGAGAATGGAACTAACTTCTACTTTTGTACCATGATTGAATACCCGCAGAATGTCTGTTAAAGCAGGACTCTAAATGTTGCTTCATCTATTTGTTTGGGGCAAAATTTTTGTCCGAACAAAGTTTTGTTGACCGAGAACTTTCTGAAAGTATATTCACCCGTTTGTAAAAAAAAAATCCAGGATATTAAGGCTATCATATGAAATATGTAAATAAAAATGAGAAATCTCTAACAAATTTTAAAGTAAAAAGGACAAGTACTTCTGTTAATAGCTAATAAACTAAATAAAGCAAAATTATTTTCAAATACATTTATAGAAAAAAAAAATTAAATAATTAAAAATAACTGCAAAGCCGCTTTTGGAAAATTATAATGTATAATCCAATTCAAGCAGAGATTTTTCCAAACAAAACCATTTCATGCCCTTTTTTTTGTTTATGGGAATCGCTAAAGGAGTTATTAATAAAGTGGATGATAGGCTTTTGGGTGAATCCTCTCTGAAAAGAAGAACGTGTAGGTGGCCGTTAGCATTATTTTTGAATGCAATTGATGCAGAAAGCTAAGGCTGTTTATTTGAAGTATATTGAACAAACTTAGAGCAAACTTCAATCAATTGTTGAAAGACCTAACATTTCAGCTCTCTAAAGAAAATACAGGACAACGCACCAAAAATTCGAAAGTAATTGCGAAGCTTTTCAAGCGCTCAGCAATAGAAGAGTTGCTTGGGAAAAGTATCAATCCAGGTGGAACAATTCATTCTTTCAATTTGCCAAAAAGAGATGAAAATGGCATAATAAGGACCGTCGATAGTTGTAAAAATGAGATCCGGAACATTGCCGTTCGCCTTTACAATACTAGTAAGACCCCACGGTGGCATCTTACATTTAGTTTCAATGAAGAATTCTTGCAAAAAAAATAATGCTAACTAGATTTAAAACAATTAGATAAAACTGGCATCAGCTAATTTTTGTCAAAATGTTGTAGTCAAATGTTGTCAAAAGTGATTATTTTGTATTAAAAATTGTTCTACGTAACTTACTTTGCTAAGATTTTAATACAAATTTTAAATTAATGATACCATCACTGCAATCTAAAGCATTTCTATTTAAACATAATTATTCTGAAGAGATTTGATTTCTGTTTGTATTGTTTAACAATGATAAATTCCATTCATCACACACGTCTTGCTAAATAAGTAGATACTTACCAACGTTTGCAATATTTGAACAATTGAAATGAACTTAAGCAAATGTGTGTTTATGGATGAATGTGTGGAAAAAAATGATTTAAGAAAATGTAACATATAAGCCACACATACGACACAATATATATACATGTATGTTTATTTATGCTCTTATGCACATACACATCTGGATACTTATGATTTTCTAAAATAATATTTTTGCAAGTTTTATAGCAACAATAAAAGACACAAGTACAAAAGCTAATGTTATGAGTTTCTATTGTATTCGAATGCAAAATATCAAAGAACTGTATCTATCAGTATTATTGCAAAGTAAATTCGAAAGAGATTAAGTTGAACGAACATATGAAGTTTGTATTTGCACAACTGTTCATGTCTGTTTAATTGAGTGCAATGATAACTGACTATTAGTTTTGTTTGTTTTAATGTAGTAGTTTAAGCAGCTTTTCTTTTAGGCTTCGGTATACAAAGTGTAACAACGGAATCCTCTTGTCTGTCCGTCTGTCACATGCCTTTAAACCCATATACTAATAACAAAGAATCAAAGGATGTATAGATAAGGTTGGTATTTATTCCAATCTTGTCCCAATAACCACAAATCCAAAAAATTTCACTAGTTTAAATATGAAAGCATGTGTAGCCGAAGAGTGGTATTTTGAAATGGAGTTGCAACTTGTGAGCCGTAAAAGGCAGCGGGTGTGTATTGCTGCTTTAACAGCAACAGCGAATAAAAATTTTGGGATATTTCTCATATGAAAGAATGTATGGAGCCTTCCATGCGTGAATCCTGCACGCGATTGAGTGATTCATTTCGAGTGTTAAAAAATTATAGAAAAGAAAAATGTAGAAAAGAACTCACATCAGTAGAATATATTATGATAGTGCAGTGGGACGTTGTTAAATTAAATGAAATGTGCGTACTTTAAAAATTTGAGACAAACCTCAAAATTAATAAATAATATCATAATTGATATCAGTTGGCAAGCATTTTGAGACTGCTTATGATTATTCTGAGTAGCACCGTGTAAACTTTTATAGGGACAGAAAAATTATATTGCTGCTGCTGCTGTCACCACAAGTATTACAATGGTTACCAATTAAGGGCTAGCTTTGGAATAATATTATTGTACAAATATTTTAAAATTAATGCAATCGAAATTGTTAAATTAAATTTAGAAATATTTTTTACATAAAAAAAATGTTTTTTTAAACATATGAAAATGAAAAATATTTTGTCTGAAAATAATTCTGTGACATATTTTTGTTTATTTACTACAATAAATACTTTGTTTAAATTAGTAAAACAAAAACATAAAATGTAGTTTGTACTTGTTGTAATCGATTAAAAAGTTTACTATTTTTTACTTCAATAGTTTGCTTGATTCTATAAATATATTTGTTGGAATTTCCTTTTAATTGAAATAATTGCAATATTAACTATTTCTTAGACAAATTTGGTGTGAAATATTGTTCCATGGCAAAATGTGCTATTTTAATTGAAACTAACTATTATTTAATAACTGCTATACGGCCTCAAATATTAAAGATCAGCATGTTAATACATTTTATATTTCTATGATTGACGCAATTGTTGAAGGTCAGTTACACTGATGTGATTTGATTGTTGCTGCTGCAAGATTAATTTTTAAGGCTGGTCCGTGGTATTAAAAATAAGTGAACTGCAAATGCTGGAAAAATAAATATTCCTAGCAATTTTTCTGATGCTAAAATTTTGGTTGCCGTCTCGTAAATCTTTGATGGGAAGAGGAATATACGCAGTTACATTGCTGATGCTGTATTATTAATTGCCGTCACAATTAACAGGGCAACGCAGTACGAGCTGTGTGTATGCATTTTCTGAAGAAGACTTAGAAAATTAAGTAAGAATACCTGCACAATCGAAAATCGCATTCGTTTCATTCGTTTTTGAGAAAAATAAGGAAACTTTATTCACAATTTGATTATGAGCTATGAAGTCCTTTTCCTATTATATGGTTACATCGATAAGCAAGGCTGCAGGACCTGGACTACACAGTATCCAAGAGCGGTTTATCAGCGACAATTACACCTACGTAAGTCTATTGTTTGGTGCGGTGTATCGTCCGAAAAGATAATTGGGCCATTTTTTAACATGACATTGGTTTTTCAATCTCTATCAATTATGTTGCATAAAAAACAATTTTGAAACATTGTCAGGCCAGCTGTGGAAATTCAGCCAACCTTCTAGTTTTAACAAGATGGAACAACAGCAGATACTGCGGGTGTCTCAATGCTTTTAGTAAGGGGCATATTTAGCGAATGCCCTATTTCGCGTACTAGCAATTTAAACTGGCCTCCATAATCACGGGATTTTAGCAGCTCTTGAAAGAATTATTATACCTAAACATGCCTGGAGCCACCCCTCAAATAAAAACCAATATTAAAAATGATATCCTGGTATTTGAAGCTGAAATTACGCGAAAAGTTTTAAAAAATATGTCAATAAGAGGACGTATTTACAAAGCAAAAAAATGCCAACACTTACAATTTATCAAATCTAAATTCTTTTATAATATACTATATTAAAAAAATGTAAACAGTTATGCCAGGAGCTGGACGAAAAAAAAGGAAAATCTGGTTTTCAAAAAGGCAAGAAAAATCTAAAGCATTCAAAAATAAAAGCTAAAAGAGGCTAAAAATTATTCATAATTAACGTTCTATTTATTATTAATAAGGAAATGCAAATTTTAAAATTTTTAAAATTTAAAAAAATGCGCTTCAAGTACATAAAATTAACGAATAAAAGTCTACACCATCATATAAAATTAATAATAACGTAACATCACTTTTCATAAGTTTACAGAAGAAACAAAAAATGGTTTGAGACATTGAAATAATATTTTGAAATTGACATTGACATGAAACAAGAATTTTCAGCAAAACGACAACGTATTTTTTATGTAAATAGTTGACAACACTGATGATGATAATAAAATCATTCACTTGATGTTACGTTATTATGAATTTGGGTAACAACTTTATTGTTTTTTGTTAACAGAAGATTGAAATTTTGCTCACATATTTAATATGATGTAGTAAATCATAATCAACAAAAAACTAAAATTTTAATTTTCTGATGATACGTTGTTTTGCATTTTATTTTTAAATTTATATAAATCAATATATAACATAAAAATCAAATATTTCTTTTGACTTCAATTCCGTATTGGATCAAAACTAATAAAATAATAAATAACATAATCATTATATCATAGCATAAATATGTTCAAGTACTAAAAACAAACAAAACATATATATATATAATTAAATTTATATTAATCGAGATTGCCCGATATCTTTCTTCAAAAATTTAAAAAACAAACAAAAGTTTTAATTAAATATATATTTAATATTATTTTTATGTGCATTTATTATTTTTGAAATAGCGAACAGGCATTAAAATATCTTCAACGCGAGCAGAATAGGCACTATCATTTGCACAGATATCATGAGAATCTAATAACTTTATTAAATCACCGGAAATTAATAATTCATGGGCAACATTTCCGTAACCTTTTTAAAAAGCGTTGAATGTATAATAAAGAATTAAGCATATTAATTCTCGTACGTTTTTTGCTATTTTTTTATTATTTTCAAAAAAAAAATTTGAGCAGTCGGAACAACTCAGTGATGTTAAAAATTAAACAAATTTGCGTCGCTCAATTGATAAATATTGCTCTTGTAGTATATATTGTTGCGGTAAAATCTCAAGTTTGTCCGCGTCTCGTCGATCTTTGCGATTAGGCATACTACAAACGAGACTAAACCATATTTTGAGTAAAGATGTTGATGTTGACAACGTTTATTTCCAACAAGCTGACACTACGTGCCACAGTAGTAATGATACCATCGCTCTTTTAAGTGAAAAGCTTCTGACCGTACGATTTCTCTAACAAGCGATCACAATTATCCAACGAGATCTTGTGATATGAACCTTTCGACTTTTTTGTTTTGATATCCTACTTAAATGATATGGTCTATGCCATCGGCCTACAATCGATTCAAGACCTCAAAGATGGAACTTATAAAGTTATCTGGGACATTCAGCAGAAAATGTACTAATTGGTGATGAAAAATATTAATGGAAAGAATATGTTCCTCTAAGCATAGGCGTGGCTGTCATTTGGATGATATTTTTTTCATGGGATACCCTCCTCTTCACAATCAAATACTCTTTTTTTACATAGCAAAATTATACCTTTATTGGAACTCAACTTTTGTCCATTTCTAACTAAAAAGCTTTCCCCATTAGATTTCAATCAATGTAATTTCGCCTTCAGTGCATTTACTTTTGTACATTGGAATAATTTTTCATTGTTTCAATATGATTTTATGGGTTCAATTAAAATAAAAATTTTGCCTTTTTGAAGTTAATTTATTATATTATGTTTGAAGTTAAATTATTGTAATATTGCTCATTCTGTGCCACCCTGTAAATACTATAAGTTTTGTGATCTATAATTGCAGTACATTATGAAAAGAAAAGTATTTTTAGCTTTAAAAATATTTTGACACAGGATAATTTATTATAAATTCTTACTGGATGTGACAGATAAATTGCACTCACACATAAACTGTTATTTGGCATATAAAATTTCAACGTCGTGGGAGCCATGCGTTAACCTATCTTCATATAAAAACTTGACATTAATATTATTATATGAACTTATTGTATGCGAAATCACGGAAAAATGTAATTTACATTGCATTAGTGTGTACATTTTTTATTATAGAATAAGACTGTGAACGTGATATATATTCATACATTAAATTTTGAAAACAAGTCAAGTTAAAAATCAATTACTCTCCCAACATTGAAATTCAATTGAAAGTTTAAATTAGAAACGTGAAGAGATTGTATAAATAAAATTTTTGCCTAAAAATATAAAGAATATAAATTCACATTTGATGAAATATTAAAAAATATATTTCCATTTGGTGAGCAACATATCGCTCATTTACTCAAACAACATCATAACTCAAAAAACGTGAGTTTTAAAGCAGGAATACAGAATTATTCTACGTATCGTTCTTTAGCTTGTGTAAAAAAATCATACAAATATTTTGTTTGCTCAGCTCTTGAGAAGAGAATAGTTTTTTGTTCTTGCATTGAGTTGTGGGTAATTTAAAAACTTTAAACTTGTTTTCTGAAGAAGGACTTTTTTAACTTATGACGTTGTTTTAGTGAATGAGCAATATGTAGTCGTATTAGCTTGAAATTATTAAACGAATATTATATAAACATAAATCGACATGCTGACTCAGTCATTAATAATCAACCTTCCGCTTATTTGCTTTAATTTGTAAAGTTTCGTAATTTCAGTTTAGTTTACATTTAACATTGATTTTAATATTATATTTCTATGAAGTTAAAAATTAAAATATAATACATATTATTTATGTATAGTATTGCTGGAGCGAATGAATACCTTATATTTAATTCCACAGAAGAAAATCATGACTGCACCAAACAATTTGTTGTGAATCATTATTTCAATGAGTTGCAATAACCCAGCGAAGAAATGCATGTTTCCAGAAGCAGTACAAATTTTTAAGCTCTTTAAAATATGTGCAAAGAGAAGGCACACAGTTATTCAATCTTTCACTTATAGAGGGAAAAGATATAGACTCGAATTATTGCACATACATGATTTAAGTTTTTATTATTTAACGATTTTATATAAGCCACATCGAAGTTTAACAAAGATACAAGTAGAATAAGCAATAACAGGCAGAACCATGATTTTAGCGCATATCTGATGCTTTGAATGAAACGCAGTATGTAAAATAGAGAGCTTCAACGTGGGACAAAGCGATCAAAAAACATGCGTATTTCGAAGCAGAAGGTACAGCAACCAACCTTTCTCGCTTTCACACCTGCTGCTGGTGAAGTAATGGTTTTGGCTGGGAAGTTGAAATCATTAATTAATTAAACTCCCAAATATTTTCATTAATTTTTAAAATTTTGCCATTCCATTTAAGTTTATTTTATTTGGTATAAATTCTTATATTAATTTTTATATTTTATTTCTACGATGTTAAAAAATATCTTAATATTTTAAAACATATTTTAATATAAAAAACTGAGAGCCAGCGTTCTCAGTTTTTCGGATTTGTCTCCAAATATGAGATTTCTTTCTGATTGGGGATAAATATTTCTGGAAAATCCCCAAGGGATTTCTTAGGAAAAAAGCTGTTTCTCCGCTGTGCATTTTCGAGCACAATATATTTTTATAAATCTTGTTATTTAGTTTTTCTTTTTTGTATTAAAATTTATGTACATATTGACAAGTCATGTTTTTCTGCTTGATGATGGTAACATTGAATAAAATCCCGCTACAGAATGCAGTGTGCCTTATTAGAAGCCCTTTTTAGAATAAATATATACTTTAAAAATAATTCAGTTTGCTGTACTTAATTTATTCCACCTTCTTAAATGCTAACACTTTTTAATACAACCAACATGTGCAACAAAATTGCATTGGCTGTTGAATCAGAAGATTTTGATTCTATATATGTATGTATTGAAACGAATAGATTTTGATTCTGAAGTTTTTGAAATGATAAACATTGATATATATTTGTTTTTTGTATGCTTTTTACATATACATATATTGTTGATGTAAATATCTAGAGCTCAAAGTATAAATGAATTCCAATAATAGTACAGAAATGGATTTAATGAAATAAATAAATATGTGCATGTGTTTCCTTTGACATAATATTATTTAATTTTTAAGGATATGTAGGATGTGATTATTATAATTATTTCGACATTTTGGTTAAACTCCAATTTATAATTAAACAAATAACAAAAACCTGCATTATATTCAACATTTTGCAAATTTCGTTAAGAAAAAAAGTTTTATATTGTTGAAAGAATTTTTGCAAATAAATGTTAAATATTCCAAAAGAATCTATCTGTTGTGACTGAGAAATTTCAAATTTGATAAAGCTTTCTGTTATTTGTTAATTTATAAGCTTGAAAATTCTTGTTACAGATCTGTGGGGATTTGTGTGGATAAGAACTTAGCTATTTTGGGGAATTTGACGAATGAAAAATTGCGAATTGGAGATAAGGTATAAAATAAACTGGTAGCCCTGCCGTGACCGCACCAAAATATATGTTGCGTATAATTAATATTCATTCATATGTGTTGCATCGCAAATATAACTTATACGTATATTTGCGTTGCAAAATTTATTAAATACCCAAGAAAAGTGCAATAATGTGTTGGGAACATTGGGCAATATTAGGTTAACCCTTTTTAATGTGCAAATCGTGTAAAAGTATTCATAATTTTTTTAAAAGTATAAGGCACAACGGCAATAATATGAGCTATGATTCAGTTAATCTTCAATTAATTAATAGAGCCAGCTGACAAAGATTTACTTGTGAACAATCCAATTGAGTGGAATTCATAATAAAGCTATTTTTTTGTTCGTTAAGAATTAAATATTCGTTCAAATAATTCGACCACAACAGAAAATCGAAAGTTCCTCATAAGAGAAACTTTTATATCTCTTAGGGACGTTAACAATAAAAATGTCCACCCTTATTCCAGTTGGCAACATCGACGTAACGTTAACACAATCAAAAAAATTGGAGCTTATTTTTGACTCTTTTACTTCTTGTTGTTGTTTTTTTTTGTATTATTGTAATAACGAACAGACCTGTACTATTAAATCATACGAGGACGATAAGGAATTTGCAACTAAACATAAATATTACCAACATTTTACATAATTTTGAAGTAAAATACTATGTGGCACTAAAATAATATAAAAAATATTAAGAAATTTAATTATTTTATATTTCTTCTTTGTTCTTGTAAGAGATGTGAGAGTATAATATTAAGATTTGGTGACTACAAAGTGTAGGGGTTAAATATTAAAATATATGTTTATATGTAAAAAAAAAATATTTTAAAATCAGCTTTAAGCAATTTTAATCATTTTACGTTCATTAAATGTATTCTCATTTGGAAACTACTGCCGCTACTGCTCCATTTATTTTTTGGCGAAATGTTTGTTTTACCGGTTTATTTAAAAGAGTCGTTAAAAATAGTAGCGCAAACTCTTTTCTTTTTTGGTCTAAAATAAGAGATTCTAAGTTTTATTTTGGTATAAAACATAATTTCTACATTTGCTACCTTCACTTTTAAAAGCCACGTTTTGTTTTTGCAAAAAAAGTGCATAAACTAATTTTTTTTTTAATTTTTAAACCATTTCTTTCAACATACATACTCAATATAATTTATTTTTTAAATACCAAAAATGGCTTTTGAACAAATTTTTCAGTGAAAAAACATCAATGTAATATCTTTATTCGTTTAGCCACAAAAAATATCATATAAAAATCTTGAAACCGAAAAACACATTAAAAGCGCATATAATTTTCTTCACTTTCCTGACTTCAGCAGTGTCTCAGGGCTACAAATCGCAATATAAAGTCTTAAAAATTTACAATATGAAAAATGTTATTGTATCGAGCTGCCTACTTAGTTTTTAAGATTTCTTTAAATTCATTTTTGGCTTTTTGGACAGGTTTTTGGCTCAAATACTCTCCTCTGTCGGCTGGTCCAAAAAAATTACATTTTTACAGCATTTACATTGATAGATTTTTTCATTCGAAATATTTACAAACGTTTGGAAATATTGCAAATCCATTTCCAAAGTGAGTGCTATGTTCCCCAACTGTGCAAGAAGTTTTGTCCGATATGAAGCGCCAACTGCGAGTGTCGTACGCAAGAATATGCAAAAAGTTAGTGACACATGTTTGCTAGTAGATATAGCCCTTTTTTGTAAATAATGCTGATAACAAAAATTCAATCCACGGCGAATGCTAAGAGACATGAATACGGAATTGTTGTAACCTGAAATTTTAAATATAAACTTGAACGTCCATGCTTCAGCGCACTTTCTTTTCCAATAGCTGTATTCTGACGAAGTCTTATTTAAGAAGAAGAAGTTAAGAAATTTTATGTTTTTGAGAGGAAAATGTCTGAATTCAAACAAAAGAATCACTCGTGCAAGAAATAATCTTTTAATGCTCCAACTGATAATTCCAATAATTTTTTTAATATTTTCCCTTCCTTTAAAAACACAACTCAAAAAGGTTTTCAAAATTTTTTCTACGAAAAGAATTTTTGAACGTTGTTTTAGACATATTTCAACACTGACCTACCACCAAAACTCATACTGCAAGTAACAGCATATTTATGTTGAGAAATAAAATATCATTAAAATTTTTCAAATATGTTCAAACGAAAAACAAAATATTTATATCAAGTTTGTTTGGAATAAATAGAAACATACTTCATCTACAGAGAACCAATAAAAATATTTATATCCAATGATTTTTTAAATATTAAAAATATTTAATATAAATAAAAATTAAGTATGAACATAACACGAAAAGCTTTTCATATTTCTAATAAATAAAAGCAAAACGAATGTAATCACAAATTTTGCGTCTCAGCTATAAATCCTGTTTTGGATAAATTTAATATTTACTTTATATAAATAAAACAATAAATTGAAGAATTTTCCAGCTTCATACTATTTATGCCTAAAAATTTGCCTTATAGTTCACAAACATATAGTATAGAAATGAATCATGGAAAAAATTTATTAACCCTCCGAGGTATAGGGATTTTTTTGCGCTAAACGGTATAACCATGTCTGTGCAGACCTGTATGGGATTTGTATGAAATTAAATACCCAGCAAAAATATCCGGCGACTGGAAGCAGGTTTGTAAGGCAGAGAGAGAGAGAGAGTAACTCTCCTTACAAACCTGCTTCCGGAATACATGATTTTTGTATGAGATGTCCCACTTGGAAGGTCTCGGACAATCAGCTTCTTTTTAATAATGCTTGAATCATAAACAGCATGTCTTTTATTCGCGCGTTCTTTAAGTATCGTGGATGTACTGAAAGATTTTATCATCATCACAAATGCGCGTAGAATCTACGCCGTCGATCGTGCCTCTTTTTATGCTTTTATTTACAATATATATGCATAAAAATCATGTCTCTTTTAAGTGAATCTTTAAGTATCTTAGATGCAGTGATAATATGCCTATTTAACTTAATTTTTGATAGTATTAAAACAGCATATTAATATTTATTTTTTAAATAAAATTTATAATAAAAAAAAAACAAAAACAAGTATTCGTTTATAAATAAATTAATTTTAAATTCACTTTGTTGATAGACTTTTCATTTCATTTCATTTCATTTACATTTCAGTTTTTTCTTTATCTTCCCCAAAGAAAGAATTATCTTTCTTTTTGTTTGTCGATTCCTGGCTATAGCCAGGTGTCCTAAAAGTGTATGTAAATGTTTTTTATGCTGGGAAAAACACAAAAATAAACAATAAAAATAAAGTTTACATCTTAATTAGATACATACGCTTTTTTCTTTTAAATGTAACAAACGAAATATTTTGTACGCCAATCCAGGCACGAGTACCTGGCTTGTGAATGCTGTAAACATACCGGCTTTTCGCAATACATGCAATGAAACCGTGTTTTTCTTTGCGTTTTGTTAAATTTATAACAAAGTGAGCACGATGGTCTACTTGAGAAGGATACGGCATGGGCTGGTTGGTCATCTATCGGTGAGCCTGCAGCTACCTGCGAAAAAAACAAAGTTGAAAAATTTTAATTTTATAAATAAATAATTGAAATGCTTACCTCTACACCGAATAACGCTATTGACTGTTTGACGTGTTGTATGCCTCGTACAATTAGATTCGATGCCCTTTGGCTTTTCTGCGAGGTCCATTAGGAAAACACGTCTTCTATCATTTCGCTTGCTATACAACAACTTATCATGAATGACAAATGCAGCTAATCCCGCAACGTTCAACATATTGAAAAACAAAGCTAACGGCCATCGGTTTGTGGCTCGTTTGCAAGTGTAACCACCAACCATTTGATTCATAGTGTCCACTCCGGACTTATACTTATTGTAATGCAATATTTGAAATAACTTCTACGCTGCTTCCGATGAGTCTACGGCAGAATTATAGCGCTCCGTAGAGACGAGAACCCGTACCTTTTTCTTTTTTGGTACGCAAGAGCATAGTGCGACATTATTGTTGTGGTAACCGAGTAAAGTGCTCAATAGCTCTATTTTAGGATCCAACATCTTTTTCCGTATGCAGGCTTTGTTTTTTCGCATAGTTCCTACATACCACGATCGCAGCCAAATTATATGACGAACAAATTTATCGGCATATATTGTTTGTCCAGAACCCCAATATATTTCAACTAATTTCAGAACAACGTTCTCACTTAGATTTGTCGCACGTGCTTCATTTGCTTGTTTTCCAATATGATTTATTCCTTTCAGTGCGTATTTGGAGTAAGAGTCGCTCACCCACCAGATTTTAATGCCGTATTTGGCTGGTTTTGATTAAATATATTGGGTAAAGCGCGTGCGGCCTCTTTGCTCCAAGTTGTTCATCAGCATGTTCCAAACGTCATCAATGGGGGCCGATTTAGTTTCTACTAATCGAGTGGATCTTGTGCTGCTTTTATCAAATCGAATGTATTTGAGAATCTGTTTATATCGGAGAGCAGACATCGTTGCTTTGTAGATAGGGTTTCAGTTGTTGCCCCATAACTCAGGAGGAGGCTGATCGTTTGACCCAAAACCTCCGTACTGTAGACTTAAAATTCCGCTCATTTAATATTTTTCTCACTCTACAAAATCCCACTTAAAAAATGTTTTAATAACTAGCTCCCCTTTATTCCATATAAATTATTCATAGGTCTGCGCAGACCTGGTTATAACGTTTGAACTAAAATACTTGTAAATCTGAATTAAGCGGCACCCAGACCTACAATCTATCTGATTTTGTATGCGGATAATGTTGCTCCAGGGAGTCATGGAAGGATTTGTCCCTAACACGACAAACAATAAAGTTATACACATTTTTATAAGCAAATGGTCTGCACAGACCTGATTATACCTCCGAGGGTTAAATTGGTAAAAATAATCATTTAAAAGATAAAGTTTTTAATTAGTTTCAGTCGAAGATATCAACACAAGCACTTTTTTAACATTTTTTGTTTAATGCAAAGGTTAAACATTTGAGAAAACCAGACATGAAGTATTTATTAAACTTAAAATATAATTTTCAAGAATTACTTCACTCCACAAATTGTAAAAATTTGTTCGCTTACAGATTTTATTTCAAGTTTCATGTTTCCTCTTAAAATACTTTAATGTTTGTAAAAACTTAATTCTTCCAAATGAATTTTAATTACTCCTCTCCGTCTTAAATTCTCAATATTGGTATCGCTTAACCCACATTATCCCAGCGCCTCACTGAAGATGCAGTTGCATTTAATCTTAAAAAATGTTCTCTTTGAATATTGGTCGTACTACATGTGTTTGTGTTTTACAAGCTCTAACTAATTAATAAATTTTCATGTAGTTTTAGTAAAGTGAGGCCATCATGAGTTTAATAAAAGAATAAGTTATTACAAAGATACAGTTTTAATTATAATTCGAATGATATTATAACGCCTCGTTTCAGATTCGCTGTAAATACGAGGCAATGTGAAATGGTTACATAGAAACAATTTTGTAATCGACTTTAAAGAGTGTTGCCAATTTTTTTTTTATTGAACCAAATCATAACGGCCTTGGAGATGGTTGTCCTATTATTTCTGCATATATTTTTATCACGCCACCAGATAATCGGACATACATATACTCACATATGTATATAAGTATGCGAAGGGTTGTTTTTTATCTCTTTTGTCATTTCTCCATACAAAACCCATGGGAATATTGTCCCAACAACCCTTTATAGAGTGGTTCCAAAATACAGCTAGTAATAAAATTAAAAAATAAAATAAATATTTTCGATTGCTTTGACAGATAATCTCAATAATTATTGCGTTTTTAATACCTTAGGAGAATATGGTTCAAAAGAGGGCGAACAGAAAGAACTGTTTTAAATAATTATTTGTATACCCATTCGAGCAAAAACGAATTTCGATGAGCAACCTTCAAAAACTAATCCTTCAATGTCCTTTCAAAAAACTATTCAAAACTCGTAGACGAAAACTTTTCGCTTTTAGAAAATTAAATTATTTATTTTAATAGTTCGACAGATCGATTTTCAATTTTTCGGTTTTTTTACCAAAAATAATTTTTAAGTTTTTTATGAAAAAACAATTTCTGTAACTTTCCATTTTCAGTCATGCTACCTCAAACTCTTTAGTGTGATAATGTGAAAATGTATAAACTAAGTAGAGAAAGCTTCGCCTATAACTGAAAGTCATTGATGAAATAAGAAATATGGCGGATTTTCTAAGATGCGTATTGTCTCCATTAAATATTTATGGTATTTAATAACATCTGCCCAATTGAATGCCTCGGTTGCTGTTGACGTGTATTGCGGAACCCAAAATATGTACATGCTAAAAACCTCCAAAAGTAGTCAAATTTGAATCTCCTAATTTTTAAAATAACAACAAATAGTTTTCCTTCTGTAATGATTTACGATTGTAGTCGAATCTGAACACCACCAAAAATGTGTGCATTAACAACGAAATGTATATTGATAACAAAGTAATGAGCTAATATGTAAATGAACATATAAAGTTTCAGTGATGTGAATTACTTTTTTAACTATTTTAATATTATATTGTTCATAAGTTTTTTTGTAGCAAAATTTGTTTCGTTGAATATTTCATATTCTTTTATTGTCAACATTTTGTTAAACTTAAAATAGCAAAGGGAACTGCTGCAATCATCTTTAAAAATTATGCAAAAATTTACGTTTTACTAGAATACTACGACTATGAATATAAGAAATAAAATCCGTACACTTTTATTAACCAAATAAATTATTTTCCTTTGAGCTATGAAAATGAGAAATTCACATAAAATTTTAAGATCAAAACCAGCAGGTATAACCAAGCAAGCCAATATAATATACATTTAGCATCTCGGTAAAAATCGATGAAAGGCGTTAAGATTCTGAACTTGTGTTCCGGAAGTAGTGCAAATGCGGACGATTTCTGATGATCTTTACAGGAAGTTCTCTTTTTTAATGCCTATTCTTTGAATTTGAAGTCATGTTCAATATGTTAAGCATGCAGGATGCATATTATATATTTGTTTAATTTTTACTTTAATACATAATTAAATATTTTTATTGATACTTTTGTAAACTACCAGGATCGCAGTCATGATATTTCATGTTATCCAACTCACATACATCACAATCTGCAATTGCAATGGCCCAAAGTAGTAAACGTTGTTAATAGTTACTTCTAAAAAAGCTAAAAATATGTACTAATTAATCTTATGGAAGTACTGAATAAGCAGTTCCTTAAAAACGTTGTTTACGGGTGTATAAACTCAAGTATAATTATAATAAAATATTTGCCAATAGAAAATATTTCTCAAACTAAATTGTAAAAACTACTTTATTTATATTTTTAAATAGGAAGTACTTAAGTCAAGTTAATATCCCATTGTCTTTTCCACTAGCAGTTGTGCTCTTGGCTGAAAATCTTTGAAGAAGATTATGATAATTAAAAGCAGCCAAAACTTAATGTTCATATAAATTTTATGGCGCATAACTTAAGGGAGAAACAAAAGTAAAAAAGTTAAAAGATTAAAGTGTAATAAAGTGATGTCATTTTAAAATCAAATTTCTTATTAAAAGAACAATTTTAAATAATGTAATGCAAAAATAAGCAATGGAATTGTAATCGAGCTTATTAATAACTTTAGTAAAGTTTCAAAGTTAAGAGCTTATAAATTAAAATTTTTAGCTCATTAGCTTGGTGTTTAATAAATGAAATGAAAAAGTAATGAGGCAAACTTACGAAATGAAGTCCTTTTTCTTACATTATTAGCAGGGTAAAAGGATTTTTGTTTACTATAATTTAATGTTTTACTTTTTAATTGCCTGCTTTAAACAGCCTGCAACAACAATATTGCGTTGCGAAGATTTATTTATTTTTCTGTATTTATTTTTCTTTGTGGGCGGGGGATTGGCAATTTTGTTTTTGTGATAGGCGATTTTAGAGTACTCATTTGTTTTTCGGGTTAGCGAAGCGTGACAGCTCTCTATGACGAAACTAATTTTATTTAAGCACATTCATTTAATGTGTTCTGTTTTTGCAAAAGGTAAATATAACCATAGGAAACTTAAAATAGATCATTATATCTATTATTTTTCAATCTGAAAAATTTATACAATTTTTGTTTAGCAACAATTCAAAAAAAATTTGCTACATATCATGTCTAGTAATACAGGGGTGGAATCATCACATCCGAATCATTTTTCGTACTATGACTTTCTTAAACCGATGATAATTCGCAATAATTTGAAATGTAACATACATTATCGTATGACTGAATGGACATTTTCGCAATTGTATTTCACAATGCCATTAAATTCAAGCGATTAGCGTAGCATTTAATTTGTTTCCGTACCATTGTCGATACGATAACGGATGTGACGATTCAATACCAGGTCTGTTTACACTTACAACAATAAAACAATAAAAAGAGAACAGGAATTTTTATGTATAAAATCGCAGAAGTGTCAAAAACAGTTGAAGAAAATTGTATTTTAATTTTAAAAATTAAATTTTTATTCGGTACAAAAAAGTGTTTTAAATAGTTCCTTTTTACTCCCACAGTACTAAATTGAAATCTTTGCAATAATGTTTGAGATTAAAGCTTCAAATCAAATTCACGTTGACAGTAAAATGCCGACCTTGTTGTTAAACTACATTGATCTTCTTCAAGACTGCGAATATTTAAATTGAAGTGTTTCACAAACTAAAAATAGATTTCACGTGAAACTTTGTTGTTTGTGCGATAATAACTTTACAATATTTCAAAACGTTGTTCATGCATAAAGCGAATAATTTTGGGCCTCGTTTTTGTGATACTGAACGATAGTAACTATTTTGGGATATAAAAAACCTATAAGTATTAAAGTAACAGATCAATCAAAAACAGCCTCTTTCTTGAACCACCCGTTATTTTAGATCGTCCTGAGCGTTATAACATTTTCATGTCTGTTATGGGAGTTTATTTACTATTTGTGAGGCTTTTTAAATTGGGGAAATATTGGAATAGGCAGTTAATTAATTTTTGCTTGGGACTTATTTAATTTCATTGAAAAATATTTAATTTCTTTTGAAATAATGGTATTAGGAATCATTCAATTTACAAATTATTTCACTTTGCACTTCAGTTGTTATTGCATTTTTTCCGTTGGCCTTTTTTTCCATTTTGGTTGGAAATTATTTCATTTGCGAGCTGTTATTGCAAATCGTTTTTAATTTCAGATCGAGACCTGTAAAAGCATTTTTTAAGACAAGCTTAAGACGTTGTACTCTTTTAAAATACTTTCATTATATTGTGTATGTTGAGATATACTGGAAAGCGATTTTTGGACACGTAGAAGTCACATTAGTTTTAAAGTACTAAATGAACAGGAGGAGTAAAACGGTTCAAAAAAGTACTATTTAAAATATTAGATTGAAGCGAAGAAAAATTTAATTTTACATCACTGATTTAAACACACTGATTGCATCTTTGATTTGACAACTTACAACGCTTCAAAAAATCAGCTGGATTATTAAACTGACCTGTGCTATTGGATCATGTTACAGATATCAAAAAGTATAGAAATAAAAACATAACTTTTCACGATATTAAAAAAACTCGTAGAAAAAAAAAGCCCTTTAACATCCCTAAAGGAAAATCGATCAATCGGGGTGATTGTTCATTGCTTTTGGATTTATTAACATAATCGACTTTTGAGTGCTCATGAGTAAGCTGACGGAGTCACCGACTAATAATTATTCGCATTACCATGCTTTATGTTTTTGCCGGTCTCAAGTAGTTTTTCCTCTGGGTTTGTGAAATAAAAATTACGTCGAGCACTGATGTTTTGTTAACATACAAAGACAAAGAAATAGCCAAAAAGCGGCTGGAGATAAAATCTCTACAATATTCATCAGTCCTTAAGCCTGGCGGAAGATCGTCTAATCAAAAGGAATCTTTTTTTATATATATCAAGGCAGGCTAAGTAGGGAAGCTTTAGTCATCGATAGGATTTCTCGGACTAAGCAACACATCTTAAATAAGCAAACTAGTCGCTAATTACACATACACAGGAAATAAATCTCTTCCTTTATTTTGTTGGCGAATACTTACAACGGATTTGGGTAATTCGATATAATCAAACTCTCTTAATAAAATAATGGATTTATCCAAAAACAATTTCTTAAAAATTAAGAAAAAATGGGTAAACTTAGATTTTAACTCAAGCCGAAAATTTCATTTAAATAAAAACCTTAAACTGTTCAACAATTACGTATAAATATTAATCAAAACACATAAGTTTAAACATATAGTTGAAGTATTTTATAAAATACAAAATCTGTATTGTCGACTTGAAGAAGCTATGCGAATTCATAATTAATACACTGAGAAAAAAAGTGCCCTTTAAAATTAAATGTGAACACTTTCAAATTTTATTTAAAGTGCCTCAGTCTATAGGTTCTTATGGGTGGCACAAAATAAAATATTTTGTAAAAGTGCTAATTTTAAGTTTTTAAAGTGTTTACTCTTAATTTAAAAGTTAAAATTTTTGTTTTTAATGGAAAATTCTTAAATTTAAAAACGTTGACTTTATTTTATAATGAGAAACTTTATATTTTAAAGTTAAATATATTGTTTATAAAGTAATCACTTTTAAAATTGTATTAAAAGTGAATGCATTTAATTTAAAATTTTTAAACTTTAAAAAATTAAATTAAAACGTTTATTTTCAAAGTGTTAACTTTAAAATGTAAAGTGATCAATTTGCAAAAAAGTGTTAACGTTTACATTTAAAGTGTTCACTTTCTAAATCAAAGTGTCACTTGCTAATTTAAAGTGTCACTTTCTAATTTAAAGTGTTCACTTTAATATTGAAAGTTTTAGTTTTGATTTTAAAGTTTTCACTCTAATATATAAAGCATCCGTCTATTATTAAAAGTGTTTACTCTGACGTTTAAAGTGTACATTTTGTATTAAAAGTATTAACTTTTAAACTCAAAGTGTCTTTGTTAGAACTAAACGTGAACACCTCAAAAGTGTTTTTTAAAAGATCGACTATAAATTGTTCCATAAGCGGCATTTGTACGATTTCGTAGTAAAGTGAATTTAGAAGTGTGAACAAGATACAAGAATGACCAGTCAGGGTAAAATTATACAAGAAAGTGACTTGCTGCGAATTCTTGGCAATGATATCCAAATTAATGAGCAGGGTACACGTGTGTTGAGGAAGATACGGATCTCCTTTATCTGCTAAAAGAGTGTGATCTGGAAACTTGACCTAAAAAGTAAGTAAAAATTCTTAGGCAATATTAACACTTATACAATATTATTAATGTTCCTTAGATGCTGGAATAACTCTTCGAAGCTTAAAATTTTTGTCAAAAGAAGACATTGCGGAAGCAGTAAGAGATATTGGTCTTCGAGCGGAGTTTAGAGAAAAGTTGTTTTTCTGGCGCAACTCAAAGGTAAATATAATATTAATTTTGAAGCTTATTTGCGATGTTACGCACGTACATACATAGATACAATTCCCATTTCCATATTACTACGTTTATAATTTAGCAAGCTTATTTTTTCAGTTTGGAATAGAAGACGAAACGTTGAGCCAGACTTCGAAGGTTGTTGGTTGGCTAGAAAAAAACCGTCACAACAATTCACCTTGTTCTTCAAATAATTCAATAAGAAACGCATTTGGATCACATGTAAGAATATACACTAAAAAGTTTTGTATTAAATTTAATGATACACTGCACTGCAGCCCCTTTCAACATTTTTACAGAATAACTCAGCTGGAAAACAACTTATTCAATATTATGAGGAAAGGGCATTTTTTACGAATAAGCAACGCGATGACCTCATTAAAATAATTTTTGAAGATGTCATGTTAACAAAGGCAAAGCTTAGACCGGAACACTTTGCTAGTATTGTGGAAGAAATAATTTGTTTATTTCCCAAAGAAAAAGAGTCCCAGGTACTATTAAAAACGATATATTAAAAAGGACATATTATAAACTGATTTCTTTTAGGATTATTACTAAAAATGTGAATTAAAAACAATTAAAATAATCTCATTCCTTTAAAGTTTTTAAATTTTTATTTTATTTAATGAGTTTATTACTGAGTTATAAATAAGTTATTTCATAAATATAAAATAAATTTAAATTTAAATATGTTTGAATAAAAAAAAATGTGAATTAAAAACAACTAAAATAATCTGTTTTCTTTAAAGTTTATAGTGAACTCTTTTAAATTGCATTTGAAAGTGATCACTCTTAAAATAAAAGCTAACGCTTTTAATTTGAGATTGACTGTGCTAACTTTTAATTTAAATACAAATATTTTTAAATTAGGTTAAAAGTGTGAACTTTAAAATCAAAAGTGTTTAAATTGTATTCGAGAATGCGCATATCAAAATGTAAAGTTTTCACTTTAATATTCAAAGTGCTAATATTAATAATTTAAATTTTCAAGTGTAAACTTTAAAATTAAGTACTTTTCAATACGGTTGGTTTTCATACATGAAAATTTTTAATTTTAAAGTCCCTTGTACTAGATTTAAAGTGACTTTAAAGTGTTTCTTTCCTTAGTGTAGTTACGCCTGCTTGCATTTTAGTTAACGATATATTATATAATGAATTTTTATTACACACAAATATCAGTTTTACATCACGTATGAGCGTTAAATTTGTTTTATTAATTAATTTGAATTCCAAATTTGTTTTGTACCAAATTTTGGTCCGTACAAAATTTTGTTGACTGGGAGTTTTCTGCAACACAATGCAATCATTTGAAAAATATCTTCTGGAAAATCTAAGCTGAATTATATAAAAAAAATAAAAATATATAAAAAATGCTAATAAACTTAATAAACCAAAATTAATCGTAAAGTGTATTTATTAAAAAAGCCAAAGAATAGAAAAATGCTTTAAAACTGCTATTGAATGAGTTTAACGTTCTCCGGACAAAAAATAAAATTAAAGCAGATCCAGCTGAAAGTAGTCCAGAAGACATCAATCTCTCTCACTTTGTACTCGATGTACAAATGTTTTGTGGGATATTAGAGATATTTGAAATCGGAAAACCTTCTAATTTGAATACAAAGAGAAAAGTTATGGTTACACATTGCTAGGACAACAATATTATGGTTGTGACACAAACACTGTATAATCACGTGTTTAAACGTTACGCTTAACTTATCGTAAAATCATTTATATGAAAAACTGAAATTAGTTAAGATCAGGATAAGCCTCAGTTAAAAATAAAATGCAATATCATTCTGAAAACACTTTAGATGGTACACTGACGGCTCCAGAACACCGACAGCCTCTGGTGTGGGAGTTGTACGACGGCGGATTAACTACTACGAGCCTTTGGGAAAAGCTTCTACGAGTCCACCTCTAAGATGGCTTGGCAATGTCGCAAAAACATCAATCATCTAAGCTCGTTGGGGTGGTAGGAAATGAAAACGCATACAAAATGGCTAAGAAGGGGGCTAGTAAGCGCATGCACCAGAACCGGTTTGTGGGCCTGTAGTGGATAAAAATCGAGAAGATATATTGACGACTAGAAGTATCAGGGGACACCTCTAGTTCAATCTCCCTGGACAGAGGCATGCAAAGTCAATGATTGGAACGTATAACCAAACTCGTTTCTTAGCTCTCTTATCCCTAAGTAAAATCAATCTCTCAATGCTCACTGGCTCCCTCACAGGCCATTACAGATTGAGAAAACACCTCAACAGACTTGGCATTGAGAATAACAGCCTGTGCAGATTCCGTGATTTCAAGGATGAAACTCCAGAGCATATTCTGAAGAACTGTGAAGCGCTATGCCAATAAAGATATATCCAATTGGGCAAGCACAAATTGGAGGATTGGGAACTGCCAACGCATTGTCCTGTTCCTGTGTTTTCCGATTAATAAAATTCATTCATTCATTCAAATACTTTATGCTAATCAACCTTTTAGCTTTACGATTGCTTTACATGGAGCTTATTGAACGGTAAATTAGTTTCGGCCTACACGAATATACCACACGTTTACAACAATTATCTTAAAAAATTCTGTTTAACATGTGTTGCCATGCATGTTGTTGGAAAACAAATTATAGACGTCGTAAAAGTTTTCTAAGTCACTTAGAGCAAAAGCTTTAAGTGAATAAAAAAAGTTAATCTTAGCATATTTAGAAAAAAATTTTGTTTACGTGCTTCTTTTCTGCTGCATTAAGAAAAGTAGATATTTTTTCTTGGAAAAAAAAAAACTAAAGTAGTTTAAAAGAAAACGTAAGTGGATAAATTAGTTGGAGCAGTAAAATGAATTTTATGTTAACTGTTGTTATTGCCAACATAAAACTAAAATTATTATAAATAAATAACTTAGACATAGAAACTTGTACTTAATATATGCAAAACATTTTTTCCTTTATAGCATGGGGGAAACATTTATGGCCATAAGCACGTGTAGTGGAAAAATTGAGCTGCATTTTTATATTTAAAAATAGAAAATGATAAAAAATTCACTTTTTGGCTGACTTAAAATTGAGCTTAATTTAAGTTTTAGTTTCTCCCTCAAGATATTTGCAAGGATGCCATAAATTGCGCCTAAAGAAACCTTAAATGAAAAAAGAAATTGCGTATTTGCAATACACTCCATTTTAAATGGTTGCTTGATTGATCCTTAATTTTGTTTTTCTAAAACTTAATGTTTCTCATTAAGCAATTACATTAGCAAACATACAAAATTTTATCATTGCGTCTCCGTTTTTGTCTAATACAGCAAATGGATTGTAATCAAAAAAGAAAAACATAATGAATGTAAATAAAATTGCTGTGCTCAGGTGTGTTTGTAGATACTCGGTAATCAACATAATAGTACTAATAGCTCTATTTATAAAAAGACAAACAGCTATCATTATTGTTACTTAACAGCAGCAGCAATCTACGGGTACACGTAGGATATAAAACACCAGCATTTAAAGAATTTCTAAAAAAAGAAGACGAATAAACAAACAGTAAAATACTTTTGTCCTCTGATAGGAAGATGGAGAAATGAATAATGGAAAACGGGTATAAAAATGTTATATGTATCTACAATCTGCAATCAACATTTATTGTTTTTTTATTTTTATGCCATAAACCATTTCATTTGAACATTAATATTGTTTTTATAAAGGCATATAAATAAACGCATGAAGGTGCTTTCATGTTTGTTTACAATTTTTAGATTGCAAGGAAGAGAACAATGGTTGATTAACAGTTCATATTCGCCACGATACCAACTGTCATGCATGCTGAGTAAGGGGGCATGATTTCTCCCACAAAATAAAAATTCAAAACCATTTTTAATTACTTCATCTCTTATACTTTGTAAAATCTATTTAATAAAATTGAACACTATATAATGTAAATTTTTCTATACTTAGGAATCAGTGCTGCCAGGAGCTGGTGAAAAAAAAGGCTAACTGCCAGTCCCACGATGTCACAAGTATTCCTTTTTTCGTACAACTACATTTAAAACAAAAACAAATTCTAGAATTTTGTTTTTGTTTTAAATGTAGTTGCACGAAAGAACCAATATGTGTGACATTCTGGGACTGGCAGTAAATCAGTATTTTTAAAAAGGCAACCTCCTTGGAATTTTTAAAAAAGAAATAAAACACCTTCGAAACACAAATTTCAATGATTTGTGTTTCGAATCGAAATACACAATAACACCCCTAGAAAAAAACTAAATCGCCTAGAAATAAAAGCTAAAAAAAAGGCTAAAAGCTGTTTATTCATAACGCAACGTTTTATTTATTATTAATAAAAAATTAATAAAATATGTTAAAAGTTATTGCAGAAAATGCGCTACACGTGCATAAACAATATAAAACTAATAAAAGTCTACATATTTTTAAATTCATATAAAGCCATATCGTTACCTTAATATAGAAAGAACGTGTCTAGATTTTTTTTGAAGTTGCCGTTTTAACCTCTTCTGGTGTATTTGGAGGAATAATACAAGAAAAATTAACCTTCAAATCACCCTCAAAAAAACATATGTTAGTTATCCTCGTGTGTGGTTTTTCTCACATATGCAACGTAGCAACATAATTCTTTTGCAATTAAAGTCAGCATTTATATAACATTAATGATATATTTATTCTATAGTTCATTCTATTTTACATTAATATTTCTGCAATATATTTTTCACAAACTTTGCGATTATGGAAACGCTTACAAGTGCCCTGTTGCAAAAACAGCACATCGTTTGGCGAATACAGATTTATATTTTCTCGCTATAACATACATATATGACATTGATTATAGGCGGATTAGTCTTCTGCTTTTTAAAGGATTGCCGAAAGATTGTGATGAGCTTTGCAAAGCTTCAGAAGGCTTACGAATCAGTGAGCCAAACCACTAAATTGGTTTGGATTAGAGCAGAAAGCAAAAGCACTGCTGATTGGTTTTTTGGTAGCCTTTTCGCGCAGAAAAATTTGACGTAGAAATTGGCTTACTTCCTTTCCAATTTTGTTTAATATCCCTGAATATAATGACAGCATTTAAAGCTGAAATGTCAATAATATTTGGGAAAACAGCAGTTGGCCATCGATTTGTTTTTCTTTTCGAACTATAGAAAGATACAATTTTATCCACCACCTATAGAATAAAGTTTCAAGGTGAATATAAATAGAGGTAATGTAAAAAGCACCAAAACGGACCTTTGGTTTTATTATAGAATTGAATGAAACGGCTGATTTTCCAAACGTGGCACGTTTCAGAAGAACCAAAAGCCGAAATTTAATGCTATATCTTTCAAGTTTAGAAGGCACGTATTATCTAAACTTGGACCTTCCAGAAAATCCAAGCAACTGTCCGTCAACTGCAACATACTCAGATAGATTGAAGTAATGACTCAACATCTCTGCCTATTTGTCGAAAATCTCACGAATTGGAGAAAATTTGTCAATAGAGCTTGCTTGCCGTCTGCTTATAACGTGGTCAAAACGAATAATACGAGTCATATACTGAAATGTATTTTTTTTACATTATCGCTCTAAATATGGAACGTCCATAGTCACCATCGAACAAATCCAACATTGTTGGTGATTTAAAGCTTAAAAACGGCGTTTCAAAAAACAAGAGATACGTCCTTTCTATATTAAGCCAACGATATATAATATAAATATCAGGTATTTCTTTGACTTCAATTTCGCATTGCATCAAAAATATAATAGAATATTTTTATTTAAGCATGATATAATAATTTTTGTATCATTATTTAAATATATTCAAGCGGTATATCTGTCTTATTTAATAAAATATATACTTTTATCCTTTTATTATTTATGCAATGGCGAACATGCATCACAATTTCCTCATTAGAATCCAGTAGAATCGGAACTGTTATTTGCATAAATATCAAGAAAATCCAATAATTTTATTAAATCACCGGAAATTACTAAATCATGGCAATATTTCTGTAAGCGTTTTAAAAAGAATTAAATGTATAAGAAGAAATTAACCATTTTATTTCTAGTACTATTTTTTTTAATTATTTTCATGGTAATAAAAATGTTTCAACATCAGCGTTACTGACAGTTAATACTACGAGACGTTTCATTTTCAACAGCCGGCCATTTTAACAGTTGTCATGACTCAACCTGTAACTACATTCAAAATTTTAAAATTCACTGAAAATATAATGAAAATTTAACCATTCGTCGCAAAACTAAAGCATGGGAAGTTTTTAGCAGTTGGAACAACCCTAGAGGGGAAAAAATCTGTCACAAGACACGTCACGTGTCTGGTTCTAAGGAACTAGCAACCGGTTCGAGTTGCGGAACTTTATATGAGATGTACCAACTTTTACATGGCTTTGTCATTGGAGGGGGACAATTGACTTAAATTAGTTACTCGCTGACAGGTCTAAGTCTTAACCTTTACATAATTGTCCTGTGCTGGTATTCTTCGTACCAGTCCCAGTAATGGTTTCTTAAAAACAGGTAATAGAACTAAACTAGAGTAATATGTCCAACTCAAGTCCTCAATGAACACGCCACAGAATAGTTCATTAAGGCCTGGTATAAAATCTAGTCCTTCGATGACGTTTCACCGAACGGGTTTTAAGGTTTCACAACAATACTCGTATTTAAAAAAAATTTATTATAGTTTTTTATTATTTTATAGTGTAATAAATAAATTTGTGCAACCGGTCTGCAAAATATTTCAGCAGTAAATAAAATGCTACCGTAGTTGCAACGATATGCAGCACCACGGTCAATAATTAGCGTTAGGAGACGTTTGACAAAAAATTTTATTGGCAGGTGATGGTTTCCGAACGCTAAGCTTCGATTATTGCACAATTACCGTATTTAAGAATGTACCCTATATGGGTAGCATTAGCTGTTTAGACGGTATAACTTCGGTTTAGATTAAGTCAAGTTTCTGAAAATTGGTTTAGTCTAAATCACCAAATGCATTATTATTTTAATCACATAATATCTTAATTAATATAATCTTTGACCATAAATAAAAAAATAGAAAAATATACTTAAAAGTTTTTGCTCCCAACTTAAGACATTGATGTGAAAAATTAAACTTGTTTCCGTCGCTCAACTGTGACTTCAGAATTTTTTTTATTTGTGGCTATTTCCCACAGGTCGCTATTTTCCGTGAAAAGCTTCCTGGCCACAGATATTTTATTATTTAACACCTTTAGACTCGTTTCTTTGAGGCTACGTAAAGAATAAGGCCTACAAGCAATTTAAAACGTCAAATATGGAATTCGTTTATTTATCGACGACATACAGCTGGAAATGTGCGAATTAGTGACAAAATATGATCCTGCAAGCGTAGACATGGCGGCTAGTTGGCTAATACTGTTTTTTCATATTAATAATATACGCTCCTCTTTAGAATTAAATAAACATTTGAAGATTTCGCATAAAAATACTTATTTTTAACATAACAATATAAAACCTTTTATTGGAAAACCTTTTATAATGATTTATATATATTTAAAAATATGCAGCGTTTTATTTGTTTTTTTTCTACTTGAAGTCGATTTTGTTTAAAAATTTTTAACATGTTTTATGTTTCATTAATAATAAGTTAAACGTTGATTAAAAAATGTATGGTTTATTTTGTGCGATCTAGCTTTTTCTGGCCTTGTTAAAATTTAGATTTGGTTTCTTTCTTCCACAGCAACGCTGCTGTTAAGTACAACAATTTAGTTGTTCAAGAATTTATATTTGGTCATATATTCGATATGTCTTCAAATGTTTTTCATCGCGATACGTTAAAGAACCATATATTCTATTAAAAATAAATCAAACACAGCATTCAGTAAAATACAATTTTAAATATCGCTGAAATACTAGAAGTAAATCCTCATTTAACAACGAAAACATCGAATATAATTTTTTAAATTTTCAGATTTTCAATTTTTATCCGGAAAAACTAGGAAAAAAAATAAATAAATGTGTACATATAGAAAAAAATAATTCTATATGTTGTAGGTTTAATTCAAAATAAAAAACATTAATTTCGGAGTTAACACTGATAAGAGACAACAAGGGTATTTGCCGGAATCGGACAGATAGGCTATCATATTACTAACTGGCATTTTCACGGTGCTTTTCGTAAACCGAACAATAAAGTGTAGCAGACCCGGCGAGCACCTATATATGTGTATGAAATTTCTACGTTAGTAATCAATATGTATGTAATCAGTCGAACTTATATTTGGTTTACATTAAAAGTAATTGTTTGGCTCAAGTTCATATCCGAGTTTACTCATTTCTTTTTAATTTTTTTTTTGATTTTTGGATAAATTCATTATTTTTTATTAAGAGAGTACTATTTGGAAGAATCAGTACTGATTTCGATATCGCTACACCATCTCACCAACGTTCTTTGTTCGATTTGACCACTTTTGACGGTGGATACTAGTGACTACGAAAATCAAAGGGTAATCTGGGATTTGAACTTGAGCCAAAAAATTTCTTTCAATATTTCTAAAGAAAGAAAAATGGTACATGAGATATATGGTAAAATTTTAATATTGATAGTGGTGAAGTTGTGTTTGCTTTAAAAAACAAGGAATAATACCTTCCACAAGGCAAATAACTCTCGTATCCTTTTTCGAGTCATTATTTGTATAAATACAAATTTGAAATCACATTCAACCGAGTCATCTAAACAGTGCCGGATACAAGGAAACACACATGAACACTGATGATATCGGCCCCCGAAAAACAACGTTGTTTCTGTTCTGCCGCGTAAGTTGAAATTAATAATTGTTAAATTTTTCCTTGTTCCTTTAGAAGATTGTCTCATGCCCAATTCTTTCTGACTAAAAATTACACGAACTTTAGCCAAAATTATAATTACTTTGGTTCAAAACTGTTTCTAAATTAAGTCAAGTTAAGTTCAGCTGAAAATTGTCTAAATATAAATTGACGTACTAAAATAAACATAAATTTAAAATAAAAATTAATATAATAACAATTAAAATGTACACAATTTTTAGTTTCTTAAGTGAATTCAGGCAATCGCCTGAAAACTAAAAAGAAAACTAAAACACTACTTCTATAAAACTTTAGAAACAAATTTGATTTTAAGATGGCCGAAGCATTCAAAAAATCACTTGTTATTTAGTTGTTCATATTTGTTGTCAAATTTCCAGCGATAAAAAAAATAGAATTGCTTAAAGGGGGCACTAAATTTCCTAGAATTGTTTTAATTGCGTGCTTGACGTGTAGAAGCTCTTTAGTCATACTATAATAATACACCCTCTTCAAATGGTGAATGCTACAAGCAATTTTAAGAAGACTTTTTTCAAATATATTCAAAAATTTTCATGTTCACTCAAATGTACCTTAAATATTAGTTAAAAATTTAATCCGCGACAAAGCATAAAGGTGAAAACATGGCCAACATAATATCGAAATCTTACGGCCGTAAAAATTGCTGAGATTAAAGTAAAGATCATATTCTTAAATGAACAATATCACCTCATTTCTAGGCAACCTGGTAGCTTGGCAGCATAATTTCCATAATACTTTCTCATATTATAAAAGTGGAAAAATATTACCAAGCTAGTAGATTGCCTAAATATTTGCTGGTAAAACAGCTCGAAGGGTTTTGTGTAATATACACACTGTGTGCGTAGACCTGAACTTGGACTGGCGCAAAACCATGCGCCTTAATTGATTTAAATGACTGCATATGAATACAAATTAATTTCAATTTTTCTTACACAATTTTTATTGTTTGTAATGTCATCCAAAAACTTGTTTAAATTTAAGATCATTAAATGATATATTTTAATTAAATTGGAATTGAAATGTATTTTAAAGAATGACTGAAACGAATGAATGACAATTTTCTTCTTAAAATACATTTCAAGTACCAATTATATTTCATATATTTATATAACAATTTCCCTTTCAGTCTGCTTCCTAGGAATTGCCATCAAATCATCCTCCTCGCACATCTCCTTCATATAACCGAAGGATATTTAATAAAATTTTGAAGGACAGCCTGTGTAACTTAACCTTTGTATTTGTGTGCAAGAGAACTCCATTTATCGTTTTTTTTGTCACATTAGCAAAACAAGCTTTACAACAGCTTTAAAGTTTTCTTCTTTTCACTACTCATTAAAGAATACCTATTGCAATTTGTTTTGATACTTATTGAAAAGAAAACTAAGACTGTTCTTTTTTTCGCGAATAAGTTGTTTCAACAAAATTTATATTTAGAAAACAAGGGCAACAACAGCAACAACAAATTAAACAGTTTAAACACATTAGCATTTTAGCTATTTGAACAAAAAAACAAAACTAAACAAACTTGCACAATAATTATCACAAAGTTTCTGTACAATTTCAACATTTTATAAACGCTGTGAAAAGCAAAAGTTAATTTTTCATTATTATTTTTAAAAACAAGTTATAATTAATTCTGTTCAAATACAAAACTCTAAAGCATAGAGCTTTTGACATATAAATAAAAATATCGATCATAAAACGCACTGTCAAGCAACCAGACCAGGTAAAATATCTCTAAATAGTCATCTAAGAGCAAATTAAACTTTGCAAAATACAATAAAAATATTTTAAATATAAGTTCGACTAATTACTTACAAGCATTAATTATTCAAAACGATGGCACGCATCAAAAACTAAATGTTTATATTGTCAAAGTTGGATGAATACTAAAATATTCAACTACAAAAGACAAAAACCAAGTTAACATTAATGGAAAAACAGCTTCATCTCAGCAGCGAATGGTGCTGAATAAGCTGATGGGATTTCGTACTAAACGAAATTTATTTAACGTGTAAAAGTTAATAATTTGCACTTTTCGTGTTCTAATTCGTTAAATAAAATGGTTAAATACCTCTAATTCAGTGTTTACACGGTTTTGATTTAACCCGGTTTGAAAATAAAAATTTGATTTTTTTTTACACTATTTTATTCCATTTAGCACAATTCAAAATAACACAACACAAATAAATAAAAAGTTACAAAGCTTACAAACAGCTAGAAACCATATGAAAACAAGAAAGAGCAAGAACAAAATATGTACATACTTCTTTCTCTTTCGTTTTTTTTGTGTATGCATACAAGCAAATTTACTGGTCAAAGCAATTGTAAATAGCACAAATTTAGGAGAATTCCCTTTTTGTGCATACAATCGAAAGATGAAAGGAACTAGGTCGTTCCTTTCGTTCATCGTTCCTTTTTTACTTTTAACTGTGTAGGAACGAGTGAAATTGTCTGTTGCTCCTAAAAACGTCATCAAACATTGGTTATTGTTTGTTTTCATTTATTGGATAAAATAAAAAAGTTCTACAAGTGCTTTCGTAAAATATTTGTAAAAAATTATAACTGTTATAAATAAATTGTAAATATAATATTGTCCATTATGTCTTCAATTTTGATCTCTATACAAAAAGTCAACCTTGTTCTAATTGTATAGAATATGTGAACGAAATAATTATAGCAAACAGTCTTGAAGAGTCAGAAATTTGCTTTTCATACTGATTTTGACATTTATCAGAACAAGTTGATGATTCCTCAAGACGGTTTGCATTTGCGGAACGAGGAACGATTAAAAAGGAACGTTTGGATCGGTACGAATCGTTCCAATTAGGGAATCGTTCAATGGAACTAGGTCGTTCCGGAACGACACAACTCTAATACAATCAGTTTTACTCTCCGGAGCAATTGATATTTTACATACTTTTAAGTGTGTAAATACACATTTATATACGTGATTTAATAAAATAAACATGAACACTTGTTTTTAAAAAATCCTTTTTTCTTCGCTAATTTTAATAGGTTTTAGAGATAAGGAAACAATCACCCATTTTTGCATACGATTAATGTCTTTTTACACGCTTTATTTTTACACGGTTTTTTCTGGAAGCATTCTATCAGGTATAAAAAGAATTAGGTATAGTTGATATTCCTAGTTAATAGCATCTACCGTCAAAAGTGGTAAAATCGAGCAAAGAACGACGAATAATAAATTCCAAATAGTACTCTCTATTAATAAAAAATAAAGAATTTATACAAAAATTTCTAAAACTAAATAAAAAATTGTGTAAACTCGAATTTGAATTTGAGCAAAACAATTTCCTTTCAATATAAACTAAATATAAGTTCGACTTATTACTTACAAACATAAATTTTTAAGATGTTAATTTCTTATTTTGGTATAATTTCGGTTTAGCTACAGATAGGTTTCAGCTTTTAAATAGATTAAAAAAAGTGAAATGAGAACTCCACATGAACTAATATAAGCTAAATTTTTTATTGTAAATAAATTCTAAGAGAATGCAATAAATAGTATCAATTTTTATGATTTCCTTTTTGGAATTGTATTGCAAGGACACCCTCTACTTTTAACGGAATTATATTTTCCCAAAAACACGATTTTTGATTTAAGAAAGCAGAATTATTCTTGCCATCTATTGAAAAAAAAAATCATGCAAATATCTTGCTTAATTAATTATTCGCATAAAATACAAATAAATTGTTATTTTTCTATTGACGTATGAGAAAATAACAAAAAAAATTGTTGTTTTTTTGAGTTATGACGTTCTTAAAGTAAATAATAATTTAAAATTTGTCATATTGCTTAAGCGTGTTTAAAGTTTATGACAATAATTATTTTTGAATTTTACAATTTTGTATTTAATATTAAATTACAAGAGTATGACATCTAAACTTTTCCTTATTGTTTTATTGTTGTGCAAAAACTTTTTGGATAAATAAATTTTATTGTTTGTAAAATAGAAATTCATTAAAATCTTATTAGAAACTTTAATACTTTTTATGATGTTAGAATGGAACTTCACATTTTAGTAAAATCTTTAAGTGTGAAATATTAAAACAACAGTGTTTGCTAAACAAATGCCAATTAATATTTACAACGAAAGAGAGATGAAATATTTTTTAATGGTATATGGAACCAGTGATTCCAATTTAAACTTTTCGAGGCTAAATTCAGCCTCTTTTTTGTGTTTTAGCCTCGAAGTTTAGTTCGTGGCTTTTTTTGGTCCTTTTATTTTAAATTTATCCTCTAAAAGGCTCACTTTGTATTTTTCACTAAACCATAAAATCATTTTGAAACTTTATAAAATTAATCCAGTGTACAAACATTTAAAATCCAATTAGCGAAAGCTTTTAAGTTGAAAATGGACAAATTTTGAGTCAACAGTTGATTTCTGGATGCATGTGTGGCAATTTAGGAATGCATTGCAACAAAATTCATTTATTGATTTGATTAATCTAGTATTCAGCTGTCTATAGGGTCTTCCAATTAGAGGTTTTATTTTTATGTGTAAAAAAGAAAAACACTAACAGCCAATTTACCGACATGGCTTTGCTTGCAAGACCATATTCTTTTCAATAAAGTTTTCAAGAAGAATTCGCATGTTTGTTTCTGCTGAATGTCCTCGATGGCTTCTTGAATCCATTGTGGGCCATTGGCATAGACATAGCTTCAAAGAAATAAAGTATAACGGTGTTAAATCGCAAGATTTCGGATGCCAATTCAGATCGCCTCTTCGAGAAATCACACTGTCAGAACAATTTTCACGTAATCGTGAAAGAGCGATGTTATTGTTACTAGTGGCGCCAGCTTGTTTAAAATGAACGTCGTCCTCATCAATATCTTTATGCAAACTACGGTTAAGTCTCGTTTGTGGAATGCCTAATTCTATAGATCGACGAGCTATATGCAAACCTGATATTTCCTCAATAACATTGCTTACAACAGCAATATTCTCAGTTGACCGACATAAACGAGTTTAATTTTTCACAGCACTGATTAGTTTCAACTGTTAAAGTTTGTCCACCAGTTTTACAATTGCTGACCGAGAAAGTGCTTCACGACGACGCAAAAATGCTTTAGTCTTGCGATCTGTGACTGCGCAATTTTCACTATTTCAATGCTGTTACAGGTTGAGTCATGACAATAATTAAAATGGCGCGCTATTTAAAATAAATCGTCTTATTAGAGCTTTAAAGAAACCCTTAAAAAACAAAAGTTTTTGAAATTATTGTCATAATTTTTAACTAAGTTTAAACCTGCTCTGCGATTATTTTAACACATATTCGTATTTAAAGAATATATACTTGGGGGATTCAAATGTTAGTCATAATATTATTTGTTTTAAAAAAATAAAACGAAAAAATATGACAAGGAAAACAAGCAATATGTAATTTCTCTCACAGTTCTCTCAAATTTCTACTGTTGGGATATAACAAAAAAATAAACTTAGTTCAAAATGATTTATTATTTTATGGCTTTTTTGTTTGAGGCACAATAACAATTCTTTTAAACTATTGTAAAATATTAAGACATTATGACAATATGATTTAGTAGGACACCGTTTGAATACCCCAACTGTATAAATAGTCATATTAGATTGTAGGTACAACATGCACTGCTTAGGCGTGTAGTAAAAACACTTGAAAATAGTACACTTACGCCAAATTTCACAGGAGATGCCTGTTTTGTGACCGTTTTATTTAATATTTCAAATCAATAATATGCATGTAGAACACACCAATGTACAGGAAGATGCCTGTTTTTTTGTATCTTGTGTTTAGATTATCTTAAAAAATAAATAATTTGATTGTAAACCCTAAATTATTATTCATACGAATTTTCTTCACATATTTTTTTTGGATTTGAAAATTCATAAAAAAATTTTGTATAATATAATGTGGAAATTCTTTAAACATAAAAGAATTTACTATGTTTTTTAATACAAAAGTAATTTATCATGTTGTTTTAATAAAAAGTAAAGAAATAAAAATTAAAAATTGAAAGTTGGTAAAATTTTCATGCAGGTAAATAAAATGCTTCTGAAAAATTTACTTTTTATAGTAAATTTGCTCTCCTGGACATATTTTTGAGTGGCCGGTTAACAATTAAAAGTCAAATTAATTGTGTAAAATATACAAAATATAATTTGTAAAAAAACGGCAAAAACCGATGGGCGTTTTTTTTCTTAAGCGATTAATTTAGAATTTCGATAAAAATTCTCTATATTCGTGCAATGCTGGATATGGGTGCATGCGTTAATCGACTCAAAATTTCCACGAACAATCAAACTCTAATCCTAACAAAATTTAGCAATTTTTCAGTCTCATTTCAAAAACTTGATTTCGTTTTTTTCCCGACTACATGAACTGAGATTATTTTTTTTTGCATATTATCAAGAATTTCTTAAAATCATATAATATTTTCTATTTAATTATATATATGCTTTTACCGGATATATTCATGAAATTACAAGCAAAGTCAAGGCCAAAAACCTCAATTTTGAAAATATTAAAGAAATTTTTGTGAAATAAATTGTATTTTCTTTAACTATTGATCATAAATTCATTATAATCAAGTATTATTTGTAAAAGCTATGAAGTCAACAAAGTTTTACGTGCCCGAGGTACTTTGACACCCTGTAGCCCACCGCATGTTTCAACAGGGTGCTTTAAATTTAAATATCCTTAAAGCTTAGAGCTTCTTCTATGATTCGTACATACATCGTTTTGTAATTGGATTGCAGGTTTCAAAGATACATATTTATTATAATTTTTTTCAACTGGAGCTACTGTCCGACGCCGAAAAGCTTAAGGCATCTTCTGCAAAATGCAGTTTGTGTCATGCAAAGCGGCTAAGTAATTTAGAACTTTAAGATATTTTCCCCACTGTGCATGGACTTGAAAAAATTTAAAACTTTTGACGGACATCTCGAAGAATTTTCCTTGGTGCGCCATTGGCAAATTCAAACAAATAAATTATAGTAATTTAATATTATAGTTTTAGTTTTTTTTATTTAATGAAAACGAGCAAGTGCAGGTTTATTGCACATACTTTATAAGTGAGACTTTGAATAACCTAATTTCGATAATATCAAATTTGTTTTAGTTATAATTCAACGAACAAGAATAGGTTCAAGTTAAAATATTTGGATTATCATTTTCATAGATTATGGTAAAAATAATAATAAACTTCATAAATAATTGCCGTGCAAGTTTGCATGTTATTCAAAATCTCTATTTGCTTGAAGAAATAACAAATATTTATGTACAAGTAATTCTACTTAAATTAATCAATTCTGGTTGGAAGAATCTATGTTATTAGAATGTACATAGTAAAATGTTCCAGAATGAATTCGAATGGAAAATCAAACAATGCCATTGTTTGAAAAACACTTTTTGTTCAATTTAATTATAAACATCAACCACCAACTGATGCTTATTGATGCTTTTAATAATTAATTTAATTTGTATTAGCCCCATTACCCCCTGTGAAAAGCAATTATAAAGACGTTTTAAGTAATTAAAATTAATTATTTACTTCCTAAATTTCATTTAGCAACAAATTTAAAAACAAGTGCTTAACATTCAGTGATTTAAAAGGTTCTTTATTTCCCTTTCGAACAGAAGGCAATTTTAATCATTAAAACTCTCTGATGGTTTAGAAAATTCTTGATGTTTTATTGTTGTTTTTGTATAATGCTGATTTTCATATAAAACGAAGACGAAAAAAATTATTTTTGCATTACGTAATCGCACACATACTTATTTACGTACTCGGGTTGCCAGCACACAAAAAAAATATTTCTCAAAACTTTTCAATAAAATCAATTTCGTTTATTATTCCATTTATCATTTGAAATAAAATGTTCTAATTAATTCTGGGTAATTGCAAATTCGAATTTTAGAGATTAAATATACAGCTTTCATCGTAATTTGTACATAAATTATTTGTGTAAAAATCCTAAAACTTGAATCTAGATGGTATTTAAAGAAAAACTACTTAGATTACCATGTGAATTTACACAGTGCAACAATATATTTTTGTTCATGAATTATTTGATATTTCAATTAACCTGCAGATCGAAAATAGTAAAATTGGCTATTGTTAGAAAAAGATGTTGGGCACCACCTTTCTTGTAACTAAAGTAACATTTTGATGGTTCATTTGATCGATTTTTAAAACATGTTTATAAGATTTACGTCTGCTAAAAGCTGTAGTGTATCCCGAAATTAATTTTAATTTAGTCATGTGATGAGTGTTACACTAATATCTATATTTTCTAACTTTCCTTTACGTTTAACATTTTTCTAACGTTGTTTTCATTTTCATTTCACACAATTTTCTAGATCTAGTTCAAATCTATGCGTTAATCTGCTTAAGAAATTAAAAACAATCTTTTATACTTACTGCCTGTTTTTGGAAAATGAAAACAAAATTGTGAGTGAGAATTTATATTGAAAACAAATAACAAGTTTTCGTATTTTATTGTTGTTTTCGGCATTAATTCTCACTCACAATTTTGTTTCCATTTTCTAAAAACAGGCAGTTAAGTTAGTTGTAAGAAACCATTTTTATATAAAACCACTGCTTGTATATAGAACGAACAACTGGTTGTAGATTTTTCGTAGACCATGCAATCGAAGTCCCTTCTAAAAGGATTATTAAGTTCTTAAAAGCTTTTAAGGGAAACCGAATTCAAATTCATTGCTAATAGTCTTACGGAACTTTCTTAATATGAATTTTCAATAGTTTAAACCGAAAGAAGTCCATGAAAGTTTTTTTCATAAATGATTTTAAATTCCCATTATCAGCACACAATTTCTTTCTTCATTATTTAAAGTAACCATGGCTTTAAATCCCAAATCATACAGAACTCATGTGTGAATATGCAAATATTTGTATAATTTTTAGCATGTGTGCACTTTAAAACGTATACATTTTGGTATTTCTGTACAAACAATCTTCATCAAAATAGGAAAAGAAAATCATGAATAAGGCTAAACAAATGGAATGGGTGGGTCAGGATGCTGTGGTATGTATGTAAAATTCTAACAAGAAATATATCAAGAATAGTAAAAAATGCAAAGAAATACTTTGCAAATGTACTTTCAAGATTTTTTTCAAGCAACCATCAACAGTAAAAACAATGATGAAATGTAGATATTAGTTACTACTGCAGTCAGGTATCATAAGAGTGCGGATCCCTTAAAGGTAAAATATCCCACATCATGTTTAAGTAGATTTTCGAGAAAACAACTTTGGTATAATTTAAGAAATTATTCATTGGAAAATTATTTAGATTTGTTTTTTCTTTTCCGACCTATTTCAAGTTTGTTATTAATTAGTTGCTGATAAAGCAAAATTAGGTTAATTAAATTTTCAAAGCATTAATATGTTTTATTTTTTTTTTAAATTTATTATCATATAAATATGCTAGTGAGAACAGAAGCAGCATCTTACGGATGGTTTGCTTCAGTAGTAAACATATTTTTATTATTTTGTATATATGAATATGTAATATGTAATCTGAAAATAAGCATTTTGTGTTCTACACAGAAAAACTTACATACAGGCATGTTCTGAAGATCACATTTTTCAAATCACATGTGATGGCCCTGCAGACGTTTTCAAAATCATATACGATAAATTTCTTTCATAAATGATATTGGATGCTCTGTGCAATAGGAAAATTAAAAAAAGAATGAAAAAATATCTGCATGACCATTATTACTTTTAAAATCGCATGTGATTTGAAAAATGTGATTTTCAGAACATGCCCGATAAATTTATATGGCGTTGAACTGAAATAGGGCGCATCGCAGAACTATTGGAATTATATTGGACTTAGTGCTATTGAAACAGAAGGCAAACAAAGCTATTTGTTGAATTTGTAAAATTATTTATCAACTCAAATAAACTTTTTAATGAAGCTGGTCTAACAAGCAGTATTTTCAAAATCCACTCGATTACTCTCTGTTCGATTAATCGAGTAAAGTTTTTCCATTATTTGATCGAATTAAGTTCATTTTGATTAACGAATAACTCGAACAGTTGATGCCAATTAATCGAGTAAAATGAATTTCTGAGTAAATGCGTCTTTTTTTAATAGAAAAATATTTTTTTTTACATTTCTAACTGATTAAATCCCTTAGAACTAAGTTATTACCTTCTGTATTCATTTTCAATACACATTAAGCATCTTTGGTCATCGGTAGCTAATATGATATAAAATTTTCATAGCATTTATAAATTCACATGGCTTACGAAAACTGTCAGATTACGTTTTATCTCTTTTCACAGACAAGGAAATATTGATACTTTCAGGAATGAGTAATACTTTGCGATCGTTGGACGTGGTCATTAAAGATCTCAGCTAAGATGCCGCAACATAAATTAAGTTTGGATGGAATCATAAAGTTTTTAATAAATAATTTAGAAATGGCGAATAATTCCTTTTCAAAAGATTTACTTGCTTGCATTAAGGCCAGAATAAACGAGAGGAGAATTAAAGTATTAAGTACACTTACTCCTTATCTCAATTCAGTAACGTTCCCCAATAATGATAATTTTTTAAAATATAGCTCGAAAGCTGAAACAAAAGAGTTTGCAAGTAAATTGTATGATCGGTTGTTTTACAATGAATCTGATCAAAATGTAGCAGACGATGATATTTTGGAACAAGAAAATGTGAATCTAAATGAAAACAATCTCTTGTGTGAATAAAAAAACGTATTACAAATTTTAAAAAATCTAGCGCAATTTGTATTATTATAATTGATGATTCCATGTATTTAGATAAAACAAAGAAAAGATCAGAAAAACTAGAAATTAATATTTACTTTGGGTGAAAGGCTATTTTCAACCTCAAGTTTTATTCAAACAAAACAAAAAAAGTTCAAGGAACAAACACCTGTGTACTATTTTAAAGGACTATTTTAAAAGATGTAATTCAAATCTGGTCAACAGTACAATTTTGCATCAAACAAAATTTTTGTTTTACTATTATTTTTTAAAAGTCTCAGGCCTTTATACGTAGTACAAATAAATTGTTATTTTATTGTTTATTTTTAACTACATACTTGTTTTACTGTTTTTGGTTTGTTTATTAATATAATAAAAGTATCAATTCAAACACTGATGTATATTTCTGCCATTGAATAAAATTCTTTGAACGTTTTTTGAATTATTTGAATTGTTCGAGTGATTCGAATAATTTAAAATCCTTACTCGGTTAATCGAGCAATTTTAAAATCCCGAAATCGGTTAATTTCGTTGTGATAACAGACTTCTATGAATATTTTTCTTAATTTATTTGCTATCCACGTTTGGACCTGACAAAAATAATTCTATTACGCTTGTTGTGATGTAATGATTTTGTGTAAAAACATAAGACATTTTAGTTTAAGCAAATTTAGAAATTCTATCTGGAAGATTTGGTAGGAATAAGATAAAATTTGGTCACGGCGAATTTTCTGGAAAACAAATCTTGCGATGTTATTATATGAAACGTTTAATCTACACAGATCATTGCTATCACAATTCACAAATAACTCGGATCTATACAAAAGCGCTAAGTTAGAAAAAGTTTTTGCCATCAACATTCGAATGGCAAAAGGAGTGGAATCTTTAACGGCCCGCCCATAGATTTGCGTTGCATACCGTACACTTTTCCCACAGCAACTTTGATATGATTGGACAAGTTAAATTTATTGTTAAATGTAACTCCTAGATTAATCGCCGAGTCAACTGAAACTATGCAGTCACCGTTAATTTTTATTTCAAAATTGGCTGTGATTCTTGCAGATTTTGTAAGAAAAAAAAATTTCGTGCATTGATGCACAAACCAATGGCCGCAGCCCAAATGTTAACCCTGTTAAGGTGTTAATTTACACTGCTTAAACATGTTGCAATACATTTGCATTTTACTACCGGCCACAGTGTTAGGTAAATCATTTATATATAAACAAAGGAACAGAAACGGAGGTATTAAACATCCCTGTTTACCCCAGTCTAGTGTTCAATATCTGATGTAATCATCTTATGGTCGAGGAGATTTGGTATTTAAAGCCATGGTAATAGAATTTGATATGTTTGTTAGGTTTGTAGAGTATTCCTAGAATGTACTAGTAGGTTATCTCAAATGCTATATCTGTAGGTGCTATCATAAGCCAAAGTAAAGTCCACAAAACGGGTATGAATACTTTTCTGTCGTTCATTACATTGTAGCGTAGTGTAACAATATGATCTGTACAATATCTATAGCATTGAGAAAACATCTGATATTAAACACAACACTTAATTAAAATGCATGAGTTTAATACTGACAATGGCGGTATTCAGTGTTTGGTGCAAATGCTCTTGCGAAAAGGCAAATGTAAAATATCGTAGCTTTTTTTTTTTTTTTTTTTTTTTTTTTTTTTTAAAAAGAGAAGTAACACTCAGGCAATTAGTATGCCTACCAACCCGTAGGTGTGTTACCTTCTTTGGGAAAGGGATAGTGAGAGAGGACAGATGGTGAAAGAGAGAGAAAGCTTAATTTTTTGCAACTCTGATATTGCGCGCTGTGTTAGTTTTTAGATCAGTGTTGCAGCGCCTTTGATGTCAAGTAGGCGCATTAAATGTGTTTTTAAGCTTTTGTAGCCATTTTATTCATTATTTTACTTCGCCGGCGATTTTGCTACAATACCGACGAAGGAGGGCGCTGTGATGTCCGCTAGCATACACCAGTATCAATTGCTGCCAGAAATGTTCAGTGACCAGTGTGCTATGCCTTCATCACTTAAACACTCCGACAACAACAAATACAATGGCATACTCTAATGCACATCTGAAAAATGCTGGATGTTATGACTTGTCTGAAGCTGGGCTCGAACCCACGTTCTTAGACATTATTTGCTTTGCAGTCAACGCGCTAACTACTTCACCCAACAGCTTTTTTGTGAAATTTAACGGCAACTCTGTGTATTTTGTTGTTGGATTTTACAAAAAAGCTACGATATTTTGCATTTGCCTTTTCGCAAGAGCATTTGCACCAAACACTGAATACCGCCAATGTATTTTGAATTTTTTATTGTGTTTTGTGTATTTAATGACTTATTGACATTTTCAAGTCGCTAATTTTAATGTCTCCGATAGCATCGCCATGTTAAACGTCAAAGACGAAGTAGTAAAAAGCATTTACATCATTTCTTTGTTAACATTTTCACTTATTACTTTGCCCTGAAATTTTTTAATATAAAAATATATTACATACATTTTTCATTATTGTAAATGGCAAAATAAATTAAATTTATCCTATTTCAAAAGCTCTTTATGTAAAGAACGAACTCGCAAATTAAACACCACTGCAAGTATTCTTGCAACATTTGGCTGCGTGAATACATTGAAAAGTCTTGTGTTAAAAAGAAGAACGATGGAAATACAAATCAGAAGACTTGTCGACAATTCAACACTTGTTTTACTTTAAAATAAACAGAAATTAATTAAAATAACACAAATTGATTACTACAATACAGTTGTGATAAAATTATATTAAGTTATTATATTGTTGTAGGTAAATATGTTCATGTTCTTTTAAGTAAAGAAAATAATAAATAAATTAGATTTTTTTCTTGAGTTAAACAGCAGCTCATTTGTTGAAAATATCAAGCTGACATTTTTCTAACATTTCTAAACAAACTCATTTATCTTTTTCTTCTCTGCTTGAGCATTCAGTATATGTGGCAATATGTTTGTTGCATGTGCAACATACGAATTGAATCTTATGGAATGTTATTTCAAATTTGTTTGTCTTAGTTTTCTTTTGTTTCATTTCATTATAAAGATGGCAACTACTCGTAATATTTCAATTTTAGCATCCTTAGAGAGAGACGAAGAAACGTGATCCTTTCTTTGCAAGCCCAATAGATAGATATTAAATTAGTTATGTCTTAGTTGGTGTCTATTTGTATGTATTTCAGATCCGTATCTTGTAAGAGGCGCATAGGAAATTTATTTTCACCAAACGATTTAAATAACCATTATTTTTATTATTCTGCTTTACAAGTTATTTGTTACATGTGTAATTTTCCTAGTTGACTACGCACCTGCTGCATATGTTTGTGTTAATATTGGTTTCTTTAAGCAATATAGTTCTAGTAATTGTTTCGTTTACTTTTATTGGGAAAACGAATGACTTCTGTAAGTTACTCTAAGTTAATGTAAGTTTGTTTGTCTTCTTTAGATTTTTTTGTCTTGAAAAATTACTGCAACTGTTGAAATTGAAATTTTATCTCCTTATAAATTATCTTCAATATATATTTATTATATTCTCAAATTCTTCCGGAGTAAATGGAAATTGATTTTAAAATTTTTCAACATTTGTGGTTCGAACTTTAAATTTTGGATTTAAAGCCTGCTTAAATTTGTCATTAAATTTATAAATTGCAATAATTACTACAATGATACAGAAAATGTAACATAATGCCTGCCACCTGTGTAGTCTAAAGACTTCTCTGACAAATTTTATATTTTACTAAAAATCTTATAATATAAACGACAAATAACAAAAATGAAATTAGCTGTACAGCCTGGCATACTAAAAAAAAGGATAAACGAACATTTTTTTAAAGGAAATTCTTTGCTATAATATGCGAAAAAAAAATTTACTCTTTTGTATATTTAATCGAAAGATAAAGGAAAATTGAATACTTTGAAAAAGAAATAATTAGAATCACTAAGTGTACGTTAAGAATATACTTTGTTAACATTTAATTGAAAAAATATACTTTATAATTTAGTATAAAAAATAAAAGACTATTTCTAAATTGACGTTGTGCAAGTTTGTAGCAGACAAGTTGGACTATTGAATTAGAAGTGTATAATTTTTGCATTTCTTTTTCTTTCATTCTCATTTAAAATTTAAAATGCTCGCAATAAAGTTAAAAATATTGAATATTCAACTTTATTGTGCTACAAAATCTACAAACTCATTATAGTTTTTAGTTTCGGGAAAACAAATTCATAAAATTTTGTTCAGTTGGTCTTTGAATTTCAGCGGCATATTTATTTCACATTTTGCTCATTTCATTTCACCAATAGCCACATATTATTTAATTGAGCAAATAAAGGAACAGTGTAGGATCTAACAAAATCAAAGTTCTGGCCACCCCACTACATTTTGTAGTTAAAAAAAAATTGACTTGATGGAGAATTAAGGTAACAAAACTAAATATCACTTTCTTCCAAAATATAAATAATACTAAAATTAAAAAATCTATCTCTTCACTTTGTATTGAACGAGATTAACCCCGTGTGCTTGGCTTATCACTCCCTCCCCCCCACACCTTAAAAAATACCCTTTTAGTGCATATTTTACATGTGCAAAAATAAATTTGAAAATTGGTCCACAGATGGTGAAGTTATGTTCGTTTATATCGTAAAATATGTTAAAAACTTGGCGAAAGGAGTAACATAATTAAAAATGGAGACGTAAAAGTGGGCGTGTTTGAAAAAAAGTAGTATAATTCATTCCAGAATCCTGGTTAGTTGTTGCAAAAATATAAGGAAAATTGTTCCAGAGGTTTTGTCTTCTATAAGGTACAAACCTACATTCCGTTTTATATATATAGTAGAGGATCCATTCGATTAATCGAGTAAAGTAAACAATTGATGTCAAGTAATGGAGTAAAATTAATTTCTTAGTAAATACGTCTGAATTGTAAGTAAAAAAATCTTTTGCATTCAAAAATCACAAAACTTTTAAAAAGGAATAAGAAGTTTTTATTTATTTTGTTAAGTTTTTACCAACTTTTTTTTAGTACACTTAAAAATTCCTTCAAAAGTAATTATTTTTATTTTTTTAATTTAATTTCGTCATTATATGTTTTCAAATTTTAAGTCATTTCATATGCAAAATATTAGCCGATTTGTTTGCATTTGGATATTGTTTCTTATACTCAAGTACAATTTGCATTATCAAATATTTCTCTCTTTCATCACGCGACAAAACTTAATTATATTCTTCCATAAGCTTTACAGCCTTTCCTGCAGTATCATTGACAACTTCCAATTTACCAAGTATTTCCAAGCCGATTTAATGCGATTTATCGTTTTTCCATTCTTTACGATATTTCTACATAAAATGGCCATAGGTACCATAAATGATTGCAGAATAAATATGTAAACTTTTTAGCAATGCTAAATCTTGGTTAGGATCTTAGGCGGCAATGTTAGCTTTGATCCAAACTTTTAAATACATTTGTATAATAAACACAAATATATATCTAATTTCATTCACCTCACAGTCAGCCAAAATGAACTGGTTCCAAAATAAGTACACTTTTAAACTATATATTGGTTTGGACATCCATCGTGCTGAGCGGAACGCTCGAGGCATTCGAAATGAAAAATTTAGAAGTGATCCTCTCTGAAAAATGTTTGCCAATTGGAGACGGTCTTTGTAATCTTTCCGCGGTTGCATGTCTTTTAAACTCTTGAATGTAAGCTGCGTAAAAGTGTTTCAAATACGTAATGATGATATGGATAATACAGATGATCTTTGTTTAGTATTTGTTCTGAAAGCCTATATGCGCCTTGTATTTATCCTGTGTTTGATGCGGTGGTATCGCAGCACAGGGCTTCCACTTTTTCATTTTGAGCCCATTCTTTGAGTAAGTCAAAGACAGCCGTTCCTTGCTGTCTTACCGTGCCAGAACTTATCGCTGGGAACCATTAAAAGGTACAACTGTAGGCGGATGATCGATGTGTGCCCTACTCATCAACGACAGCAACGTTTTACCATCCCAGAGAACAGGTACGGCTACCGGACTTAATTGACCACCTAATTTTCATTACTTTTCTGAGCTCAAATACGATAAATTATATTTGCTGTTAAAACCACGGTATTCTAAAAGTCATAATACATATTTTTATATGTACTTTGCAATAAAGGAGAGATATGTAAAAATTTTAATAAAGAAATTATATAAAAAAATTATTTTGAAATTATTAAAATTGCTGTTTACTTCTAGATTTAGTGAGAGATTGACCCAAAGACGAATGGCTTGCACATTAAACTTCATTTCTTACTCATGGCATTTCGTAGCGAATGGAAAAAACCGTTTTGGTCAAATATATATTTGGAGGTTTGAATGTTAATTATTTTATGCAAACAATATCCAGCACAATATTATCACTCAGTAAAATTATTAAAATATTAGTAAAATCATTTGTGTTCTATTTGTGGAGGAACATTAATGAATATAAAATGCTGTTGTCATAGGACGAAAGTAATCAAATGAGAGGAGTATGTAAAGTGTATTCCTGTACTTGACAGATGACAAGTAAGTGTTCGTCATAGAAGTGGAGAAAATTTCAAGGTCGCAGTTCGTAAAATTAAAGCATTTTTAAGTAGTCCTGTAGCACCAATTTGGCCAGCAATTGTAATAAAAAAATGTAACCCGGAATGGAAATAATGAAAGTTATTTTTTTTGTTTGTAAAAGCGCATTTGTATATTTAAAATAGCTTAATATATATTTTTTAAAAGTCTTTATTTCTATATCAAACCAAAAAAAAAAAATTTAAAAAATCGTCAAAATTTGTTTTTATTTTTCATACAAATTCTATTCCCAAAAAAAATGGACATTGCTTTGCCTTTCGTTGTCTCTATATATATTATTTCAAGCTGATAGTTTTAGTTACTAGTGCCTTATTTATTAAGATTTCTTATAATTTCAATTATAATAGATGTTTTCTGTCTGTATAAAATATCTCGCGTAATACCGCAACAAAATTTTACGCAATTACGCGGCAATATAAAAGGAAGAAAAAAAGTTTTCAAAATTCCCTACGTTTTCTTCAAAATGAGAAATCTGTCCTTTTTTCCCCTCCCTTGAAAATTTTCAATGAATTCCTTACAAAAAGGGAAAATTCCCTACTCTTGGCATCACTGGTTTTAGCTTAGCGGCTTTTTTCTCGCATTTTTTCCTTTTTGATTTAACTTCAACTAAACTAAATTTATTTTCCTTTTTTGCAAACATTTTTTATTCTTCACTTAATTTTTTCCGAACTGAACTTTAAATTCCAAAAATTTTAAAATCTGTTTTCACAAAACCATTTTCCTTCTATATTTTGGGATGAATCGTTTGTGTATCAGTGATATTATATATTTTATTTAACTGAATTTTATCCTCTTTGCTTTCAATTGAATACTTGGTTCTTCAACATATTTAAATGGAAAATATTTTGAGCACATATGAAATTAATTGGGACATGGCTGCAAATATAAAATTTTGTAAACCAAAATTATTGTACTCAACAGAAAGAAAAAAGAAGTTGTGTGGATTTAATGCTTTAAAAAACGTTCATGAACACATTAAACACGAAAAAATATATTGTATGTAAATTATAATCTTTTTTCCGTCAGACTTTTTTTGGAGCACCATTTTAAATTAAAATTTGTTAGCAATTTTTTTAATTCTTTTTTGAAGTGGTTTAGCTCTTTAGCCTCTTTTAAAAGCCGATTTAGATTATGTGAGAATGTTGGAAGATGAATAATTATCGTTCATATGTTTCTCTAAATAAAATATAAGTTTATATTGAAAAAGCTGCACAGGCCAATTGGTGAAATTCACACTGATGATGGAAATTGTTTCGTCCTCTAAAAAGAACGTTGCTCTGATCTGCCACTGAAAGTTAAAACTAATCAAAGTTAACTTTGATTTTGTTTCTTAGAATGTTGTCTCATATTCAATTCTTTTTGAATAAGAACGTTAAGTTCATGCTGTCAGCAAATAGTTATACTTACAAGAAAAACCAGCTAAAAATAAAGAAGATGAGTAGCAGGAAAGCCTGCATTGGTCAAACACATTTGCTCGAAATTTTTATGTTCAAAATTTTGCAAAATCTTTTATTACGAATTGGCTTCTACTTTTACAAAATCTAAGTGAAACAAGTCAATTGGGAATGTTTATAATATGTGTCCTATCGGAAAGAAAGATGCACATACACATGCGTAGGAAGTTTTATACATACACGGATAAAGCCATTTTTATAATTACAGACAGGATAGCTGCTGAAATCTGGACTTTGGAATATTAAGTTGGTATCAGTAACTTCCGAGGTGAAAATAGAATGTAAATATTAGGGTGCACCAAATACTCGTAGTGTATACATTACACGACACTAAATATGTAAACCGTCCAATCTGACAACTGGCTGAGCCACTGGCTAAAATTTTGTCCATTTTATTTGAGTTCGTTTAGTTCAAATGATTGAATTATTATATTGCTTTTTTATTTTGTATTAATAAGTTTGTTAATTATTCAAGTCTAAAGCTTACGAATGTTTTGACAAAACGAACATACTGGATAAAGGGCAGAGTCAAGTGTGAACTGGAACTGGGTAGCGAAGAGTAATTTTTAAGCAACTTTCTTTTTGGCAGCTCAGCTCTTTGCGTGCAACATGTTACTCTCAAACATGTTTAATTGGATCTATAATGTAACCATGAATTGATTTACAGACGAAAAACGCTTGCTCGCTTAAAAAAATGGAAACAGAAAATTGTGTTCAGCGGCGAAGCTTATTTCTGGTTCAGTGAATACGTGATTAAGCAAAATTGGCGTATTTGGTATGAAGACAACCAGAAGCATTGCAAGAACTGCCAATTCATCCCGAAAAATGCACTGTTTGGTGTTGATTATGGGCCGGTAGGATCACTGAATCGTAATTTTTCAAAGATACGACAAAGGCGGGAACGTTACTGATAATTGCGACCACTACCGTGCACTGATAACAAATTAATTTTTACACAACATGAAAGAGCTGGACTTCGCTGACATGTGGTTTCAGCAAGACGGTACCGCATGACACACAACACGCGAAACTATGGCCCAATTGAGAGGTGCGTGCGTTGAACAGGTTATTTCACGTTTGGGACCGGTCGGCCAATTGGCTATTTTAGTCTCGCATGTCTGAAATTGTTGAAAGATAGATCTAAAATACGAATCGCAGCTAGGATCTTTATATCGCATATAAAATTTCCGGTGTTCCAAATGTTTTCACAATTATTATTTAACTAAATGTCAGAAGAGTACTATTCCCGCGGTGCTTAAATTTTCTCTTTCATGGATTTATACATTTTTTTCTAGAGTATTTCGATGCATTCCATAAGATTAACCTTCTTGTATTGGATGCCTTGTCACATTGGCTGCTATCATGAAATAGTAGCAAAGAAATTGGATAATTATTTTATATCCTTTTAATTACGCAGAATCAGCAGAAGCTGCCCCTTTAGTTCTCAGCTTTTGTATTCACACTAAATCGTGAAGGATTATGCAACCTCCTGCTGTTCCAAAAAATATCTTTATTTACTCAAACGATATTAAATTTAATAATCCACTAAAATAATTAACTTGAAACTGTGAGCAATTTTTAAATTTAATATGCAAATTAATTTTTACATTATCATTTAAGCCTTGCTGCCATTACGGTTTACCTCACTTGTTTTACAAATTTATTATTTTGTTCACAAACTTTGTTCAAAGGTTTTATTGCGAACCAAAAAAAAGATAAAAAAATCCTGTTGGACTTACAATGTACTCGTATGATGGGCCAGTATATTTCAACTCGCAAATTAAAACTCAAACAATAAAATTACTTTTCGTAACATTTTATGGCAACAGAGGAAAAATTGCAAGAAAAGTAAATTATTTATACTCTTTACCTTTCTGTGCAATGAATATATTTCAAACAGATACAACATTGTATAAAATATTGTTAAGAAAATATGTTATTTAAAATAACAGACTTTTAATTAAATTTTTCTTGTTTTCGTTTATTTTTAATTAAAAAAAAGGTGGACTTACTTGAAGTGATAGGTTGAATTTTCGTAGCCAAAAAATGGAACAGTATATGTCAGCATCCAAATATTGCCACCACCACAGTCATAATAGGGTTTCGACCATCTGCCATCTTCATATTTTACAGCCAGTGTATCATCCTCGATACGTTCATCGGTTTTGTTGGAATACAAATGAAATGCTGAAAGTAGACATAGAAATTGTGAAAAATATATTGCTTCTTATACTGATTTTTCAGTAAATAATAGATATACATAAATAAATAAGATAGAAAATTATTTTTAAGCAAATACAATTAACAAAGATTTCTTAAGTTGACATTTGAGAAATTCAACGCAATTTTAAATAATAATCGACTGCAAAGACTCAAGAGATATTTATTTGAAATTTAAACTTATTCCAACGATCATAGTTAAAGTTAACAATTCTAATGGCGTTTTCTTTCCTAAAAAAAGTGCAATATTTTTTGCGCATTTTATTGAAAATTTCATTCTTTATTGTCAGCTGCTCAACATGGCTTTTTACTACGACAAATCTTTTACAACTAACAACCATTATAAATAGGGGTTTTGTGCAACGGAAACAAAGTGACATCGTGCACACTGAGATTAGCAAGGCGTTTGACAAGGTAACCCATAAACTGCTCTTGAAGAAACACAACTCCCAAATGGATTGAGTCATATTTATTAAATCGAAAACAATATGTCCGTTTTAAAAACGTCACAACTAAATCGATAGATGTTTTATCTGGAGATCGACAAGGAAATCATCTTGGACCATTGCTGTTTATGCTTTTTATAAATGATCTTCCTAAAGTGATTATGTAATGTATGCGGATGATGTACAGATTTTCTTAAGTTTTAATCGATATGCAGATCACAATCTACTTCAACAACACTTGTACTCATTTTAGTCATGATGTAATTTGAATTTTATGATGCTTAACTTGAAAAAATGTAAACATATGTCCTTCTGTAGAGGAAATCATATAAAAGTAAATTATTCTTTGGGGAACCATTCGCAAGACCTGTCTTAGAAGTTTGGGTTCCTAATTAAATGACTAACAACAATATATTGAATCTATATAAAAGCAATTTTTGTTATTCTGCCTTCGTGATCTACAGTAGAACCCATTAGATTTTCCGTCATACACTAGAAATATTGCTCTAATGAAACTTCCAACTCGTAAAGCAGAAGGACTATGTTCAATGTGTCTTTTATATTAAATTTAATTAATGGTGATATTTTTTCTAAATTCCTGCTCGATAATATTTCGTTCATTGTTTCTCATGCTCCAATGCTGATCCATTTAAAAATTTTTATAAAGTTATAGATTTTTCTTTAAATGTAAATGTTATTAAACTTAAAATTATCGTCTTGTTAAATAATCAATAATTTTGTATTTTATTTGTATTTACTGTATCGTCGGTCACAGGTTAACAACTCTTAACATATTTCTTTGTACTTTTCAGGAGATAAAAAAAATTTTATTACTCCGTTACTAAACCGTGTTGGAAGTAAATAAAAAAACAGAATTAGAAGTAGGGAAGGAAATTTTTTAAAAAACGTACTAACATGCACAGTCATTTGGCATCAAAAACCCGATTCGATTTTTTGCGAGTTAAGAGTTGTCAACCTCTGACCGACGATATGTTATTATATTGTTTAACTGTCTGTAAGGATATATATCCATATACAAAATAAAATAAATAAATAAATAAAAATAAATATTGATTTTTGAAATTAGTGAGTTTATCAGAAATTTTTGTATCTTCACTTGCGAGGAAAAATTTGTGTCATATGAAAACTTTTAATAGCAATTTTTTTGATAAAAATTAGAAGAAATTTAAAATTTTTTTAGAAAAAGTAAACAGCATAAACTAATGGAAAACACTAATAATATGAATATTTTTATTGTTTTTACATTAACATGCTGGGGGGGGGGTACAAAATTAATCATCCTCCATTCATAATATTCATCGTGGCTCTTGCTGTGTGTTCTTGTTGGCTCCGCAACTTCTCCAGAGCCCCGCGCATTCAATTCCGGCTGTCAGAAGGCGGTCATCACGGCCCTGTAGCGACTGATTGATCTTTCTTCGTTCTCACCGACAACGGTGGCAACAGCCGCAATATTCTCGGTAACGGCCACTCCCTGCAAGATTTTTTGTGGTTTCAGTTTGTTCGATTCGAGCAGTGTCGGAATGTATGCTTAATGAGCGTGAAAAGATTAGGAAATCGATATTGAAATTCACGCTGCTCTAACACCACCGACTGATTATTGGTAAAAACAACAACCCAACTATTCCACGCTCTTTTTCCGGAGTATACGACTCTATTAGTTATATGTTTGTGTACTGGAGTTTTAAAATTCACAAATGTCAATTATAATTGACGTAGGACGCCATTCGCAAAAATTATAAAATCTTCTGATGATTCATTTTGCGCTACCCTTCATAATATAAATTTATTGTAAGTTAAAATAAAAAAAGTTCTTGAGGGTCGTAGAGTCGATTCCTGCTTAAGATCTAGGAGTTTCAGACAAGCCAAAAATGCTCAAGCAGTCTTAGTTTGTTGGTTTTCCTTTTCTTTAGTGTGGGTTTATTATTACAGTGTAACCTCGGAATATAGAAATATAATCAGTTGAAAAAAATCCTGTAAAAAAGTCAAGGGCTAATTTTCGATTAAAGAGCTTAAATCACACCAAAAAAGCTAATAAATAAATTGATTGAAGTAAAGAAACCCCAATTAAATGCAAGCATCAAAATTACATATAAAATTTGTAAATGAAAATCCTAAAGTATGTAAATTTGTACCGATAATTTTTTATTCATTGGCAAATCATTTTCACAAAAATGCCAAATTGAAGTTGCTAAAGAATCTTGAATCAAATTGTGTCATTGCAGGCATTTTTTCTTATGAAAGTGGAAAAACTTTTTATCATTAAAGTTTAATGTACAAAATTACGCGATAGTTTTTTATACTTCAAAAATAGTTAATTTGTTTGCAAAAGACAGAAACGAAGTAAACTAAAAATAAGTGCAAAGATAAAAAGTAAGTTCAAAACGTATGATGTATATGAATAAAAACAACCAACCAGCATACTACGCGTATGCACCATTTAACAAAAAATAATAGGCGACAAATAATGTAATGTTACTGTGCAGTTTTAATTAAACAATGTCCCCTGTTCACAAACTCCCTTAAAGAATTTTTAAAAATACGTTGTCTCCAATACCAGCGTTTTAATAACCGTGCCCGATTTTTTAGGAAGTTAAAGCTTAACGACGTGGTGATTATCTTCTTCATCAGATAACGCCCCATGTATTTTACATCAATTTTTCTGCAATACATCTTTCACAAACATTGCGATTATGGGAACGCTTACAAACGCCCTTTTGGCAAAAACAGCACATCGTTTGGTGAATATAGTTTTGATATTTTGATTTATCGTTATTTTCTGTTGATATAGGAGGGGATAGTCTTTTGCTTTTTTGAAAGAATTTCGAAAGAATGTGATGAACTTTGTAAAGCTTCAGAAGGTTTACGAATCAGTGAAACTTGGGATGTGATTATTGAGTTCATGCACTAATTTGGTTTGTATTATAGCAGAAAGCAAAGACACTGCTGATTGAGTTCTTGGTAAGCCTTTTCGTATTGTCGTGTAAGGCTTTGCAAGACCCAAAACCCAAAATTTAATGCTACATCTTTCAAGTTTAGAAGGCACATATTGTCTAAACTTGCGTTTTCCAGGAAATCCAAGCAACTGTCCATCAATTGCAACATACTCAGTTTGATTGAAATAATGACTCAAAAACTCTGCCCATTTGTGAAAAATCTCACGAAATGGAGAAAATTTTTAAATAAAGCTTTCTTGCGAACTCTCTATAAAGTCACAAAAACGAATAACACGACTTATGTACTAAAATATATTTTTATTTGTTCCATTATCGCTCTAAATATGAAACGTCCATAGTCACAATCGAACAAATCCAACATTGTTTCATTCTTTTATCTAATATATTGCAATTATAACTAAAACATTACATGTAAGTTCAATAAAAAAGAAATATAAATATTCATAAATGGCAAACGAAAATGTTGTACGTAGGAACTTCATATTTGTGGAAAAATACACACGAGGGTAATTTACGCAAGTTTTGAAAAATTGTTGTTATTAAATAAAATGTTTTAATAAAAAAAATTTTTTGCTATGCTTAGTTTATCTAATAAACAAAGTCAAGAAATTCCATTATTATACTCCAACAATTTTTTGGGTTAACGTACAAAAATCATACATTTTGTGTGGTTTTTCACACAAGGGTGATTTAAAGGTTAAAAAAGGTAGACACGTTTCCACCACATAATACATTTTCGAAGCCGGTGTACTAAAAAACGTTAGGCTGTGTTTACAGACTTCTGATTTAAAACAAAATTAAGATTGTGCATATCTACTATGTTTAAAGCCATTAAAAATGTATAAATCTTTCCAAAATCGGTTCAGTATTACGTCCGTAAAAGAGATGTAAAAAAATGTGTTTGCCTATTAATAATATAGACAGATACACCGTCCAAACATTGTATATTGATAGACTAGAAGATAGTTTATCAATAATCAAATAAATATACAGTGTACAACATTTTATTATTAATTAGTTTGCTAAAGTAGTTAGCGCGTCGACTATAAAGCCAGTGGTGACTGAGAACGTTGGTTTGAGCCCAGTTTCAGGCAAGTCATAACAAACAGCATTTTTCAGATTGTGCAATAGTGTGCCATTGTGTTTGTTGTTGTTGGGAACTGCTTAAGTGCCACAGAACTGTACCAGTACCAGCAGCAGTTGATACTTGTGTATGCTAGTGTGCATAACAGCGCCCTTCTTCAACGGCTTGTAGCAGAATCATCGACTTAGTAAAACAAATAAACAACAATAAATGCACCTTCTTGACACCAAAGGCATAGAAAAATTGCTATAAAAAACTAACAATACGTGCAATATCAGAGTTGTAAAAGAATTAATTAAGCATTCTTACTTTCACCATCTGAACTTTCTATACTATACCTTTCTAAATTGTTGCCTTAAATTTCGGTAAATATTCATTTTTATGTATTTTGCTCAAAAGTTTTTATTATTTTTATAAACAGTTTTTCAGCACCCTTTTTTGTACTCTTTCATGCGACACCAAAAAGCAAGTCTTTGCAGAAAGTTTGCCTAATGTAAACTCACCCTAATTTCTTGCAGACAAATAAATTCATATTTAAGCGAAACCTATAAAGCAAAACAAATAACATTTTTGCAACATAATTTTAAAATTACATTGTTTGCTATCGTATTTCTCATTTATTATTAAGCAATTTGGTTTGGCTTTTGGCCAGTAATATTAAAATAATGTACAATTTGTTTGAACCTTACAGTATTGAACACATTGTGTCCAATTTATCAAAAATACGATTATATGTGAACAGTTTAATTTACAGCATGAAGCAACTTTGTGTTTTTATCATTGAACCAAATGCGGATACATACATAAATATTCAATTATTTCCTTTTTCTTCGAGGGCGGTTTTCAAATTGTATGTAAGGAAAAATCTCTACAAACATTTTGTATAGCAAAATTGAGCTCATTAGTTAATCTTATAAATCATATTATATTCAATATAAATATTTCTTAATCTTTAATAAATTTAGAAATTACAAACTTCAACACAATCATTTAAAAACCTCAGCAAAAACAAAATCATAGGTTTCCGGAATATACATAAACTTGAACACTTTCTAAACACGCAGTTTTAAGGCGCAAAATATGTAGAAATTTCTCTATTTATTTTTAAAGACAAAATAATTCAATATTTCAGTTATTGAATGGAAGAATGAGATTCAAATTAATGCACACGATTATATCATTTTTTAGTTTTACATTTTCATACAAGAAACATCGAAGTATAATTTCGAAACTACTGGATGACGCAGTAAGACGAAGATGGCATATTTCAAAGCATTTTCGATGCTTTGAACGAAGAAGAATTTTATGTTAAAAACGAGAGCTTCCAAGTAGAACATTACGAACAAAAATCCTGCCTTCATTCGCGAACTCTCGCTTAAAAACTTGCTTCAACTAAAGCAGCAGTTTTTGCTGAGATTGTAAGAAAGAGTGAAAAATATACAGAAACCGGATCTTTTTTTACCTCTCCTTATACGCCTCTATGCCGTTTACGAACAATCTAAAAACTCAGGGCTGGACAAACATGTAAAAAAACACAACGTCTAAATGCCGCTATGGTATTGTTGTGTTGTCTGAATCTACAACGGTGTACTAATGAATTGACATGAGCAGCAACGACATGTTTGCATGCCAGCGTGCCTACAACAATAGATAAAAAATTATTAATATTAAAATTTGGTGGAATCTCAAAAATTCCAATAAATATTAGTTATTCCTTTAAGTACCTCCAATCTTTAAATCTAATTAGAAAAATGTCAAAGTTCAAAAATACGTTTCATATTCAATAGCCCGCATTATGAAGAGTTGTCATAACAACTTGACAGATAGCATGTGAAAATCACACCCGTAATAAAAATGGGACGATTTACGGTTCAACAACGCATTGAAATGATTAAAACTCATTTCGAACACGGTTAGTGTACACATTGCTTTTTTATTGCACCATAGTCATTTGGTTTGGATTAAGCATGCATATGCTACTGAAAGACGTGCAACATAATTTTTTTTCTAAGTTACTTAAAAGTTTTTTTTTATGATATGATCATTTTGTATTAAAGGAGAGAAGTGTAGATACAGAAATCTTTAAATTCTAAATAAAAGGAGGCGATTAAAAAAAGGAATTCAAAGTCAAATAGCATTTCAATCGATTGTTATATCACTTCTGTTTATTTTGCTATCAAAAGTATCCGTTTCATCTTCGCGATCAGGCCACAAAACAGTTATAATAAAATATTGAGATTTTTGGTATGTGTGCATTGTTGCCATATATTTTTTTCAAAAATCTTCGAATCGAACAAAAAAAAACTTTTTTTGCGTTAAAAATCTTTTTTTAAGTGATTTTATTGAAATTTAATTCAGTTCAAATTTATTTTAATTAAACTAAAATATTTATTGCATATTCATATGTATGTACATATATAGGTTTTTAACTTCAAGTTCTCCCTTTTCAAATCAAGTTCAGGTATTTTAAAACAAATTCTGAATTGTCCAAATTGAAACTCATTCAGTATTTTTCAAACCAAATTTAGCATTTTAAAAATCAAAATCACGCTTTTTAACTTAATTTTATCTAAAACCGGCTGATTTTGGTTTTTAAAATGCCGAACTTGGTTTGAAAAATGCAGGGTTTGATTTGTAAAATACGAAATTTGTTTTGGAAAATGCAAAACCTCTTTTTTAAAAAACCTGAATGTGATTTGAAAAGGCAAAAATTTGCAGTTAAAAGCCTATAGTTCGAGTTATAACGTATTTACATTAAATTCATACATTTTTTATGGTTGCATTATAAATTTCTTTATTAATCTTGCAATCCTTTCCTTTTGTTTGTACAAAATTTGTACAATTACGATCAGCTTTTTTCAAAAAGTCTTTGGTCCTTAAAATACCACACAATGTTGGTGATGCCGCTAATTAAAAGTAAAACTCAATACTTTAATCCTCTGATTTTCTTATATATTTTGCCTCATGTATTTAAAACTCTAAATATATTTCTTTATGTATTTAAACAACATAAATATTTACGTTTGTACTAAACATTTAATATTTTCTCTCCGCATACATACACACATACGTATAATCAAATCTTTTAATTTCCTTCACAAATATTTGTACAAAAATTCTATGTAAAATGGAGGGATAACTGTCAGCGAGTTAAGACCACGTAATCAGTTTATTCGCTGTTAATGCATATTACCAGAAAATAAATGAATTTATGATACAGTCAGAACAAAGCGATGGTCAAACACAAATAATTTTAAAACGCATCGATTTCTTATTGAATTAATAAATTAAAATAAACTTTGTTTAACATTAAAAAACTTAGTGTTGCCTTTTATTAAAACTCGAACGCGTTTAAAACTTGTGTAAGAGTTGGTATATCTAATTTATTTCTTAGTTTGTTCGTATTAATAATGATTTGAGAAAAAATTCTTTCTACTTTAGCTGTTGCAGCTGGTATTGGCAAAACTGTGTAAACTAATCATCCAAAAAATTATATTCCTTAAAGTTGAAGTAGAGCAGTTCTCGCCATTTTTCATCAACTTGTTGAATATTATTTATTCAAGTAAAGAAGAAAATATGCAGTTTAGTTAACAGGAATCTCAAGTACTAGACTAAAAGTGCGAAATATCATATATTAAAAAATCACTTTTTTAGCTAAAAAATCTTTTAATCTTTTTGGTAACACTGTATGTGTGTGAAGTTAAATTTTAAAATATAACACCCTAGACACAAAATACCGAGTTTGACAGAGTTCTGTTAGCATGCATGCAATGCATTAGAAATGGAATTATTTTCGGAAGGAACCAACGTGGGTATGGTACAATATGATATATTGGCTTGGCCAAATACAATACTTATTTTATTTTTTATTTTTACTTTTGAATTAAATTAACAAACTTTATTAAATTATTTAAAAAACGCTTTGTTTTATTTTTATTTTAAAGTAAAACGTTCCTGAAGCAAAGAGAACTAAATAAAAACATTAAAGAATTTTTCAATATCCTGTTTAAGGTCGGTTTTATTTTGCAGCTATTTTTCATTTTTCTTGCTATTTATTTTACAAAAAAATGTTTGCCAATTAAAAATTGTACATTCTATAAATGTGTAATGTTTGCTAAAATATTTACAATTAATATTTGTTTAACATTGATTTGTTGAAAAATATGCAAGCATTTTGTCAAAAAACAATTTGATGATGATAATAATGCCATATAAAAGGAGATATAAAACCTTTATTTTTTATTTGTGAAATAAACTTTCGCGTATCAATTAGTACAAGGTGTTCCAATAGGACGTTTTATTTGCAATAGCCCAACAATTTAGCAGTTTTCATGACTAAAACTGTAACTATTTGCGAGATAACAAGTAAAAATTACTTTTTTAATAAAAATGGAGGCATATACGCTCCCACAGCACATTGGAGTTAGTAAAATTCACCACAAATGGAAAATTTCAAGGAATGAATATCGTCCTACCAGCGTGGCTGTGGCGGCGATTTGGCTAATATTGTTTTCCGTTGTTAATGTCATACCCTCCTCTTTCCTATTCCATATACTAATTTTTTTCATTTTAAAATGAAACCTATTATTGGAAGACCCTATTTATGAAAATATCTGTCGAAAATATTTATTTCAGTTGAATGTAAAAGAACAAATAAGACTCCAAACAATGGAACCAAATATAAAAATAAATTTCATTAATATCCATCCATGCATTCTCACGCACAAACAAATATAAACCAGCATATCGTCATATTACATGAAAAAGCCCAAAAAAGAAAAATTACAAATCAAAACAAAGAAAGGTCAACAATATTAATAAACAAATATTAGAAAAAGGGCATAATTTAACAACAGACTTCTATAATTCAGACTTTGTTGATTCTATCCTAAAAAATGATTGGCAAAATTGCAGTAACTTCTCTTTTACGATGTTCTTTAATTCTACTGTAAAATTATGAAAAATTATGTTGGGCCTGTTTGCATTTTTTATAGCGATATATTTATATAGAAATAAAACTTACCTTTTAAATATTGTTCATTGCGTGCTATAACTTTTTCGGCATTTTTTCGTGCCTGAAAGAACCATTCAGATGTATTTCCCAAATAGTGATATTCCATGGCCAAATCCTTGGCTAAGATTGCACCCAAATTGGGTGGTGGCAAACGATAGGCGAATGGACAAAATAGTCCGGGCTGTGAGGGATGTTCATTCCAATCGAAACAATTGCCAGCTGCAAAAATATCATCATCGAATTCGACCATTGATAAAACGGAAGCATGCAATAAATTAACATCGGCCTGAGCTGCTGCAGCAGTCATTTTGAAAATTCTGCAAATAAAAACAATTTAAACTATCAAAAAAAATTGCTGAGAAAAGTGTTAATAATTATGGTTGTGAGTAGCGAATTGTTTGGTTATTTCCAGTTTATGGAAATAGTAAGCTAAAATAAAAGGACATAGTACTGGCTAGAGGTAAAATAATGCCAATTTGTTTCAAAGACAGCATGAGAATTAAAAAATAGTTCAATAAAACACTAGCTATAACAAAAAATTTGTCGGCTTTGTATGTGCGATAAAAACATTAAAGAAAAAAGAAGTATTGATCACTTTCTTAAAATAAAGTCCTGGTGGTGGTCTGTAGTACGATTCTGTAACTTCTAACGATACACGTTAACGGTAATTTTACCAGTACAGTTAGTTCAATGCTTGTTCTTACGATATATAGATCCAGTAACTTGATTTTAAAAATTTATTTAAAATTTTTAATCTGGTGGCATCTTTTTTTAAAAATAATATGTGTAAATCAAGGGCTAAAAATAATAATCATTCTTGTATTTTCAAAGGAAAACAGCAATCATATGAAAATATCGGAGAGATAATTCAAGCACATCTTTTTGATCCTCTTCCATAATATTTTCAGAAAATCATATGATTTTAAAATTTTTGGTTATTTTTTTTTTTTGCAAAAATATTTGTGAGTTTCTCATTTTCATTTTTCTTGTCACAAATATTTGTCAGTTTCTGATTTTTATTTATATTTTGTCAGAAATATTTGTCAGATTCTGACTGTTATTTTTCTTTGTAAGAAGTATTTTTCAGATTCTGATTTATATATTTCGTGTCAGAAATATTTGTCATATTCTGATTTTTTTTATATCAAATGATAAAGTCATCATATTTTAAAGAAAAACTATATAACAAAAACATTTTATTTTGTTAATTTTGATTTTTTGATTCAGCTATTGGCCTACCGCGTTTTAAGTAAATAAAAATACAAGTTTTTATTTCATATTATCTCGACGTTTTGTGAATTGTACGTTCACTTTTCCAAGGGATTTTGTCCATTTAGTTTATCATAAAATATGTAAATAAAAGTCAAATATGGAATTTTATTTCTGCCAAAATAATAAAAATCAGAATTGGAGTTATGTTACGAGCCCTATGAAGCTATCAGTGTCGATGAACGAACAGTTATTTTAAATTAGAGGCAATATTAGATTTACGCAATATATACCGTCCATGCTAGTTAAGTGTGCCATACAAATCTGTCAGACCGTGATTTATCAGACTGGTATCCATTGCTGGACTAAATTTACACAACAGATTCGAAGAATTTGTTATGGACTTACTCGAATTATATGAAGGTTCTGAAAATAATATAACCAATGACAATTTTTTAAGGTCTCTGGAAGTGGGTCAATAAGGAAAATAAAATGTTTTTGCAAAGAAATATACAGCCTGCAAAGGAAAGAGTTGCTACTTAAAAAAACTTGCGCCATAACAGTGGTGCAACAGTTTGTTTATACGAATAACGAAGTTGTCACATAGGAACTTCCAAAAAAACGTTTTAGGATTTGTAAAAAAAAATAAAATCAACGAAAGTTTATATAGTTGTAGAAAGAAGGGTATGTCATTAATAATGGAAAATAATATGAGCCAATAATAATAATAATGGCAGTCACGGCTGCACTTGCAGAACCATATTTTTTCATTGAGTCCGCAATAACTTTACGTATTCCACGTTCAAAGTCTTGAATCGATTGTGGGTCACTGGCATAAGCCTTATCTTTAACGTAGCCCTAAAGAAAAAAGCCTAAAGGAGTTAATTAACAAGATTTCGGTGGCCAATTGTGATCGGCTCTTTAAAAAATTACACGGTTATGACACTTTTCACGAAAAAGAGCGACGTTATCGTTGCTTTTGTGGCACATAGCTCCGTTTGACTCGGCGTTGGGAGGATGGGTCCAAACTACCCGTCACTTTTTATTATATATAAGCTAAAAGAAGCCTCCTTTGTTAACTTTTTTAATGTGAAATGGTTTTTGTTTGAAAATAAATTGAATTTTTTTTAACAAAGTCATGCTTTATTTCCTTTGTAAAGTTAGATTCAATTAAAATTGTAGATATTTTTCATAAATATAACAAAATACCTAGAGTTTAGTAAGTGGGTTATTATGACCCAACACCCATGTTCGTGTAGCTAAAATCTTAATCCCACTGACAACGCGTTAATAAAAATAAAAGCCATCCACATCAACATCTTTCGTTTTCAGCGACACAAAACAATTAATCATCGTTCGATAGCGCAATTTATTCACCACTAGAGTTCCTCCAGCACTATTTTTGAAAAAGTAACGTAAAATAGCCCCGCCTGTAGATAGACATCTTTTTTAACAATAATTCTTGGGATTTCCGATACCCAAATATGAATTCGCTTTATAAACGTAACCTCTGAGGTTAGAATGGGCCGCGTCACTAACGATGATTTTTCAATGAAATTCCGGATCTGTTTGATGCATTTGAAGGACAAAATCACTAAAGACACGATGTTGTTTATAGTTGGTAGGCGTGAGTTTTGGTGTTGTCTGAGCTTTGAAATCATTAAGACGTACGATTTTGTGCAAAATGCGGTGTGATGTCATTTGTGGAATGACTAGTTCTAATGGTCAACGAGAAATGGGAAACCCTGTTTTTTCCTCAATGGGCTACAAAAGCAACATTCTCAGTTCTTCTTGAGTGACGTGCACAAGTTTGGTTCCTCACATCACTAACTTGCGCCAACAGCTCGAATTTTTCCACTAGTTTTACTATTGCTATTTGAGAAGGGGCTTCATAATGACCAAAAAATTATTTGACCGTAAAATTATTTTATAGGGAATTTTATTCATTTCAATCCGTTGTTGAAATGTACATATATCGTTTCATTTTTATTAGTGGTGCGGATTTTGCTTGATATCTGTCAAGTCGTTACAGATTGAGTCATGACATTTGTAAAAATGGTGGGCATTGTATTACTCACAACTGTGCATCTGACAGGAGAAGTTAAAAAACTCAACTGGCAAAACTTGAAATTATACAAACAATATATAAAGGCGTTGTAATGAAGTGGACAAAATGTTGTGTGAATGTATAGAAGATCAGCGAGGAAAGTTGTTGATAGATTTTTTTAAACAGCCGTATATGGCTGCAATTGAAGAACGCAGTTCCAGATTGAAAGCCCTTACGGCAAATGTGAAGCATCTCGTCTATTTGAAAGTTACATCTGTCGATTTGAGAAATATTCCGAACAATTAGAAGACAAGAAACGCATATATAAACTGCCCGAAAACATTTTTGCAATGAACACCCAATGCAGACTACAACATGTGTTTTTCGATAGTGCACACAATAAATATATTTTTTAAATACAACTAAAAGCATTCTTCTATAAAGAGCTTGAAGCCATGAATAAAATAGTTTTAAAAATTTAACACATTTTTTTTTCTTTTTTTCAGGCAAACTCTGCGAAAGTACAATTGTAAATATTCAGTCCTTAAATGGTATAAAATTATTGAGGATATTAAGGTTGGGGTTTCAAGATCTTATTACATTGTTTGTTGTTTTGTTAATTTGTTGCAAGAGGAGCTAACAATAACGTTGTAAAATTTACACAGTATTTTTTTTTAATAATAATTAAATTTATAACACTCCGTTTTTTTTTTCAAAACAAAATGTGTACAGCTTCTGTTGCTGGCACTTGTGCTTAATTTAGATTAATTCTGATCTGCTTTATTCTATATTATTTTTTTAAGCTTTACTTTTTGTCTGCGATTAGCCTTAATGAAAAGAGATTCATCTTCATTGCGTCTTCGTAAAGAAGAAATTTTTGTTAATTACTTAAAAAAGCACTTTTGTGAGAGTTGCTTGTTGTGCTAATAAAGTGCTGCAATTTACAAGGACCCTAAATAATAATTATGCTAATTTTTCAGGTATTAAAAAAATTTACCACTTTTAAGAAATATTCTATAAAAATAGGTTTTAATTATTATGTGCAATGAAAATAAATATTTATAATATATATATATATATATTTAAAAATCATATTATTTTCTGAAAATATTGTGGAAAACAAATAAAAATGATGTACTTGAATTATGTTTCCGATATGTCCTTATGATTGTCCTTTTCCTTTGAAAATTCATTAATAATTATTATTTGCGTTCCTTGGTTTTTATTTTTGTTTATAATTTGACTGTTTTTTATAATAGAAGTTTGAACAGTAATTAATAAACAGCGTGGTTTGAAATTTTTTGTTTTATTAATTGAATTTACATTTCAGCTAACGACATTCCATTTAATTTAAATTTGGCTTTTAAGGAAAATATTTCAATACAAGAATAAACAGACTAATAAAATAAGCATAGATACTTTTCTCGTGCATTTTTGCCAACATGCTTAAAAACTTTAAATAAATTCAACATAAAAGTGTGCTTTTAACAGATAATATTGTACGTACTTTTGTGTGTAAATAATATATTTACTTTTAAACAAGTTTTCATATGCTCGCTAGAGTATGAAAAGAAGTTTCGATTACAAACTTTTATATTTATAAATGTTATACATTAGTGTAAATTAAAACGTTTCAGTAGCTGTGGTTTTATAAAGGACATTCAGCATGTTATATGTATGTGTGAATTTTCTTGTGTGTACATTAAAGTTTTCAAATAACTGAATTTTATAATAAACTGGGTTACAAAGTATTCGAAAAATTATTATTTTTTATACCCGGATCTCGAATACGGTCTTTTGCGAGCTCAAGCAGTTAACCGGTTTGGTTTTAAGTTACGCAGCAAAAGTTCATTAACAACGATATATATTTCAACATAAAATAACTTATGCACCCTTTGCAGTACTTTAAAGCAAATTATCAATTATTTACTATTAAATAAACAGACTAATGGTTTTCTGAGTGACGCGGAAGCCGAGTTTTTGCTTATCATACATTAGCGGTATTCAGTGTTTAAAGCGTTTTGCATTGCATCTATTTGCTAGTGCAACTATTTTGTCATGGATAGTGCGAGCTATTTGTTAACAACATTGCAAAGTTTACTTTGACAAAGTTTTCTCACTTTTATAATTTTAAACTTTGTTTCGCTTCTATACACGCAAAGCTTACTTTGAAAAATTTTGTGTTCGTTTGTTGGATGAACGTGCAATCCAAACACACACATGCAACCAAATACGAGTACAAGTATGTGTTAACGACGAAGGAAGAAGAAAGTTACTTTGCGAGTACAGCAAAGTGTAAACACACAATTTTTCTTCTTTTCCTTATCACCCTCAAACACAAGACTTTGCAAAATAAACTTTGACCGCTGAAAAGCATTCATGGCTTCACAATTTTCGATCATTAAAGAACATAACGCCACAAAAAATCAGCTGGATTATTGAACAGATCTGTATAATCATGTTCACCATCAACAAATAAAAAATGTTTAAATTTACTGTACAGTCTTCCAAATAATTTAAAATCAAAGATATTTTATTTGTGGTCCACTTTTTATTTGATTTTTCTCTTTTTGCTTTAAAAATTTTTTAGTAAATAAATTTTGTTATTTACAAATGCCAGATTTAAAAGTGAGTGATGACAACGCATTGCACATAGCAAAAAAATAATTTATCATTTTGAGTCCCGCTAAATAGCAATAACGTGGCAAATGCAAATTCTAATATTTTGTTGTTGGATTGCAAAGAAAAGCTATGATATTTAACATTTGCACTTATGCAACCCCATTCGCAACAAACACTGAATACCGCTATTATATAAACGGTTCAAGCTCTCGCTAATCAAAATGAATTTATTTTATATTGAATACGTGTTCGTAAAAACAAGTTTTTTGCGCGTAATAAAATAGATGTGCCAGTGAGTGGAACACATGACATTAGCTTATTTAGTTAATAGTTCTTTATTTTTTTAATTTAATAACATATAAAAATAAATTTTCAAGGTTTTGTTTGTTGAGGTTTTTTTTAGTTAAACAAAACCTTTTGAAATTTTTTTAAAAAAGATAACGAGATCCGTCTCGAATAATAAATTTAATAATTATAAAAAATAAATTTAATAAAATTTTAAAAAATTGTAGAAATTATAAATTTAAAAGAATTCATGACAAATTAGAACATACGGAATACCGTCGTCGTTTATAATTAAATTCAATGATTAACTCCTTTCTATACTCAAGAGCATTCAATTTAACGATATAAATCTTTTCAGGCATCGTCTTTATTGTTTAATTTCTGTTAATAAAAATTTCCTGAAACTATTAAATCGAAATTTCCCGAGAATTCCGAGCATCTTGCTAAGAAATTTAGGGGGGGGGGTTCAGTTTTTTATATTATCTTAATAAGTACTGAACTGTTTCAGATAACCTGATTAAGAATGGAAAGCTGTAACAAATAATTTTTTTTTTTAAAAGACATGAAAATTAGTTTCTGTGAGAAACCCAGCAAATCGGGACTAAAAAACCTGCCTGTCAAATTATTCTAAAACATAAATTATTCGCAGCCGTTACATTTTATTTAACCCGGGTTTTGAATACTCTATTGCACATCGTTATCATTTTCAATAAAAAAAAAAACAAAAACAAAAACAAAAAGGGAAGCAAGCAAACAGTCTTTATGAAATCCACCACATTTAGTAATTGATGTCGTTTTTTAAATGTCTTTTATAAAAACAAAACTCGACGTCATATTCTGCTTTCCGTTTTCTTCTTTTATTTTTTGCCATCACTAAAAAAATAAACAAAGATTTTTTTTATTTTCTTACAAAATAGTGAGGAAACACACACAAATGGAACTAAAACATGAAAACTTGGCACACAAACAAACCCAATAAGAACTGTCAAAGCGTAAAATAATCTATAGATGTTGCTTCACGCCCTGCTTAAATGAAAAATTCAGTTTATGACCTTTAATATTGGAGAGTGCTATAAGTCCGTTTTCTCATGTTTCGACATACATAGTTGCGTTTGAATTGCTTTATGTATTGGCAATTGTTTCGAATGCACGCTTTATACTCTTTGAAATTTATTTAGAGATAAAATTGTATTTAATTATTTAGCAATTATAAAAAATATTTAAACATAAAAGTATATTAAAGTATAGTGATGAAGTTCAAGTATATTTAAAGATATTTGCTTTAATGATTTTAGTTTTTCAATGCAAAAAAGTAATTAACTAAATATGGAAACATGTTAACAAATTTCGCTGAAATCGCAATATTCCTCATACCTTCGACATAACGCGACATAGTCTTATCTAAAAAAACGTGAATTTGAGTTAAGAATGCCGAGTTATATTTCGTGTAGAAAATAAAAAAAAATATCCTGTTTACTCACTTCCCTCCGTAGAGAAGAATATTTATTTATTTTTCAATCTATTGAGTGTAAGTGCAATAACAGCTTTAAACTCACTTTCTGAAGAACGAGTTTTGTTTTTAAGATACGAGAACGTCGCAATAAAGAAACGATATATTATTTTTATTATGTGCTAAAGTTCGATTCCTGTAAAATGCCTGTTGTTCAAACTAATATAAAATTATGGTTTCATCAAAAATTAGTGCGTAGATATAACCGCATCGACCATGACGACAAAGCTTGGTCAGTCAAGAGTTCAGCTGGTTTTTGATTGTCCTGTTCAACTTTTCTATGATGATGATGTTCCTCCTTTTGCAAATACCGAAACTAACTTCCTAGAAATATCAGCAGAATCGCTTTTACTTTCTTTTCTATACTGCTTTTCTGCAGTCGGGAGCATGTGGATTTTACTAGCGCAGATTGCTAGATCGTAAGCTCTTCGTTTTTGGATTTAAAAAGCGCATTTGTAGAAATGCTTTCAACTATTAACATTATTCATACGAAAGCAGGAACATTTTTAAAGTTCTTTTACTTTTAAATAGTATAAGTTCGGTTCTACTACCAAAGAGTATTAAGTCCATAAACACAGTTTGGCAAATTTGATGAACAATTTAATTTTTGGGCCTCTAAAGGTTCTGAAAATCTGTGATTCCCGGAAGAAATCGATCGTCAGTTTTTGTCTAACACCTAATTTGGTATTGATAATACCGCTTAACTATGCTTGAAAATAATGTAGCAAAGAGTGCGTTACGGAAATTTTGTTGCAGTTTTATTTAAAAAATTATTTTTTTTCTTCAATTGTTTGAAAAACAAATACATATATTGAAAAAAAATATTTTTCCTCCTTTTTTCAGCATAAGTTACAGATACTTGTAATTTTTCACTTACAATGTTAAATATAATTGTAGCCACTATAAAGTGAGATAACTTTTGTGAACATTTAAATTCAATCTGAACGTGTCTAAATACCTCAAATACCTCATAGCAAACAGTGTGTTCCTGACAAATTTTAGTTTTTATTTGGAGTATTTAAAACATATTATTTTAAATCAATATTAAAAAAACGGATTGGGATGCAAATTTTCATTGAAAAGTGCAGGAGTGCCTGCGTTTTACGGTTGAAGCCAGACAAGACATTTGTATGCCCAACCCTGTATTGTTAATCGAAATTTATCATGACGACAATATCGGTTAATTCACTGTGCACTTCCAGTCATATGCCCGGGTACTATGACTGTTAAAACCAATAGAAGCCCTCTGCATATCAACTAGTATGAACAGGACCTTTATCTCATTGTGGGCGGATGCTATTAAAGCACATATATATTCGAACTAGTTGTACGATTACTCAGACAGATCAACCCCAACTGATCTGAAGTGGGAATTTTTAACCTGTACAAACATATAAAAATAGTGTTGAGTACATTGAAAATTACTTTAAAGAGAACAGTTTGCAATTTTATTCATTGGTTGGTTGGTGGTTGATTAGCGAAAGAAAATTCATATTAAGAAAAGGTCTTTAGAGTTGGGAAGGTTATTAGATTTTTAACTGAAAAGTTTCATATAAAAAAAGTGTTGAAGATGCACTTCTTCAGAAAGTACTTCTCAAAAGTTACTTAAATATTAAATCTTTAATAATTTCCTATAAAGCGTGTTCAGGTGTAGGACCTGCTATACGCAAAAACCCACAGTGTTCTTTATACACTGCGCGTCATCAAGTTAGCGCACCCCCTTTCACTGACCGTTAATGTTAAATATTATCAGAACCAATTGATATTTTTATCCAATAGACTCTAATCGATTCTCTTTAAAATAAAACAACAACGACTGTATTATTCGAGGTAATATTTTAATTATTTTTTTGGAAAAACTGCATATATAAAAAACTCATTGAAAAATTGGTCAACAGAATATCACGTCTGCGATAATTTTAATTCAATTCGTATTTTGAGCATCTATATACCTTTTTAATACTCACATATTGTATTTTAAACAGTTTTAAGGATGATTAGTAAAACGTAGTGCCGCCTTTGCTTAAAATCCCTTCGAACATTCGATTCGGAATTGAATTATAAAGTTTTTCAATATAACTCAACGAAATGGTGGACCAAGCGTTTTTAACGGCTTTGATTCATTCTGTTTTTGTGTTGTATTATTTTTCAAACTCGTACGCATTCCTAGCCAACCATTTTTATATGTTCTCGATGATATTTAGGGGGGCAAAGATAATGGACATTCAGGGACGTCCATTTTTTTGGCCTTGAGTCTACGATTTCGCGGATCAGGCTGTGTGGATTGTGCTGAAAATTACACTTTAAATTTGCAAATAAGTTTTAAACGTGGGGAAAAGCCGTTTGTAAAACGCTCTAATAGTTCTCCGATATTAAAAACGGCAACTCATAAGTTCCATAGTGGGATCGTGCTCCCCACACCATCACACCCGGCTGTGTAGGTGGTTCAAATAGTGCCCCTTTTTACGAGATCATTAGAAAATATTAATTATCTCCATGTATTTTTTCCGTGGTATACTGTGTTATTTGTATTTGCCAAGCGAAAGCCAAAAATAGTAATTACAAATTAATTTATTTTCATAAAACCTATTTAAGCTCCTGTCTCTGTAAAATATATGTTGTCAATTGTAACCACTGTGTAATATTACAAATAATAGTATATGTATGTTAAAGTACGCAAAATTGATTTTCGATGTAAAAGAATCTAATTGAATTTTTGTTTTCATCAATTCCATGTTAATTATTCGTAATATATTTTTGATATCCTTAAGATAATATTCTTAAAGTACTAATAGTTATTTTTTTATTTAAATACATTAGAATTTTAAAAGCGAGCATCAGCTGAGTTCGTGTATGTATTTTTTTAATAAATTTTTAATAACAATATTTAAAGCTTTACTGCTACTCAATATTTAAAAACTTAAGATAAGGAAATAATCATGTGTACATAAACTAATACAGCCACAGATATCCACACACACACTTATACTTCATGCAATATGGCAATGAGCAGGACAGAAATTGGCAAAGTATAGTTTCCTTTCCACTAGCAGAAGTAAATATAAATAGAAGAAAAATAACAAATTATAACCGAATGCCGGAGAAAAGCAGATGAACTAAAGAAAAGAAAAAGTTTTTCAGCTGCTGCTGTAATAGTTTATCCCTTTGTTGTTTACAACTTATGGAAAACATACAAAATATGCAACCTAAGAAAACATCAAACATTTATAGCTTAAGTAATACTTTTTTTACCCAAAGTTTGTATATAATTTTTAAAGAAAATGTTTTCCTTTTTACGCTACTGTGGGCATAAACAAACTTATAAAAGTAATACTACTACAAACGGGTATACACAACGTACACTATCAGTTGACCAGTTTATATAGGTTCTGCCAATAAGAGGTTTCACTTTGATATGTAAATTGAAGAGTGTTTTTAAACTTAATCATCAAATACTATAAATTATAAATAAATAAAAAAATTTATTAGATAATTAATTTGAAAAGCGGAGAAATGTCATTAATAATGGAAAACAATATCAGAAAAATGACACGGCTACGCTGGAGGACAATAGTATTTCAATGAACTTTTTCATTATCAATTAGCTGCTTGCCCTTTGACGCCTTTGAAGTGATTGTTAGCCATTATATTTCTCGTACTTCTCCCAAAAAATAAAAGTCAAAAAGTATCTAACTACAAGATCTCAGAAGCCAAATATGAGAGCGTCTGAGAGAAACTTTTCACGCAATTGAGCGATTGTATTGTTACTTTTGTGGCACATAACGCCGTGTTATTGAAAATAAACATCATCCACATCAATATCTTGCAATTGCGGCCACACAAAACCATTAATCATTTCTCGATGGCGCAATCCGTTTACTTTAACAATTGCTTCGGCCCAATTTTCGAAAAAGTACAGCTCATTGACTCCGTCAAAAATTTAAACAACCAGTCACTCGTTGAGGGTGGAGAGGCTTTTTAACAATAATTTTCAAGATAATTTTTGGATAAATTACGGATCATTGTGATGCATTTCAAGGGAGCAAATTAGACCAAAGTCACGAAGTTGTTGATGGTTTTCTGGTTAAACTGAAGTTTAAAGGCTGAACGACTTAAGTCTTTCTGCAAAATATGTTATAATGCCGTCTGCGAAATTTTTAATTCCAAAGATCGGCGCACAATGGACAAATCTAGATTTTTCTCAAATCTATTGGCTACAATAGAAATATTCTCAGTTTTTGTTGAGGGACGTGTACGAGTTTCATTCCTCACATTCCTGCTAGGCAAGAAGGAAGGTGCTTCACGACAACCTGAAAATGCTTTAGCTTTGCGCACTGTGACCGCGGAATTTTAACCATTTTTGTAGAGACTTTTAATAATTTCGATTTGTTGTTGAATCGTCCCAATTTTTATTAACGGCGTAGGTTTTACTTGTCATCTGTCAAGTAGTTGCTGGTTGAGTCCTGGCAACTGCTAAAATGGCGAGCTATTGAAAATGAAACGCCTTATTGGAACACCCTGTATGCTCGATAATTTTTAAAACTTTTGTGCATTTTTATAGGAATTTGGAAGAAAATCGATTAGGATTGTTTCATTATCCCAATTACATTTGAAAACAAATTCCAATTCGAAATAGTGCCGAGGAAAAAAAAACTTCCAAGGAAGTCCTTAATATGACTAACATACATATGTATGTATGTATGATGCGGAAGTATTGCAATTTCGAATTATGTCTAATAGTTTTAACATACGCTTGTCATTGAAGTACGTTCTCGTTTTTGATCCCAAGTCATGTTCAAGATGTTTATATATATTTTGAGTAATTTTTAATCAGTAAAAAGTCGCAGGAAGCGACAAGAAAATAAGAAACATCAAAATTATGTACAAAAACAAAATGAAAATTCCAAATTTTTTACTAGTAAAATAAGTTTTTATTTAATTATCTGAATGCTTTTAATAATTACTTACACTGAGAAGTAAAAAATTCGCATTAAAAAATTAATTCCTTGAAATTGACTTACAAATTCTTTTCACTAGATTTCTATTTTCATTTTGAACTTTATGTGCTTGCAATCTCTCAACGTAATAAATACTTTAAGAATTGCAACACCAGTGCTCATTTTTTAAATATTTGTTTGTAAAATATGAACTAAAAGTGTTTCTCAAGAAAATCTACACACACACACATACACACAATGTCTGTCTGTCTCAATTTTGGTTTTGTGAACATTCTGTTGCTCATTTGCTAACCAATGAAACATGACAGCCCAGACACCACGAAAAACAGCAAGCGCCATAAATTATTTTGGCATTGAGTTTTATACGAACAACTACTTATGAAGAAGTCATTTCAACTCAAAATTTAACAGGAAATAACCATGAAAATGTTAGAAAACCATAAATTCGAAGGTAAAAAATTGTGATTTATTTTTCAAGTTTCAAAAGTCAATTACTTTGCAGTCAGGGAAATAGAAATTAATAAATCATACTTAAAACTGTTGAAAGGTTAAAAAAAACTACAGATATTATATAAATGTCAAAAAATCTACTTTAAAGAAAAATACATTTCAAGCATAGATGTAAGACAAGTTTATATAAAAGCTTCTTGGGATTGTTAAAACAAAATTTATGTTTTTTACGAAAAGCAATCTTAAAACCACAACGTAATACTCTTAGAGACAAGAGTATCGGTTGCTAAGTGGTAGGGACCGATTCTAATTCAAGAACCTTACATGAAAGAACCCTGGCACTTTTACATTCGAGGGCGTTCATTGCTATAATTAAAATATTCTATAAATGTTCCAAGATCTAGCCTTAATGTTCTTGTTTAGTGAAAAATAATCTTCGTGTGTAGTGATACTCTTTTCACATTAAATATAAAGAGAATAAAATATTTCCATCTCTTGATGTTTTTGCCCCAAACGATTTCGTCATGAAAAGGCATGATCGATGTGTGTGAGCTTGTTAAGTGGGTTTGGGATTTTTCAAACCAGAGACATGACTTCACTTTATCGAAAAAGAGAATGATACTTAATAAAAATTATATTAATTTGTAAATAATATGGTTCCTTTCGAATTTCGACTGCGAGAACTTAAAAGTGTTTCATTTCATCTAAATTCATACGAATTAAATTCTATTAAATAACATTTTGAATTGCTAATTAAAAGCGCAAACAGGAAGTGTGAAAAACAGAAACTGAAAATGAGTTCACCTCGAAAAATTAATAAATGTCCGGTGGCAAGTGGGAAGTTTATCTCCAAAAATCTGTCAGCTTGAATTAGTTGCTAAAAATTAAAACTGGCTTTATTTGTGTTGGCTCTTGTTTGTAGCAATCACTGGCTTTGTGGACAGTAGGAAACAGAAATTTGTTGTTGGTGCTTGACAATTACCTTATAAAGACTTGTGTTTTGAATGATATTGAATTTAAAAAATTTACAACTTTACACAGTTTTGTTGCTCACTGTGCATATGTAAATTGTCTATATAAACATTCATATCATTTTATTTACTGTACTGAATGATGCACTGACAAAGCAATTCCTACCACAATTTACATTCGTTCTTGTGGCTGTGTGGCTTTTACTGACGCTCATTTTGTCATGTTTGTTGTTATTGTTGTCAATGTGAAAAAACCTTCTTTCATAACGAAACAATTCCAAACAAGAAATGCATAAAGATTTTTTATTACAGTTTTTATGACTGATTATCTTGCTCTTTGTATAGTTCTGCAAACTTTTTATATGTGTGTATGTTTGATAAATAAATATTTGTGGTTGTAGTTGTTTGTTATTAAATGGATGCGTGCAGGAATGAGCAAACTATGTTTATATTATCCTGCATACATACATAACTTTTATTACTGTGATATTTCAATAGCACATTGTTATGTGCGAGTAGATAATAATATCAATAATAATAATAATAATAATAATAACTTTCATTATTGTGGTCATAATGTGGAAGCATTTTGATATAAATAATTATAAAATTATATAAAAAGCGAATCTGAAATAAAAAAGAAAATAAATGTTTTAGGTTTTTGGAATTAAAAAAATTAAATCTAGTCTGTGGTCACTTGTACACTGGACATACGGAAATGCTCGCCAGTTGTAGCCTGAAAACCTTATCATACCGCACACGACTTTATTTGTGAATGCCTCTACTTGACTCTTGTAGCATTTCATATCTCATGTGCCACTTAATAGACCAAAGAAGATTAAAATTTATTACTGACAAACCCAAAACTCTCGAAAGCTCCGGACTTAAATCTCTTTATGTCAAATTGACCTCTAGATTAATGCAGACAGTTTTAATTATGGTTAGCCAATGAAGTTGTCATATCGCTCACCCGCATATTCTTGTGCGAAAAAATATTCCTTCGAAAAAGAAGTTTTAAGGCTGCAACAAAATTTGCGGATTTCAGGTTGTTTGAAAGAAGTGAACTTGCCGCCGCACTGTGAACCATTTTACAAGAACTTGAATAAAAGAGTTAAAAAACGTTTTTCTGCAATGTTCTAGTTTGAAGTATTTTAGGTTTTTTTTATCAAATTGGTTTTATGAAATCAGTTTTTAAATGGATATGCGTATTTTTAAAAAGAAAATTAATAATTGTCAGTCAATAACTAACTCATGTACAGTTGATCACAAAACTATTTTGCCTACTTAAAATAAAGTAAATACATATCGCACTTGATCAACAAGAGGGTATTAACTCGAAATTTTAAAATTTTCAACAGAAGCAAAATACTTTTTGATTTTACATCAAAGGTATATGAAAAATAGATTTTAAATCATCCGTTTCATTAGCGAAACATAGACAAAACAATGTGAAATTTTTACAGCAGCTAAATATGAATATTAGAATGCAAGTTTTGGAGAAAAGTGAAAAAAATAAAATTTCGAGTTAATACCCTCTTGTTGATCAAGTGCGATATATGTATATAATTCAATGTTACAAAAGTACTTTGGTTTTTAAATTGATTTACCCTGATTAAAAATGTATACAATATTTTTTTTCTCGGAATTGTTAAACAGTTTTGCTTTGGGCATAATAAATATATTCACTACTGCGCACAATAAGAAACAGATCTCAACTGCTCGTACTTATGGGAAAAGCCATTGATATGATTTGAGTTTTGGGCAAAACAGTGAGAAAAAAATAAAAATAAATTGAGAAAAAAGAAAGAAAAAAAAATTCAAGAAAAATTTTTAGAATTATCCATAACTAATGATCGGTCAACCAGAGCAAGGAGAAAGAAACACAAATGATGAAAATACTGCAAGGAGATTTTCTCAGATCCAGAAACTGCAACATCTATGTATCAAAGGTGTAGATTTGGAACTAATAAAGCGATATAACATTATATTACAGAAAGGTAAATGCAAAAAAATTAGAGAAGGCGAAAAAAACAGCTATACTTTAAAACGATCCACAGCCATCCACAGTTCATAAAATTTCGTTCCATGGGGAACAAATAATGCCACACAATATGCTACCAATAGGATATCTATCTGAAGAAGCTCAAGAAAAAAAATCAAGACTACAGATTTTCTCGCGAGCACAGCACAAGAAAAATTTCGAGATGTTGTACGAATGAACCCTGATAAGTATTTTATTATGCACATCAGATTTCTATATGTCCAATATCCGACAAAAATTGAACACTAGCTCTACTGAATTAGACGCAGAAGCTAAACTACTTCTAGAATATGAAAATCAAGGCTACTTACAATAAATATTGACTAAAATTGTTTAATTAATAGTAATTTTTTAAAACACTACATGTATGGTTATATTATCGTTTTAACCTTTTTAATATTTTATGTACATTAAATAATTTTAAATTTACAAATTTATAATAGAATATTACATATATCTTTTGTGAATTCTGAGTTCAAAATTAGTTTCTTTTTTAAGTCCATAATTTAAGGTGTTAAAAAAGTTTTATACTTTCTAACGGTGCCGACTAATGTAATTTTTTTTCACAGGATTTTTTGAGCGAGATTAGACACTCTGAAAAAGTTATCTCATGCAATTGTACGTTCCCTGGAAGAGGATATAATAAAGTAAGCACCACTCGCTCACCTAAATAATAATAAAACATATAAAAAATTTAATACGAAGTTGCACTTTTAGCCTGATTTTTTTCTGCCTGAGTATTTCTCGGACGGTCTGCATAAACTTCCATATTCTATGCATACTTGCTTGTTGAATCACAAAGAACCCAAATTGTTATGCCATATTCGGCATATTCAAACTTTCACCATAAGATTTAAGTACGCCAGCTTTTATTTGCAACCCGAATAATATGATTCAAGCTCCACTATATACATATATATATTTTTCCAGCCATTTCCATAAAACTTTAATCCTTTTGGATTAGTCATTTCAACTACCACATTTTTGATATTTTATGAAATAAATAAGTAAACATCATTTGTAAATAAAAAAATTAGTTTGGGTCAACAAATTAGAATAAAAAATGTATTTCAATGCAGATAAAAAACAAAGGAAAATGTATTCACCCTTATTCCAGTTGGCGACATCGACGTCACGCCAACGCAATACCAAAAAATTGGGGTTTGTCTACCCATTGTCGAAAACAAGTGACTATTATTGACAGGCTTATGTTATTTTCTGCACCTAAGAGAACAGAAATAGACTGTCAGTAGCACAAAATTGTTTCGAAAGCGAGTAGAGATCTCCAGTATTGTATTGGTATTGTGTTAACGTGACGTCGATGTCGCCAACTGGAATAAGGGTGATTATTTTTTACTGCAAAAAGTTTACTTTTGACTTTGTTTAGAATAAAACAAAATTTTTGTTTAATACAACATCATTAAGAGGATAAAAAATTTAACGAAAAACTAAAATTGGGTCACTGTGACCCATACACTGCACAAGAGTTAAAGTTTTTGTGCCGATTATGCCAATAGTGATAATCCACGGTGCAAATTTGATGGCATTTGATCATATTGTTGATTACACTTTGAGCTTTAGTGTAATTAAACTTAATATTATTGTTGATCTTAATCCTAATTTTGTTCATTTCTGTATAAATTATTTAATATAAAAATAATAATTTTGTCAGTATTTTATTAAAATTAAATGTGAAATTAATATGTTTTTTTTAATAAATATTGAAATAAAAATTTTTGGCTTGAGTTCAAATCTGAGTTAACCCATTTCTCCCACTCAAACCAAAAATTTTCATTTCAATAAAACCCTTAAACATTTTAACAATTATGTATAAATATTAATTATTAATAACGAAGGCACCCGTCAAAAAACCATCATGTCTACATAGTCACAGGTGGTGGAATACTGAGAAAGTCAACTACAAAAGACAAGAATATATAAACAAAAAATGGAAAATTGCTTAATCTCAGAGCCAATGACTCTGGAAATGGCGAGAGAGTAAGAAATATTTAAATTAATAATTAATCATCAGAAATTAATAAGTTGCACTTTTCGTATTCTAATTCGTTAAATAATACGGTTAAATAGTTGATATTCCTAGTCACTAGTATCCACAGTCAGAACTGGTCAAAACGAACAAAGAACGCTGATGAGATGGTGCAGCGATCTCGAAATTAGTACTGATCCGGTCTGCTAGTCTGCTGAATAAATTGTTTCAAATAAATAGTACTCTCTTAATAAAATGATGGATTTATCCAAAAACAATTTCTTAAAAATTAAGAAAAAATGGGTAAACTTAGATAGATTTTAACTCAAGCCAAGAATTTTCATTTCAATATAATCCTTAAACAGTACAACATTTACGTAGATATAAATATTAATTAAACAAATAAATTTAAAGTTGTGCATTAGGCTTTTCCTTAAGATTTATTACTCCTTAATAAATTATGTGTTGATCTAATTCCAAAGTTTAATTCAAAATTATTATTATTTTCCATTATCTTGTACTCAGTATCTAAATAGAGTTTAATAATTTCCGTATTATGTTCAATGGAACTAAAAAAAATCTCCAACAGAATTTTTTATTAAAATAGAATATTTTTAGTCAAATTCTTCTTTGTATGTGTGTATTCCATCGCAAGACAGATGAATTCACAAAACTTGAATTACGTGAATTTAAAGGAAAAATAAAATAATAATAATAATAATAATAATAATAATAATAACACAAATAAGAGATGGTAAATGTTGAACGAGATTATTTTTTTTTATATTGTTTTTTAATAAACTGCTTATGTCTTCCGCTACAGTTTCCTTCAAGAGCAATTTTAATATTGTTAGCTTTAAAGTCTCATGAGTTTTAACTTGGTTTCATCCAGTGCTCAGTTTTATTTTTAGATATGTATGTATATTAGGGTGGGCCGATTTGTAAGGAAAAACATTTTTCGATATTTTGCCATCGATTTTTCGACAGCTTTTGGCATGAGGGGGAAAAAAGTTCCTCTACGACATATCAAAAAACGAATTTTCAAAGCATCCAAATTTAAATTTATTTGAATTTTATTTTTAAAGTTTGTTTTTTCACAAAATTTTTTTATAGTAAAATAATAGCAGACTGCCAGTTTCATTAATACATAATTGAAATTTACATTAAAAAATAAATATTAAATACTCTTATTGCCACCCAAAGGGCGTCTAATTGTATAAAGGTTGTAAAGAAAATAAAATAGATTCATATCGAATAAATATAATTTGTTTTTATTTAAAGTGATTATTTTTCGAACAAATTGGTTGTTTTTAGTAGTTTTTAATCCAAAGTGATTATTATTTTTTGGCTAATGTTCGTAACGTTTTTAGTCAGAAAGAATTGGACATGAGACAATATTCCAAAGGAACAAGGGAAAATTTTAACACTAATTAATTTCAACTTACACGGCAGAACAGAAACAACGCTGTTTTGCGAGAGCCGCCACACTCCCATCATCAGAGTTCATGTGTGTTTCCATATATCCGCCACTGTTTATGTGGCTCGGTTGAATGTGATTTCAAACTTGTATTTATACAAATAATGTCTAGAAAAAGCATACGAGAGTTATTTGTAATATTAGTTGTTATTACAGTAAACACTGCTTTACCACTATCAATATTCAAATTTTACCATCACTAATTAACGTCAAATTAACCCATTGTTACACTTTGGTTTTTATCTCATGTACTATTTTTCTTTCTAATTTTTGTTTTACTTAAGACAAACTTTTATGGTTTGATTAATACTTAAGCATTTTTGTTTGTTGAGATTTTTGAATAAGTTTTAAAGCCTGCTATGCTTGTTTATACTTTTGTAATTTTTGAAACTCTCATTGGTTTTTTAAAAGTTTGTGTATAAGATAAGAGGTTTGGAACATTTCAAAAATATGGATTAAGGTCTACTGATGATTTGGCATTAGCACCAATGAAATGCATGTATATAGACTACTAAAAAAATTCTAAACAAGCAAAATTTTTTGCAATCTCGGTTAATCAATTTAAAAAATAATTAAATTTCATCAAAAATTTTTCAATAATAATTCAAAATAATAATAATTTAAAAATTAAGTTCACCTTGGAAAGTTAATATTTAAAAGAAAATTAAGTCAGGCGATTTTTTTTACCTACTAAAAAAACCTTAAAAATAAAAGTTGAGAAAAAGTAAAAAAAAATTAAATTGGGCACATCGAAAATGATTTTTTGATATGTCGTAGTGGAACGCTTTTTTCTCTCATACTAAAAGCTATCGAAAAATTGATGGCACAATATCGAATGCTTAATCGACCCACCCTAATGTATATTATTTCCCTTTTCTTTAGCCTTTTTCAATTTAAGATAAGTAAATAAAAACTGATTTAATTTTACTTTACTTCTTACTTTATTTATTTGTTATTGTGAAAATACATATTTTGCTTTCGACATCGTTATGTTTTCGCCTCTTCTTTTATTTGCTATTTTAATTATTTTGAGGGAAAATAATATTTTCAATTACAATATTTTTTTACTTGTTCGCGAAACAATAAATAAGGTGATTTTGTGTTATTCCTGGGGCGCACTATTTGATTTTACAAAATTTTATTTTGAAAATAATATTTTAGCTGGGAACCATTCAATATAATATATTTACAATTCATTTTATTTATTTTTGGGGTAAAGAATTTGTTTGTAATTTAAGGTTTTAATAAAAAAAAATAACTAAAATCTCTGCTTTTATTCGAGATTTTTCAATTTTTTTTGAATAAAACTTAAAATTTTTTACTATATATATCTCAAGAAATTCCAATGTCAACTATGTACAGAGATCACGCAAATTTGCGCTGTGCGTTTTCTTCTTTGAGATTTTTCGACATCTCAGGCTTTTGCAAATAACCCATTAATAATGTCTCCGCTCGACTTTAAGATGCAACGCATCCTCGATGAGAAACAGCCACATCTCTGTGCAAAAGTCATGGAAATTTTCACGTCCTATCATCAGAGCCGAGAAGGTCTTTTGACGCATATTTTATTCCATGCTTAAAAGAAACATGTCTTCTTCACAATCCAATAAAAAAAATCACAACTAGCTCAAAGAATACATGTTTTTATTTTAAAATGAAAAAGTTCATTCTTACTAAAAGCTATTTTATAAAAAAATATCGAAACAATTTTATTAACAGAAGAACAATTTGGTTAAAAGTTATTTGATATTTAAATGAACAATTTAACAAAATAATCTAAAAAAATAGTTTTCTTTTCTCAATAGATTCTGTTATACATCTTGGTCTAAAATTAAGCACCCTATCGGAAGATATTAAATATATGTTTTGACGTTTCAAAAATGGACAAGCAATAAGTAAGCGACGAGGTGAATTTTCATTCAAGCGGTTACGTCAATAAATAAAGTATTTGTTTCTGGGGCACTGAAAAACCGCGTGTGAATGTACGAAAAGCAGCTACATCCACTCAAAGCCATTGTGTAGTGCGGCGTTCACGACGGAGTAGTAATTGGGGCGTATTTTTTTGAGGATCTCCATCTTATTGCCAGAATTGAACTAGTAAGACTATGGTGAAAGAAGACGGAGGAACCGCATATACAGCAGGAGCAAGAAGGATTATTCTGAAGGAAACGTTTCAAGGTTCCGTTTCGGCGTTTTGGCATGATCAGCAAGATCGCCAGATTTAAATACCCAAACTTCTTTCTGTGGGGCTTCTTCAAGCCGCAGACTTATGCCAACAAGCACCCAGACAATCGCAATCCTTAAGAAGGATATTGGACAGAAATGCAAGCAGTTCTCACTGGATATCTTGCGGGAAGTTATGGAAAATTCAATAAAATGGGCACAAATCTGTTATAAAACTAACGGCAGCAACTTGGCGGATATCATATTTTCTACTCAACCAAGGCGAATTCATACAGATGAACTTAATACTACAACAAGAACAACAGTACAAAAAAATAAGCAGTTTGTTTTTGTAAAATCATAGTACGTTGTAAAAAACCTTTCACTCAGGTGAAAAAATAAAATATTCAAATTTATTATTTAAAAAAATTTTGTTTGTTGGAGGTTGTTTTTTTTAATCCTTTGAAATAATAACTTTAACAAATATTATTATTGTTGAAGAAATCTGTTTGGAAATGTTTCAAAGATCCGGTGCTCAACTATTGGCTCCTGTCATGCATAGTGCCTTTCAACGTCGTTGTTAGTCGGTGATTTCCTCACCACCCGCCCAAGAAATTTCCACGGCTGTAAGTACACATTGCAATTCTGTTGAAGACCGATTTGCTTTCGAGAGCTTACGTAAACTTGTGTTTCTTTTTTATAAATTATTTTTGAGGTATGTGCGCAAGCATTCTAACACATGTAATTACTTTTTCTTCGATTGCCCCGGATAAGTGGATCTGTCGAAAACATATTGAAAAATTAGAAAAACTGGGCTACCATTTGGTAACAGTTAATCTTATCGACTCTAATTATTGCAGTGAATCTCCAAAATTGTTTGCTACTTTGTTGTTGGCTTTATATATGATGCTACGCAGGGGCTTGTCTCATGTTAACGTTTTGTCTAAGACTGATTTGTTTAAGATTAATGTGGATTTTTATTCCGATGTTTTGGACTTGAAATATTTATTGGAAACTTTGGATGATACACCATCCTTCAGAAAATACAAAAAACTAAATGCGGCAATTTTTTCGATGGTTGAAAATTATGCCTTAGTATCTTTTTAATTGCTGGTTTCCCGCTGCACTCACATAAATCACATAGATAAAGTGAATGGTTATATTTGTAAAGCTGGCGAGAAAAAAAGGTGTTAATGATTTGATGGTCTGTGCTATGGGTGATGTATCGGAGACATCCACGCAATCGAGTGACATTGATTCCTATTTGCAGAACGGAAATTAAATGGAATATTCATCAAAAAAGAAATTAGTTTTGTTTTGCACTGCAATTTAATTTAAGAAATATCCTATAATTGAAACCAATGTTTACGAAATCTTTTCACTACACATTTATGTATTCAATCTTTTCAGTCTATTTAGCTTCTTAAAATTAGTATTTTTTATTTCTTTATTCTTAATTTATACTGGTAAAAAAGTAGTTTCTAATTAAAATAAAATCACTTTTAGAGTTTGATATACAAAAACCATCACTAAACAATTTCTTTCGCATTTTGCTATTTTTAATTTTTTTAAATACCTCTAATGAAACCCAAAATAGAGTTTTTATTTTTGCTTTTGGCCTAGAGCCTGAAAAAACACAAAGTTAACTTTTGAGAAAAACATAATAAGGTTGAATAAAAAATATACTAAACTAATAAATATTTTTATTTTTATTGTAGTTGCTGCGGTTACGTTTGCTTTGTACACGTATTATATGAATAAAAATGAAATATTAAATTGTGTGTGATGTTGCATAGATTTAATTTAATAATGAATGCAAAGAAAATAAATAAATAAATTTTGACATCCAGCCCTAATTCGCCTTGGATAACACTAAACAAAGCTATCGGCTGGGCTATTAAGTTCACCTGTATGAATTGTACTTAAAAGAATAAAATGTAGAGGTCCAAAAAAATATTCCCATCACTGAAAATATTTTTTTGGTTATTTAGTGAAAAAGTTATTCAAAAACAAAATTTGATATATATAAATTTAAAAATTATATATATCAAGAAAAGGTCGAAAAGGGTAACGTTACCATTTTTCCACATATTTCTAAACAATTTAATTAACTTTTTTAATCAGCCCAATTGTAAACAGACATTCCTCATGAAATATTTCCCTTTTTACTTTTTTCCTATTATGAATAAAAATTCCTTCATTCTACTTTTTAGTCCATTTTTATATACCGTGTAAAAGGGAGAAAAAATAAAAAGCTAAAATATAGTTATTCTAAATATATTTAAGTTTGGGGTTTCCCAAAAAAAATTCCCTCACAAAACAGAAGAAAGTTTGAATTAATTGGAGAAATTTTTTCTCGGGAAAAACCTTTCCAGATGGTACAAATTCCTTGCGAATATTTATAATTAGGTTGAGTATCTTTTTCCAACTCAATTTATTTTTCAAAACGTCAAACACAATACAAAAACAATGAACTCAAGTTACAACATTTGTTGCCATTTAATGTTTAGAATAATACGAGTAATTGTCGAAAATCCGTCGATAATTATTGCAACACCAGCAGTATCTCTCTTCCTTGGCTGCTGCAATACATGTCAACATATTTATTTATTACTCGAGATGGAAGGATAATCGCAATAAAAAAATTTATAAACAGCTGATAATACTGATGTTTTCTATTTGACAGGAGAGTTATTATTTTGCCGCTAAAAATTTATTAATTTCAATTAAAGTTTGTTAAATAGGTTTATTTAAAATTTTAAATTATTGCTTTTATAAGATATTATTTTGTTTTTTTATAATGCTTCTGCAAACAAGATTAGAAACAGTCAGTGTGAGAATGAGTTTTGTATAATTTAAACAAGTATGTTCTTAAATATATATTTTCTTTTTTCTTACAAAATTTACAAACACTAAATATTCTTCTTGTATGTAAATCGTATACACAAATTGTTTAACAAGAATGCCACTTATGCACTTTGTATTTTATACACTCTTTTAGCTGAAGCACATTAACAGATAAAGAGTCAGACGAACAGACAAACAGATTGACAAAGGAATACAATGACACAATAGCTTGTGCAAAACGTAAAAATACATGAACTTGTTAGTGTGTGTGTGGTACGAGAGATGTGTGATAAGTAATAATATAAGATTTATAAATAATTTTTGTTTTCAATTCAATTCCTTTATTTATCCATAATATTTACATTTTCATTTCAATTTAAATTATATATTTAAGTGTTCAAGATCTTTTTCTTTTTCAGCTTAATAATAGATCTACGTTTATATTTACAAAATTTCTATATACATATATATAATATTCTTTTGGAGGAGAAAATTTGTCAAAAAACCTACTTGATTTTTATTTTTAAAACTACTTAACTACAGACTAGATAAAACCTAAGATGATACTAGCTCATTAATATGCACGATTTTAGAATTCAGACATCTGGTATTAAAATTTTGTGTAAGCCTATTGATCTTATCTGGAACTAGCTCCAAGCCCGCAATATCGTGGAGGCGTATGGTGGAAAAAAACCACCGGAGGTTATATACACGTTTTAATAGCTTATTTTGAGCTATTTGCAGTTTTTTGATATGGCAAGATGCGCTAGTGGACTAAACGGGGACTGCATAGAAAATTACAGTGTGGAAAATGGACTTCAGAATAAGTTTTTTATTGTTAATGTTAAGGATAGATTTCCGATTTCTAAAAAGGTATAGGATACGGGTCAATATGTTAACTTTATTGATTACATAAGGTATATGATCTTTAAACTTAATTTTGAGATCGAGCATAACACCCAGACATTTCACTTTTTATTCCCATCGTACTCGTATAAAATTATTATTTACAATGATATTGGTCTGTGGTAAAAAGCATTCTTTTCGTTTCTTTGTAAAATATATCGCTGGAGTTTTCTCGCAGTTTAATATAATTTTCCATTTATTGAAATAAAATAAGATAAAATGTCAGATAGTGCTCTATATAGATTAAATATTATATCAACAGACAATATTTCAGAGCTTAGAATTTCTGTGTCATCAGCGAATATTGACAAACTGCAGTAGTTCAATTGAATGAAAACAAATTGGCATGTGGTAGTTACTTGCAACTATAGATACTCTAATATTAGATTTAAGTTAAAGAAAGTCAGACGTTAAACAGCATTAGAGTTAAATAAAATAAAATATCAGATTTACATCAGACTTAATCAATTTTTGTTATGCCTTATTTAATATTTTTGGTCAGCCGTAATTTTTTTAAAAGGATTTGGTTGGAAATTTCAAAGGATATTTGAAAGGAACTTGCTGAAATTCTTATTTTCTTGGAGTTAAATAAAAATTTAGTAAAATAAATTTAATCTCTTAAAAATGTATGTCTTTGAAGAAAAAAGAGACTACTCATGAAATCTGTTAAAGGGCATTTGCCACACTTGTTCAATATTACAAGAAGTATGGCATTGCTCATATCGCTCCTTTATTGCAACGTAGTCATATCTCAAAAAAGCTCGTCCGCCAGAAAACGAATTTAAAATTTAAAATTTACATCACACATCAATGGAAAAATAAAATGTTCTTCCCTCAAGAAGTAGGTGAACTAGATAATTGTAAAAAGTTTTTACACAAATTGCATTCTTAACTCAAAAATCACGTTTTTGTGATATGACTACGTTGCACAGAAGAGTATTTGTACCAAAAAGCAGACCAAAAGGTAAATATGAATTTAAAGAAATCTTAAGAACTAAGTACGCAGATCGATACACAACAAATTTAAGACTTTACGTTGCGATTTGTAGCTCTGAGACACTGCTGAAGTCAGGAAAGTGAAGAAAATTACATGCGCGTTTGAGGTTTTTTTCGGTTTCAAGATGTTTATATGATATTTTTTTTTAGGCTAAATGAGTAAAGGTATTACATGGATTTTTTTATTTACTAAAATATTTGTTTAAAAAGCTATTTCTGATATTTAAAAAATAAATTATCTTAAATAATAATGTTGAAACAATTCGTTTAAAACATTAAAAAAAATTTAGTTTATACATTTTTTTTGCAAAGAACGGACAAGATTTTTCAAAGTGAAGTTAGCAAATGTACACATTATGTTTTATGCCACAATAAAATTGAGAATCTCTTATTTTAGACCCAACAAAAGTTTATGCAAGTTTGCGCCATTATTTTTGACGATTTTTTTTTTTAATTTTCAAATTAATTTTTCTTTGCTCATCAGGCATTTTTTCACATACTTTTTTGACGTCATAACCATGTGTGTTTTTATATTATTGATTTTAAATCTTATTCACTTAGGTACCACACTACTCACTAAGTAACCCATAAAACCATACGTATAAAAATACATATGGGTTATTGCATACAATTTTTATCAGCACAGTTTTGTAAATTCGAGAGATAATTTGGAAAAAGTTTGTTTGTTATAAAAACAACAAAAACTCTGCTACTAGATTTTGTATATCAAATTACACTTAAAACTGTCAAAAACTCAATCCTTCAGTTCAAACAACACATTTAATAATTTTGGCCAGCTTTTTGGCTCGAATACTCTTCTCTGTGCGTTGCAATTAAGGAGCGATATATACAAGGACTTTTGCGATTGCGTCGGGTCATATGTAAGATACTTTAAGTTAAGGCTTTCGTTTCACTTCTGTAAGAGTGTTGGCATCTATTCAGATGCCTTAAACTAAAAGCAAGAATACTAATTTCCTTGAAGTCTTGCTACCAGTAGCCAGTCAGTGTTCCAAAAAAAAGGTGAATGCTTCTCTATATTGAGACGAACATGATTTTCACTAGAATTATGTTGCAAAAAAACCCCAAGTATATGAAATAACTTCATCGAAACATCTGTGCTGTTTTTCTAAGAGATTTAACTATTTCATAGCTTTTTATTAGTACAAAAACAATTCTAAAGCCTGTACATGAAGTGTTAAAAATGCTTGCAATTTCCTAATAGGTTTAAAAAAATATATTTACTGCCGCATTCATAAAAAATAGCTTTTATTTGAACTGCAAATTTAAAACACATTTTTCTTAAAAATATTCTTTAAAATACACTTCAAGAACAATATACTTTTTATGTATGTGGCAGTTAACATTTATTTTTTATTTCTCATATGCAAAAAATTTACCAAATAGTTTATTTTGATGCGTTTAAAAGAAAATCAAAATTTATATATGCCAACTGAGATTTTTCGTCATTTATGGAGGAATATACATTGTACCTTACCTGCATTTCAATACATAAGTAATAAAGCAAATAGCTAATCTTTTACCGGAATAAGTTATAGTTATTTGCAATGAACTGTATGTATCATTCCACCTTTTCCTCACATCTATATGCACATTAACTTTTATTTTGTTGTGTTTTATTTTATTTTATTTTATTTTGCTGCTGTTTTATTTCATAAATTATGCAATAGAATGGATTTGTCCCGTAATGTAAGTGAAAAAATCTGTGCATAAACAATTATTTTTAATTTTTTCACAACAGCACACTCAACCATTGAAAAACCATACTCAACAGACCATTCCACAAGCAACATGTAAATGAGTTGTAGACTAAGCTTATCCTAAGAGATTTCCTACAACTTTTTATAAGTATACTTACTATAAGTTTATTAAAGTACAAAAGTGTAAAGACCGAGGCACATAGAATCCGCCGTACGTTATACGTTGCTTTTTTCAACTGACAACTAAGTTGATATACAGGTTTTCTTATGGGCTTTGTCACATTCCGTATGTCTCGTCAACGCAAAGTGCTAAAGTTGGGCAACTTTTAACGTACGTTGAGTACTTTGTCAGCTACATTTTTTTTGCTTCGTTTTTATTTAGCTTTTTGTGTTGTGTGGTGATAAAACTAATTTAAATAGAATTAAGTAAAAATTACAATTAAAAGAAACTTCAGAATATCCTCGATTTCCTTGGAAAATTTGTATGTACTTTAATCAAATCAAGCTGATTAATTGTCTGTCAACAAAGTACTCATTGTGCCAACCTCCTCCGCCGATACTTTAATGTCAGTGGAAAAAAGTAACGTGTAACGTACGACGCATTCTATGTGCCTCGGTCTCGAGAGTATTTAAATAGTAGTTCAAAAATGCTTCACATGACAATAGTTTTTACAATAAAACTTGTTATATGGGCAAGTCCGAGAATCAGTTCACCAAACAAAATTTTTGAAATTTATCCACTCAATTTTTTTTATAAATAAAAATATGTATTTCGTTGATCATTAATGCGTAAGTTATTATCAAATCCTACACTACCTTATCTAATTTCATGATAATTTTCAGGTATTCATATCATTATTTTGGTGTTAATGAAGATGGCCCGATCGAAAGGCATATTTTTATACATTAAACTTAATTAAATTTTTGTGAACCAATTTTGTGTTTACTATTTTAGAAACATTGAAATTAGGTATGAAATTTCAGAATAGAAAAAATGTAACGTGCGTCACGTAGCGTGCGTCATAAAGGGTTCACGTCTTTTGATAAAAAACTAAAAAATTTTTTGGCTGCAAATAAGTTATTTTAGAAATCATTTTATTCATCTTTTTTTTGGAACTTTATTTTGTGTGCTTTATTGTGCAAAATTCGCTAAAAATAGCGAAACACACATTTACTTTCAAAGTTACATCCGTTTTTTTTGTACTGTGCGTCACAAAACTTTGTGATTAATAATTTCGCAAGAAATACCTGCTAAACTATTATTTTTTATGCCATTCGAAAGCACACTTACATATATCCAGCTAAATACCATGCATAAGTTGAAGGTACCTCTTTTAAAAGACCAAAAAATATGTATGTATATGAAATAAAATAAATTATGTGAAAGAGCGTATGAATGTAGCATTCGTCTCGCAGGATTTGCCCATATCCTTGTGTTTACTAACAATTTAACAAATATGATTGCAATGACTTATGCTCGCGGTAGTTTTGTAAGTATTTTCGAGAATGTTGACCCGTTATTTGACGCGTGCCTAAATTTTATACTATTAGTTAAAGAGTTCGGTACATATATTCTGTTCGAAGAGTGAAGTATTTGCAAAATTCAAAAAAAAGTAATTCAAAATTAGTTTAAAAGTTTTTGTAAATATGCCATATAAGTAAATGATTGCCCTTTCAAAATAATGGATGAATTTTTTAATTTTGAAAAGTTACTGCTAGAAGACAAAACTTTTTGAAATCGTTGCTTTCTTATGATCTTTAGTGCCTTGAGAAAAGCTGCTCCCGGTAGCAAAAAGCGCAAGGTATACAAAAACTGTTTGTGCAAGTTACTAACAAACGAGCAGAGCATTTATGTTGGAAGGGATCGCAAGAGAAGAAGAGTGCGCAGATCCGGAGCTTAACATATTCATTTACTTCTTCGTTTTTTCAGATGCTGCAATTTCTATTGAAGCAGAAGAGGACAAATTTGTGAAAAGCACAAAATTTTTCTTTAAGGTCGCCAAAAATCAGACAAAAGTCCCGCAAAAATAATTTTTGGATAAACAAATAATACTTTATTTACGATTATATTGATAGGAATTGTTTGGCTCAAGTTCAAGGCCGAGTTTATCCATTTTTTTTAATTTAGAAAAAAATTTTTTTGGATAAATTTATTATTTTTTTATTAAGTGAGTACTATTTGGAACAATTCAATTTTTCATCAGACTAGCAGAATGGTTCATTACTGATTTGGAGATCGCTGCACCATATCATCAGCGTTCTTTGTTCGATTTTACCAATTTTGACGGTGGATACTAGTAACTAGGAATATCAACTATTTAAACGTATTATTTAAAAAATTAGAATACGAAAAGTGCAACTTATACATTTCTTATAACTTAAATCAATTTCGGTTAGTACGAAATTCCATCTCTGATTTTTAATTATTCCAAATATTAATTATATTTTATGAAATAAAAACGAAATAAAATTCTGATAAAAAGAATTACTATCGTAGTTCAGTGTGCAAATATTATTTGGTTAAATTCTTAAGCTCACAAAATATTACAAAAGTAAGCTTATTATAAAAGTGATTAGAAAAGTATTTTTCTGTATTATTTTCTACAATTAATTAGACTTCTTAGATTACATTATATTATAGACAAGTAAGAATATCGCAAGGTATTTAATGTTAAGTTTTCTTATGAAGTCTTTAATTAGTTCATATCCAGTTTCATTACGGAGAAGTTCAGTTGAATATCTACAATTTTTGTTATATATGATTTTAAGACATTTATTTTGAGTGATATGTACTCGTAGTTTCTTAAAATGTGTTTTTGCAGCATTTTACCAAATGGGACTTGCATAAGTCAAAGTTCGTCTAATCACACTTTTGAATATTAAGTTTTTTTTTTTAATAGGGTTAAATGTTGAACGTGTACTGCGAATTGGCTATAAAGCTCGGATAGTTTTCATGGACTTCTTTCACATTTCTCCGATATGTTTCTCAAAATTAAGTTTCTTACCGAGGCAAACACTAAGATATTTGACATTGTTTTTGATTGTCAGACTTTCATTTTGAAGACTAAGCTGACGACTCGCAAAGCGTTTGGGGGATTTGTTTTAAGGGAATATAATAGTGTTTATTTTTATTTTCGATTTAAAAAACTTTTTGTTACAGGCAAAAAATCCTTTTTCCATTTTCTTTAACAATGCTTTAGTAAGTTTACTGGACCGTACCATCAGCATAGTAAGCAACCTTCATGTATAAGAGGGGAGAGAAAGCGGATATATAAATTAAATACAATAATGGTGATAATATTGAACCTTGAGGTAAATCTGCAAATATTAAATGATAGCTATTGTCATGGGTTACAGAACTAAATGGATTTAAACTTTGCGGAGAATTTCGCACTAGTTTTGAAATTTTTAATTTTTTATAACTTGGTTCACTTCAGATCTGATCCCTCCATTTGCAAGTGATGAAAACCAAAAATCAAAAATTTAAAAATCATTAAAAAATTTTGGAGTTATTCGATTGCTATCTGATTAATCGAGCAAGATGAAAATTAAAAAAATCAATCAATTGCTTACTCGAACAAAACCAATAGGGGAATAATTAAAGAGTACTGAAATTTTCTTACCCTTCTCACTCACGATTTAGCTCGATTTCTTTTAATACACTTTTGAGAGACTAAAGAAAATGTTGCTTTGCATATTCATTAGATCATTCCCATCTCAACGAAATCATACACAGAAAATTTTTTCACATCGCTAAATCATGTGTATTTTCATACACGTTTATTTTACTGATTCTTTTCATAAATAATTGAGAAATTAAAAAGCATTTTGCTTTAGAAATTCATGAGTGATTGAAAAGAGGAAGATATTTTGTGATCTTCACTCATGAAAGTGAAAAAGAAAAAAAAACAAATTTTAGAAATCTAATTTCTGGAAAATATCAGAAATGTTTATATTTGACAGATCATAAATGATATTTTTCAAAGTTCAATAACTTAACTACTCTAGTAAAAACGTATGTAGAAGAAGTTTCTGTGATTTCCAAACCTCATGATTAGAGCAGAAATAAATAGTGGAGTTGTTTTGTTAATTCAATTCAATCTTTAATTTTAATACATTTAGTTTATTTTTGTATTTTTTTATATCTTTGTAATATTAATTTAATTTTTAAATTGTAAACTTAACTTCATGCTACTCGTTGCAGACGTACAACTCAACTCATTATTATTCATAATTATTCGCAGTATTGTTTTTTACTTGTTAAAGTTAAAAAGTTAACTGCATAAAAATTCTTTAGCCTGACAACAAATATTTTTTCAGATGATCTTATAATAAGTATGTGCATTTGTACAATTAGGAATTTTTTAATAACTGCAAACAAATAACAATGTCAAGAGCGAGAATAATAAAAACATAATAATTAAGATATTGCGGATAAGGAATTTTGAGTAGGGTGTGCCACGCTTGGTTTTAATTTTAGGGGAACATCCCAAACAACTTATGTCGTACTTTATGACTTATATTCATGTTTCAAAAACAAAGGGAAAATATTTGCCAATGAAGGTAGGAGTGTTATTTCGTAAGTGTTTTAGAATTACATTTATAAAATTACGCATGTTTTGTTTTAAGCGTGATTATTTCGAAATTTAATCACAATCACGCGTACACTAAAAAGTGGCTGATTTTAATGAAAAGACATAAATTTTTCAGCATTTTGAGCATAAATGTAACCTAAGCTCGTACAATTAGATTAAAAACAAGAAGAAAATAAAACATTTTTTTGGTTGATTGAAATCTATTTCTACGAAAGAACGAATTCTCGCGTCATAGTGGCCCGGCAGTTAATTAAATTAATTTTAATTTTTAATTAAGAATAGACGTGTCCTTGCAGCGACATTCCATAAACATGAAATTTTTCTTGATTTTGAAAAGAAGTATTTATTATCCCATCAAAACTTCTACGATGCCTCCATTTACTATTTTCACCGATTCGGCACTTCCTTCATGGCGTATGATTAATATTTATATGTGTTTTTGCACGGATTAATAAAAATAATACGCACTGTGTTTTCTCGTTTAAAAAACCAATTCCTTCAGTTTTATATTTTAATTACTTGATTTTTCAAACAAATTTCGAAGAACAAAAAATATTATTTTTCTTTTAATGCACAGAGATTTTCTTTCCTTTTCAGAAGTTACCATGCATTTTTATAACAAGCAACAGAGTTTTTTATTATTGGTTTAAATTTTTAATTTGCTTTTGGTTATGACAGATGTCATTAAAGTATGCAAAAGAATAAGAAAATTAAAATTGTAAGAAGACAAGCCAAAAAGCACCATTGAAAAATACATTTAAAAAAAATGCATGAAGAAGGAAAAGTGATTGTCAATGAACAACAATAATGAAGATAAAAAGTTGTGTTTCTTAAGATTTTATTTTAAGCTTTGTCTATTTCTTTAAAACGAAATATTGCTCAGGAAAACTTAAAATCATTATTTTCCTCTTCAATTTTTGTATAAGTATTCTTTTTCCTGGCATTATTTTTATTTTGTTTTGTATGTTGTTTGTGGCAGTTGCTATAATGGGTTTCCGTCTGATCGAGGGCATAAGAAGGAGCTAAAGTTTTCAATCATTAAATTAAGTTGATGGCCGGAAATTGTTGATGTCGCTGATGATTCTGGACTTTCTTTCTTTCTTTCTTTCTTTTGTCTTTTGTCTACATGTTTTGCTGTGGAAAAATAAACAAAACCTGCTCGTAATAATTGATGACCGAGAATCGTTACTTGTTGCGATAAAAAAGATGTGAAAATGCGGTGTACGTGTTTTGTGTGCAAGAATAGAGGAGTCCCACTACGTGATCAAGTGCTTGGCAACAAATGAAATGCTATTATTAGCAACATGTAATATTTTCCATAAAACATTATTACTGTCAATGCACAAACGAATAATAAAAAATAATCTAGAAGCAATATTTGAAATTTTTTTTTACATTTCGTTAAATTTATTTAAGATATTTCCGCGTTGAATTTTAAAACAAATGTATTTGTTCCACGGTCTAAGCTTTTTTAAATGCTTATATTTCTTGTGTTTTATATTTCGCTATTTTAGCAATAATAATATAACGTAAATAAATAAAACGACGCCGCCAGGTACTTTCTACCAAAGTCAAAACTAAAAACAAGTTTGTCAGAATATTGCCTTAAAACCTTAAATAAACATTTAAGAAAATTGTCTTATATCATCTTTTTGCTAACATCAGATTGCGCTAGAATTAAAACAAAATAGACCTGAAATTGTAAAGCTGAGGAAGAATTTTAAGTATTTAAATGAATGGTAAAATTTATTTTTTAAAGATAGTTACAGTACGAACTCTCTTTGGGTTGAAATAACCGACCATTAAAAGCTTAAAACTACTTCACTTTTTAACTTAAATTATTTTATTATTATTATTTTAATATGAAAAATTTATCTATTAAACAAATCTACAAAAACAATGCTTAATATATGAATAAGAGAATGCTGAAGTTTTGGTTTGAATTTTAGACTTTTTAATATTTTGCAAAATTGACTCTTCCTTAATTTTTTCATTGCAACTAATTTTCATAAGAAATTTTATTGTCTGTTGCCTTTTCTAAGGAATAGTTTAGGGATTAATAGGCAACATCTACTTTAAATTTTGTGCTTTATCAATTTGAACATTCTATGAAATTTTTGAAATTTTGAGATTTTAAAATTTTTTAAGCGCCGCTCCTGCGTGTGAACATTAAGCGTGCTTAATTGTGTTTGAACAGACTTTTAAAGAATATGTGAATTTAAATACTACTGGCCTTATTCACAAATGGTTAATAAAGCCATAGAAGGTTTAATATTGGATTTTTATATAAGCACAAATTAAATTTCTCAATCGGTTGTGAATAAAGTCATATAAGTGTAAACAAAACCTTTTTTATATTTGGAATTTAAATACCTTTGGCAATAGATGCTTTTTATATTTTGAAGTTGAATGTTTACATAAATCTTTATTATACTTTATAAACTTTATTATACATAATAAATTTAAACTAAAAAAAAATACTTGTGAGTTGTTCCATATCCTCCTGATATTACGATTATTTTGGATCATAATTTTTTCTTTTGGGCGATAGCAAAAATTATCCTGTAATAACTACTAATTTTTAGTCTAACTAAGCGCATTCTCACTATGATATTCAAAAATAACAAGAACTATAGTATACAGCGGTCGACTCAATTGACCGTATTCCAGAAATTATTCACCCTTATTGCACTTGGAGCCAGCGGCGGCACATCAACACCATACCAAAAAATTGGGGCTTGTCTACCCGTTTTCGAAAACAACGGACTACTATTGACAGGCTCATGTTATTTTCTAGACCTTAAAGAAGAGAAATAGACAGCCAGTAGCACGAAATTGTTTTCGAGAGCGAGTAGACAAGCTGCAATTTTTTGTATTGTGTTAACATGACGTCGATGTCTCCAACTGGAACAAGGAAGAATATGAAACAATTACATACGATAAAATACAAAAACAAAAAATATTCTAAATAAACAACCTAAAACTCTGTCTCATTTCTATGCAAAAGCAAATTGGACAAACACACATGCACACTTTGTTTATTTTTCAAGTTGAAGCTGATACATACATTTGTGAGTGGAAGTGTGCATGTGTTAGTAGCAACTTTAAACGTTTATCGCTTCCTAAATATCGAACCAAATTAAATAAAATAAAGATTGTGCACATCTATGTCAAAATCCGTTTAAAAACTTATAAATCGATTCAGTGTGACGGCAGTAAGAGGGATCTAAAAAATGTGCAAATTGATTTACACTTTCGTTTCTTTAAACGTTCAGGAATTTCCCGCAGCGCCCAAAGTTTTTTGCTAACCCACATCCTATTTTATCGGCAAATTCTAACTCGAAATAATTCGTAAAGAAAAAAACCTGGTATGCCGTCATTTTGGCTTGTCTACAGAAACACCCAGGGTCTAGGCAGGAATCGCACCTGCAACCCCCAGACTGATAGTATAGTACGCAATCTACCAGTCTACGAAGGCTCTTCAATAATCTTCTGACTTAAAATTTCTTTATTTCTTATATCCTTCAATAATGAATTTTAGTTTATTTTTAAAGTATAACTGAAAGGTTTTCATGCAAATTCTTCACTCAATAGAGTTGCCCAACCTAATATCACCGATTACATTTTTGTCTTCTTCTGCACGCGGTCGAGTAACTTCAAAACAGGCTTTGAAACAACGGTCATTCATGAGAGGTGTTTTCCATTTTCATGGTATGAGAACAGATTTAAAGAACTCTTACGCCATTTTAAAAAACCGAGGAACTTAAATGCTTCTTTTGAGAGTTGAAAAATTTCATGTGTCTATCGAATATCACGAATATCACTTTATGCCAAGAACAGCAAGATGTTGTGATCCTCTAATATCCATACCATCCCTAATTACAGGCAGAGGAGTATGTTCGGTCATACGTATGTGCGTTAAAATCGACTCTATTCACATGACCTCCTTTGAATATTGTTCCAGATCGTGATATTTCCATATACTTCAATCACCGACAGTTCTGGTCAATTACTGAATCAATAGGAATATCAAAAATAACAGGCAGAGTTTGATGTTTGACCTAGAAGGTCATTTAGAAAATATTAAACAGCGAACGAGAAAAACAGGAGGTACCCCTGAGATAACATAGAACTTGTTCAATGCCATCCCGCCAATAACAATTCGTATTGTGAGATCGATTTCTGCGAAAGCTTGACAGTGATGCCATACATTTTGCCTCTCCATACGCTCGAAATTTTGTTAAATACCCTTTTTTAAAACGCTGGTATTTAAAGTGCTTTCACAATTTCTCACAGTGCCTTTTGTGCTTTTTTGTACAACTGAGAACTGTTTTTAGTTACAACGATTGGCTACTTCTTTTAAGCGCAAATATTACTTTTTAAGCAACCATGAATTTTTCCCGCTGAGGTTGAAAGAACAAGTTTGATGAACTTTTTTAAAACAAAAATTAGAAACCGGTTATCTTTAAATTCAGTAAATGCGTTACTGCATATCAAATACAGTTTAAAATTTGAAAATGCATATTTTACCAATTTTAAATTGCAAAATAAATTCGAACGAATCATACCAAAAATGACAATATTTTATTACAAGTGCTTTGTGGATGAAATGAATATTTTTGACAGCAAAATAAACAAAAATTAAATAACAATCGATTGAAATGCTATCATGAATTGCATTCGACTTTGAATTCACTTTTTAATCGATTCCTTATTTTTTTAGAATTTAAAGAAATTTGTATACTTCACATCGCTCCTTTAATGCAACATGATCATATCTTAAAAAACCAAAAGTTTTAAGTTACTTAGAAAAAAATTCTGTTGAAGGTATTTCGTTATATGTAAAAAGTTTTCAATGCTTAATCCAAACTAAATGTATACCCAATAAAAAGTCAATACAGGCCATATACAAGTATGTACCTGCTAACATTTTTGATATCTCATTCTTGATAAATGACTACGGTGCAATAAAGGACCGATATAAACATATATATATTTTTTTCTTTTATTAAATGAATTCGGAACTTATTTTAATTAATATGTTAATAAATTCTGCTATTTGATCTCAACAAAAACAAAATTTTAAACAAAAACTTTAAATTGTTTCTTGGGTGTTTGCCTTCACTTTTTATAAATTGCTTAAAATTTATTGGCATAATTAAAATTTTTAAAATATTTTTTATGGCGCTTTTTACCCTTTTTTGCAATTTTTTGCGCTTTTTACCCTTTTTGGAACAGCTGACGGTGCTGTTTTTCTTTCTAGAGATACCAACACTGAAGTTTGTTATTACAAAAAGTGTTGCTCAAGTGTACATCTTATTACTTCAGTACGGTATCTCACTCTCACCTTTATAAACTGTTTTGAGAAGCTCAATTAACTACTTAATGACACCATTTAACCTTTTATAAAAATTTTCATTAGAATAAAAATAAAACGGGCCAAAAAAAATTACATACACCTTTTGTTAACAAAACGTTAAATATGTAGGAAGAAATTAAGAACCATAAAATGACAAAATTTTTTCTATTTTTATGCGCTCAAAGCAGTTCACGTTGTACGGATTATGTAATGAAAGACAGAAAATAAAACGAAACAATGGCATGGTAATAAGCAACATAAAAACAAAAGCTTCTTCTAACGCACTTCCGTTTTCCACTGCTCCATTCCAATTTTATTGGCTTTTCTATTAAAATAACAAGATTATCCCAAACGAGTGGAGATGAGTAATAACTTGAGTTGAGTTTATTTAAAAACATAAACATATCATAAGTGTCAGCACGAGCATAAGTGTCACCATGTGTATTGTAAGGAAGAATCAGGTCCTTAAGCGCATTAGTAACCGTAATTTCAATAAGAAATAAATTTGCTTAATTGAGCCTCAAGTGTTTCCTTAATACTTAAGGAACATGTGTCGCTTGCCAAAAGAAAAAAAATAAATAGAAATGGATATAAAGATCCTTACCAACATATTCTTAAAACAAATATACTTGTTACCCAGGCAACAAGTGAACTTAAAGTACAGATTGTCCGCCGGGAAGATATTCAACTTTGTTTTACCGCCGTTTTGATAAACAATAATCTTGACAGTTCATGTTTTGCAGTCGTGAACTAGACACGCGGCAAATTTATTCTGGAAAAATATTCGATAAACCAACATTACTGCTGCTCAAGAAAGTGTTCAAAACAATCCATCAACCTCCTGACCTGACGCCGTGGTCAGGAGCTTGGTCTTCAAAGAACAACGTTGGCCACAATTTTGCACAAGTATTTGCATATGTTTCAATTTAAGATTCAGCTGACACAAGAGCTTCTTCCCCAAGACCATTTACGCCCATGACAGCCCCGATTTTCGTGAAAAAATCATAATGAGTGACGACCTGGCACATTTTCAGTTGAATGGATTTGTGAATAAACAGAATAGTCAGTTCTGGGCAATGGAATACCCTCAAATTACTCATCAGTCAGCTTTGCATCCATTAAAAGTGACACTCGGGTGTGCAATTTGTTCAGAAGGAATCATTGGACTTTACTTCTTTGAAAATGGAAACGGCGTAACGTTAACTGTGAATGGGGAACGATATCGTGATATGAAAAGTTTTTAACGCCACAACTGCATGCTTTGGGCTTGATTAAGATGTGGTATCAACAAGACGGTGCCACATCGCCTACAGCCAGGATTACAATGGAATTACTGTGAGACCTCTTTCCACAACAAGTTATTTCAAGAAATGGTTATGTTGATTGACCTCCACGGTCGCCTGATTTGACTGCTCCGGATTCTTTTTGTGGGGATATCTGAAAAGCAAGCTTTATGCAAAGAAACTAGAAACGCTTGAGTAAGTCAAACAAAATATTTGTGATAAAATTAATGGAATACCGCGTGAAATGTGTGAGAATGTAATGAAAAATGTGCTCAAAAGGGCTCGCATCTGTGAGGCTAACAGAGGCGGACATTTATCTGATATTGTATTCCATACATAATTGCCGACATTAAATAAAACATTTATCAATATAAGATCCATTCTCTTTCATTTAATCAAAAATTATAAACAAACAAAGCAGTATACCTTCCCGGCGGACATCTATCTAGGCAAGTATAGGCTGCAAACCTCTTACTTATAAACTTATTACATTGTATATCAAAGTCAATGCCTTTTCTTTTCTTCTCTACAAAAAAAGGCCTTCAGTAAGGCTTTTTTAAGGTCTTCTTAGGCATTCCTTAGGATTTGTATTCGAACCTGCTCCACAAAGAAGGCCTGCCAGAAGTTTTATACGACACTTTTCAATAAAGCCTCCTGAAATTGGCATTTAGCACAATTATGTTAAAATCACCAAATCGTAAATGATAAATTCTAAACGATTATCTTAGTGTTTTCTGGGCATTTGTGATATTAGTATGTGGGCGTGTTTTTTTTTTTTTTTGTTAGACTACATGTTTATTTCTTTTGGGAAAATTTTGAATTTTACTGTTAATGTAAATCTTTTTATTCAGTTTATTATATATTTTTTACAAACATTGAACCTTTTGTAGCTTTATTAAGTTAATGATACCACACTTTCACATTAACGGAATTAAGAAAAAAATTCGAAAAATTAAGATTGACAAAAATTTTCAAGACAAAAATTCTAACATCGCAAATACGAATTTAAGAAGTAACATTTATTTAACATTGAGCATTACTTGAGTATTGCTCGACTTTTCCGTTTAAAAAAAGGCAAATTTAATTTAAAAAAAATAGTGTTCTCTTCGCACCAAAAACAATAAATTTATTATTATTATGATTGAAATTTTTCTTAATTCAATTATTCATAGTTTTTTTCGTAATATTTTGTAAAACTTTATAACGATTAATTCTTTAAAATTGTCATATCTGTCGAAATGCATTTTTCGGAAGATTCTGAGTAAGAAAATGTTATTCTTTCGCGTATAAAAAAAAACAATTCCTTGAGAAAGCATAAGGAATGAGGAACAACAGAATGTATTCATTGCAATAAAATTTTAATTTATTTAAAGTTTTACAAAGTAAAGAATACTGCAAAATAAATAATTAAATAAATAAATTATTTTTTTAAATAAAAGCTTTCCATTATTTAAAAGATGTAACACAGTGTCCCTTGCCTCTTCCAATATCAGGATTCTTTTCTATGAAGTCCACCAATCTTTAGATTTTCTGTATATTTGTAATTTTACTAAAATGAATTTCAATATAAATTGAACATACATAATTGTTTATACACACTCACGTGGTTTTCTCCATTCTTTAACGCTGGCAGGCAAAATCACAACTGATAAAAAGAAGCTGTTACAATTTGACGAATACAACTAAATGAACAGGTGATTGAAAGTTGAGTTCAATTGTAAGCCATAATAAGAATATCACAACTACAACTCAACTATTAATTTAGTTGTGAATCATAATAGGGGCATAAATAAATTATTAATCTACCATCGGAATTCGTGTACATCGCGATGGCAATAAATCCCTTTTATAATCGGCTGCATTTCGATTATTTTTTTGAGACGAAATTTCAATCACAAGGATTATTCTTTGAAACATTTTTAATATTTTAAGTCCCAAATTTACAATCTTTTGTTAACTAACCGTTTAACCAATGACAATCATATGAAAAATCGTTACTCAAACTACTGTCGTTTGTTAACTAAAGACAGAGAATATGGTCCTAAGACTTACAAGTTATCAGATTTTGTTTTTCTTACTTTATGTTTGAGCTTTTAACTTATTTAAGACCATACATTTTTGGCTGTTAGGTTTTTTTTTATTTTTATGCCGCAGGGCCAAATTTTAGTTATGTGACAGAAGTTTGGGGCTCTTGCTCTCGTTCGCTCTCTCTATTTATCCCCTCCCCCTTTTTTCTTTACAAATATTGATGCCGGTGGATTAAAAGGGAACTTTTCATTCCGAATTTTTATATGAAAAACAACAAAAATTTTTTTGTGTTTAAAATATTTAGAGAACAAAATAGAGCAAATTTAAATAACTTTAAGAAAGTTAGAGATGTTTGTGGTACATGTGGTGTAGTAAAGTAAAGGAACATGTTACATTGGAAACACAGATTTGTAAAGATATCTCGGATTGCTTATAAAGAACAACAGCTTTGGTTACTTCTGTGAATGCACGAGTGTGTGAGCTAACTTGATAGTCACACGATCAAATTTTCTTTCTTTTAAATTCTCTCTCACTGTTTTTACCAATACAGTCACACTTTTAAAATTTTACGAGAATTTGCTTAAAAAATTTCAAATTAAAGTCAAGAAAACAGCTGAATGCAGTTTTTTTATCAAAATTTTAAATTGGCATCTTGCTAAAAAATTTGCTTTAAATTTACGTACATCATACGTCACCGCTTTCAATTTTTGTGAATTTTGACTAGAAGTATATTTAAAAACCTTAAATGAGAATTGAAATATAATTTGAAAAGAAAATAATAGTAATAAATGTGTGCTAGCGCTTCCAACATTACAATATGATAGGATCATTCGAGGAACTCAAAATAAACCCGATGCCAGAAATTATTACAATAATTACAAAATTGACGTAGACTCGATGGATCAAATGCTAGATATATACCTGGCCGTTCTTGTTTAATGTTTTAGACGTAGCTGTCCTAGCTACGCACATTATTTATACGAGTTTTCATACATTCAATAAAATGAAGGTTCGGCGTGAAAACGTATATTTGCTTTCCAAGCAGCTCGTGCAGAAAGCTTTAGATCGTCCTGTTAACAATAAAAACATTATGACCCAAAGATTACACAAACTGCAATCATAGACAGACACGATGGGTGGAGCATTAGCTATCAAGCAAATGTTGCCTCAACGTCTGCTTCATCAGGTGTTACAGCAGTAAAAGGTTGTTGTAAGCTGTGTGTGATCAATAATAAAAAATATCGTAAAACACGTCAGATGTGCTTGAAATACATCGATTCTGTATGTGTTCAGCATAGCATCGTGCAACATATATGCAAAAAATGGGCATAAGTTTTAACTTGAAGATTTTTATAGTTTTGGTTTTCATAATTTTGTTTTGTGTTTTTTGAATACGCACTTTTACTTATTTACTTTTATATTAAAAATCAAGCATAATAAAAAGCTTGTGATGCAAAGAATGCAAAAACTTTTGTTTTCAAAGTAAGAGACCATATTTTCAACGTAAAGTACATTTGGTACAGCTGTGCCATTGACGCAAGTGGAAGGGTTGTTAAGAAGGATGTCACACAAGGGTTAATTTGATTAGAAACTTTAATGTATTTCTAAGTAAAACTATCTCCCTTCTTATTAGAAAGTATAAATGCCGGAAACTAGAGAAGCAAAGATTAAAAACAAAAAAAATTAACTTTTCTTATACCAGAAGAGACAAGGAAAAGTAAGTATTTACGTTCTCACTGTGCAATACGTTTTTCACAAACTATAAATTAAATAATTACAATACAATGATTTTTCGCATCTCTAAATTTTCTATACGACTATGAGTAATTATAGCACTGCCCTCGTATTATACACTCTGTATATTTATTTAAATGTTGCACATAAGCATTAATTGGATGTATTGCGAAACATATCACATAATGATGAATTTGCAAAACTGTTTAATGCTTGACAACTGCTTGTGGACAAGTGACATTAATTAAAAAGCCGTCGATACAAAGTGTGAGTGATGGAAAATAAATTGCCAAAATTAATATACATACGTTATTCTAATCATGCTCGTGGTATTAATTAGGAAGTATAATAATTTTATGATTACAACTGCTCGTAAGAATGTTTTTATTTGTTAATCGCTCGGTTTTTTGAACAACAAACCGATGAAAAAAGGCTTAAGAGCTTAATAAAAAATGCGCTGACTTTAAGAGCTTGGCAGATTGGTAAGAAACTTTTATGAAATTTAAACTTAATTTATATTAATAAATAAAAAACACTTACCTAGTCAGCATATTGGCACGATTAACCGCCACCTCAGCTTCAACACGAAAACGATCTTGCGCATAACGATCTACGACGCCCTCGCCTAAATTCAGCGAAGTTCCGGCTTCACAATTCGAACCGAGCGAGTGTTGCGTTTCAACGATTTGCAAAAACTTTGTAACAACATCACGACCATGCATTAAATCACGACGATTACTACGCGATATTTCATCCCAATCGTAAATCTCTTCCGAATTTGCAGCATCCACTACACCTTCGAGAAAATGATTGGTTTCATCATCACTGGCCACTTGGAAATTGTCTTCTGTTTCTGTATCACTATCTGACTCCGCCTCGTCCAATTCACTTAAAAGAAAACCCTCATCCTCACTAAACGCCTCATCCATTATCAGGTCCTTGGAAGAGGACGACAAATTGTCCTGTGTCAAATCAGAAGAGTCATTAAAATTAATTTCCTCCTTTTCATAGAATGTGGATAAATGTGGTCTAGAGCTAATAATGCCGAGGCTAGTGCTGGCTGAAAGTAATGGCTCCAGAGAATGATCTGCAGAGGGAAATGACATGCCATAGTTAAACTCTGTTGTCGTAGAAATATTATACAGAAACGATTCGTCAGTGGAATTCTTTGCAAGAGGCAAATAATCCTTAATAGCATTTGTTAAATTTAAAGTGTTTATTTTATTATATATTTGTTGTTGCCAGGAAGTTGAAAAAGTATCGTTTTCGTTTTCTTTTTCATTGTCATCTAAATCCACATTATTGTCAATATCTTTAAGAAACTCGGAGGAGAAATTTTTAAATTGTTTATCGAATTTATCATCTAAAAGGGAGTCTAGTGTAGTGGCAGACAATAAATCAACATCACTGACAGCCTCATCGCTGCTCCCATTTGAATTATTGTCATCATTTTGATAGAAATCATCTGACAAACTATCATCGCTATCTTGTTCTACAACATTGTCGCCACCGTCATCATCACCATTAACACCATCAGCAGCATCATCTTTATCCATTATGTTTGTTAAATCACCAACATTTACACTTCTATTTGTGTCAATATCAGTTTCCTTTCTATTTGACTCTTTGGCCACTTGATGCCTGCTGCTATTGTCATCTATACTTGCAAAATTTTTCGTTTGTTTTAGCGCCAACTGTTGGCTGCTAGTGTCGGCTGTTTGGGGAATTTTATTTGTGTGTTTGAATTCAGCTTGCTGCTGTTGCAAATGTTCAGCTTCTAGCAAACTGCGATGATGGTTTTTCGTCAAATGACCACCAACGTTGGTATTCAATTGTCGCAAATTTTCTACAATTTTCTTTTTGTGTAATTTTCGTATTCTATGGGTCACAGCTGTTAAAGTAGTGGTTGGAGCTGGCATAGAAGGTTTTAAATTATCTGCTGTAGCCACTGTGGTCTCTAGCACATCTTCTGTGTCACGGCTCCTGCCCTTATTATCAATTGCATTATTCAAATTACTTGTTACATTGTTGCTGACAGCATTAATGTCACTGGCAGTAACAATCCCAATATTTATATCATTGCCTTTGGTTGTATGAAATGTTTGTTTAGTAAGCACTGGTTTATAATGTCCATCATCGACAAGAGCATCATTAATATTTTTGACATTAACAGACTTTTTCTGATCATTGATATCATATTGCAAATGTAATAATGCCTTATTCTCTGACCTGCCTTCATATAATGTTCTCGTCAAATGTGGTTCCTGTTCAGTGATGGCATGCCTGCGTTGCTTTGAACGTTCATGGCGTATGTTTAAAAAATCCATGACCGCAACCGAAACACCTTCATTTTCTTCACTTTCTATTTGCATTATATCTGGCTCATATTGATGGTCTTTGTTGGTAGTGGAGCTAACGGTGGCACCTACTTTGCTCAGAGTCACTTTAAGACCATTCAAGATTAGCATGATTTTTGCTAAATTAATAACAATATCAATAGCCAGCATCATTTGGTTTTCGTGTTTCAAATACAAAAACTTAATAAGTGACGAAATAAAAATGAGTCAAAATTTATAAGCGTTTCAATTTTGTTTTTTCCTTAATATAACAAATAGTGCTATTTATATCTTTAGTTTTTCCCCGTTTTTTATTATGTATAATAAGACTATCTTTGCATTTTTAAACGTTTCAATTTCACCGTGGTCTCATAACAAATGTTAAATGTTTTAATAAAATTTTTAGCTCTTTTATTATTTTTTCTTTCATAAATCATCCTTAACATGGCTCCACATTTATTTTTTTTTTGTTTGTTTAAATAAGAAAACTATACACGATTGGGCAAAATGGTGTAGTGTTCATGTTGCAACAGCATATTAATGGTTGAAAAGATGCTCTTGTTGTGGATGGAATAGCAGCAATTAAATCTGAAAAAAATAACAAGTAAAAGCTAAGTTATTATTTAAAATAATTATTATAAAGTATTTGCTTAAAAGAACACCTCTTTAAACAGGACTTTCTTTAAAAGGCTCATTAAAAAAATACCTTTAAAAAATACAAATTTTATACATTTCAATATTTTTAGAAAAAAAACATTTTTTGCTTCTTAAAAAAATTATTTATAAAGAAGCATATTTAAAAATAAAGTAGATTTTCGAAAAGGTTAAAGAAAAATATAAATATTGTTGAAATTAACTTTAAAAAAAATTAAAAACCTTTTTTTATTCATTTTTATGTTGTCACTTCAGTAACACATCGAGTACTTACTTACGAAGTCAAAGGAAATAAAAGTAAAATCACATTTTTAACAGCATAGACATCAAAATGTGATTTTGACAAAATCAAATGGCATTGACAAAACATAAATCTATCAATATAATTAATAAGGAAACACGTTTTTTGATATACCTTTTACGTCCGTAATACTGAACCGAATTGGGAAAGTTTTTTTTACGTGCATGTAGACACCCTACGGGAAATGTACTACTAATTGTCCTGATCGTACCTGTCCTATGACTGGTGAAAATGGGCATGGTACAAAAAGTTCCTGCGTCGTAACTGGTGAAAAGAGGGCGTATCACAAAACCAGAACAAACGTGCTTACAAAATTCCCTCACTCTGCGCACTATCGAAAGATTTACATTTTATTTTTAATGTTTTTCGGGAGCAAAAACTTTTAAGTATCTTTTTTTATTTTTTTTTATTTATAGTCAAAGATTACATTAATTAAAATATTATCTGCTTAACACAATAATGCATTTGGTGATTTGGTGAAACTTAACTGAATCTAAACCGAAGTTATACCGACTAAAAAGCTAATGCCACCCATATAGGGTACATTTTTAAATGCAGTAATTGTGCAATAATCGAAGCTCAACGTTTGGAAACCACCTTGCAATAATTTTTTTTGTCAAACGTCTCCTAATTCAAATTATTGACTGTGCTGCTACATATCGGCAGCATTTTATTTACTGCTGCAATATTTTGCAGACCGGTTGCACAAATTTATTGCATTTACGATTGTATGCTATAAAATCATAAAAATATATAAAAAATATTTTTTAAATACATTTTTTACATATAGATTTATTGTTGTGCAACTCTTAGACTCGTTCGGTGATAGGTCTTCGAAGGACAAAATTTTATACGCGGCCTTAAGAAACTATTCTGTGGCATGTTCATTGAGGACTACACTTGTACAGATTACTCTAGTTTAGTTCTTTTACTAGTCCTTGGAAACCAGTCGCATGACGTGTCTTGTGAAAGGTTCCTTTCCCTCCGGGGCAATCTTAATTTTACTTAAATCCCCTCAGTATTTTGAGAAATATAAAGCAACCCATAGACTTTACAACCGTTGGTACGACTGGAGTACGTTGAGCACGAGATTGTAACGTTTGTGGGGTGGTTGCATTAAGTTGTGTCTTTATTGTAGGAAAGGTTTTTGGCAAGCTGTACAACACGGTTGCAACGTTTGTGTACCTGTCGCACACTAATTTATGTAGTATATGTTTTTATAATAGTTGTGGCCATCTTGCAGTAAACATGGAATATAATTAGTTTTTACGGACGACAATTCATGAGATCGCGTACACAATTGTATCGTTTGTGTGACAAACAAGCATACAGCTTGATTACCCAAGGAGTTGTACCAACGGCCGCAACGTCTATGGGTTGCATAAGAGTTTAAAGTTGCTGCTAATCCATGCACACTTATTACACAAGAAAGTATCAGCTTTAAGTTGAAAAATACGCAAAGTGTGCATGTATGTTTGTCCAATTTGCTTTTCCATAGAAATAATACAGACATATTTCTATATCGTCATTTGATTTCAAAAAAGCCCTAAACCACAAAAAAATTCAAATCAATTCCTTGACTGATTTCGATGCACCATATCAAAATACATGACCATGGAAAATTTTACTTTTTAAAATTGTGCAAATTCCGTAATCAGAAATAAATTTAAAATGAAAAAAATTTTAAATGTTGGTTAACTTTCCATATCAGAAAGTATTTTGCTTGGCTTCTAAAATTTTTTCAATTTAAGTTAGGGCTTTTATGAATTTATAAGACGATATGTACTTTGTAATGAGAGAGAGCTAATAAACGATTTTTTTGCCGCAAATTGCAAAATTGGCTATCGATCATTGTTGAAATCACCAGGACGGAGCAACCATTTCCCAGGTCGAGTGAACTCCTATTTAGGAGTTATGAGCTTCCCGTCCAGATCGCCAGATCTAACAGCAACAGTCTTCTTCCATTCGGCAATTTTTAAAATCTCGCGTTTACCACAACAAGCGACTAATCATGCAAATCTTGCAAGCTTACAGTTAAGAATAAATCGTCAATTCGGAGTCAGGTGTTTTGCGAGCAAACAATTCCAAATGCTTTAAACCATCTACTCGATCATACATCTGATCGTTCGAGCGATATAATTTTTTCCAATCAATTTAAAAGTTATCTGTTTGCGCTTTCGTTCGTCAAATCAAAAGTGAGGTGTTATTTTTGACGTTTATTACTTTCTATTAGAGATGAGCTCTGCTCAGGTGGTTAGCGCGAATCAAGCCTTCTCGCCATTATTTTTTATTTTCAATCACGAGAGCGTGCATAACCGAGAGTATAAAAAATTGAGCGGTAGCCGGCGTGCATATGTAGATTTAAAGCGTGATTGTTTCGTGCTTTTATTACTTTATTATAATTTTTTTTATTTAATTTTATATTTTCTTAAATATTTTATAGGGTTTTTCCTAAATATTTCGTGAGCGTGAGTTGATTAATTTTTGATACACTCATATTAGCGTGCATAAACTTGACCGAAAGATATAATTTCGTGCATGAGTGAAATTTTTTTTCGTCAGCATGCATGAGCGTGACTGAAAAGGTACTCACGACCTCATCTCTACTTTAAATTGAGAGTTCTTTTATGCGAAAATAAGTGGGCGTTAAATTGCTTTGCTTCATTTATTATTCATAAGTCAATGCCTTTTGATTATTTTCTTGCAAAATGTAAATTTGTTTCTGTCAGTCTTCCTAAAGCTTTAAAGCACCATGAGGAAAAAGTTTGGCATATAAAGGTTGTTTAACGATATATACGCAACTAAAAGTTTTTATGCCAATATTTTCAGGGGCTTATTTTACGTTAACAGAAATCAAAGGAATAAGTTCACCCGCACAAATCTCGTTAAATTTCCTTTTTGCACGTTGTTTTTTTTATAGATATTTGATTATTAAAAATTAAAAATTTAGATGAATAAATATTTAAGTTGTTCTTTCGTCCTTTCTCTAAATGCTAAATAAGATTCAGTGTAGGTGTTAAAAATTATTTTACTTAAATAAAGTTATAACAAAATCTTTTGACAGTTATTCATTTCACAGAAAAAAAGAATTTGTTGAAAAAACACTTTTAATTTAGTCCTAAATCTTAAAGTTTATCTAGAAATCCTTTAAACTGTTAACAACGCAATTAAAGCTCACACGAACTTAAGCCATTTATTTGGGTGTTGGCAAAGCAAATATGTTGATTACATCAACAGCATGAAATAAGTACTTAATATTGTTTTCCCTTGTGTTCTTAAATATGGCTTTAGTCAAAGAAAGTTTTTTCTTCATTTAGTCTTTCGCATTTACGCGGCAAAGAATTGTTTTTACTTTTTGTTTTTAAAATCTTATCAACAAACACATTCCATTAATTTAGTTCCATTATAAGCAATTCCAAGAACTCTAAAGGCATTGCTTGACAAAAGCAAAAAAATATATAAAAAATAATAAACTTAACTCATCTTTGGGTTTATTTTAAGACTTTCTGGAATCTCTAAGCAAAACGGAACACAGAATTGCAAAAAGTATAGTAAAATAAAAAGTTAAACTAATAAAAAAAAGGGCTGTTTTCAAACATCCCGAATAAAGCGAGTAAATTTAATATGTATCCCTAAAATAAATAAACCTTGAAATTGTTATACTTGTAATAAAAATTAAATTAAATTAAATAAAATGTCCAACATGTTTCTTGTTTGTCAGAATAAAACTTTAATATTTGTCCGCTTTTGGCAAATTGCGTTTGTAAAAAAAGTTTTATGTTTTAGCCTTTAATATATTTAACTCTCTTTTCCAATTTATTTAAACTATCTTCAGTACAAATTAAACTAACAATAAGCTTTCTAGCAATAGAAACGCAATAAATTTTCATGCTCCTTGTTATTATTTGTCATTATTTATTTATCTTCCTTTTTCTGCTGAGGTCAACCAATATGATTTTGGGTAGACAGATTTCGCTGGGATCTCTGTTTTGTCCAACGGAATGTCATGTCATGTGTACACCAAGGCCCCTTGGGAGATGCTAATTTTTACTTTGCCCTCGTCAAGAGATATAATTTTACACCGCTAAAGGGCGATATGGTTGCCTTCATATACTTTCTTTATTACAATTATGGGTAAATGCTACAATACGGTACTTGAGTTCAATGGCTAATGAAGAAAAAAAAACATCGACATATCATAATTTAAGATCCGACCGTAAATACAGAAGATATTACAAACAAATTTAAAAAGACCTTATCCCAAAACAAAACCCAAAACTTACTGCTAGTAGACAGAAATGACCTTGGACTACTAACGGAATGGTTTAACGGGTAACCCGGTTTCAGACGACACCATTTTATCATTGGTAATTCTGAAAAGTAGCAAAAAAGCTGCCACTACATTTTTTATATCAAATTACACCTAAAACTATCAAAAAACTCAATCTTTCAATTCCAAAAACACGTTTAATAATTTTTGCCAGCTTTATGGCTCAAATACTCCTCTGTGAGTCCTTCAGATAAATTTCATGACAATCTAGATGATTATAGTGAGAAACAAGGGGAACGATTCCACCAAGATATCTAAACCATGAAGGAAAGATATCAAAGCCGATGGGATCGCCATATGATAACAAAATAAGGCTGGAACTTACAAAGAGATTGCCATGATCTAAAATATAATAGAAAATCGATTGCAAAAGGATTTTCCTAGCAGCTTTTTTTATTTTTTGTAAATTAGTTTTGAGTGAATAAAAATTAAAAAAATATCTTTAAAATATGTGCTACCTCTTAATTATAAATAAATTCAGAGTTTATGAAATGATTTCAATAAATTTGGCTCATTTTATATGTAATAGAATAATATGTGTAGAATAAAGTTTAAAATTGTATTCAGTTTAAAATATTAATTACCCTTTTATAAAAAACTGTTTCTGATTTTTTTTGTAAAAGTTTTTTTTTAATGAAACTTTCTGAATATCTCTTAAGCTTTAAAAAAATAGATTAGGACACAGTTTAAAGTTTATTTTACTGCAAATCTTTCAGTTTTTTTTAATTTAATCGAAGAACTGGTTCTCGGATAAATGCAAATTATGTGTTGCAGCATCCTCTTTTTTCCTTATAAAAGAAAACTCCAAGATATGGAGCTTGTGTAATCGTGTAATCGCTATTACATCATAAAATAGCAATCTCCATAAATAAAATAGAAAATATTTTCTATTAAAAGTATCCAAACATGTTAAATTCTAACACCATCCAAAATCGATAAGACGCACTCTCTAACATTTACTCTAAGCCAAACCAATTTATTTATTGAAATTAGTTCTAAAAACGTTTGAGAGCAATCCTTGAAAGTATTATTTCAATATCAAAATTGTATTGAAATGGGTTTATTAACGAAAATATAGACTTTAATAAATATTATTAAAAGCAGACGTGTTGTACGTGAGAAAAAACATTAATTTTATAAAAACGATAAATCAAAATATTGAAAAATAAGTAATTTGTTCACTCTATAAACTTTGTCTGCATAGTATATTTTATGAATGTTGTTTGTAATTTTTCTAAGAACATTTGGTTAGAAACATTATTAAGAAACTACAAAAAAATACAATAATGGATTATGAATAAGACAGTTATGTTAGATATACAAGAATAAAATTCTTGACTAAAAAATATGGTAAATTAGAAGTAGATGAGACTAAAATAATAATGTAAATTATATTTATAATTTACTAAAGAATGAGTTTGAATTTGGCTGTATAAACATTTTGATTTAAAAGCAACTCCAAATATAATGATATACTCGTAAGTGCACACAATAGACGAGGGTACACATTTCTGAAGCTTTTAGTCGTTTGTGTAAGCTTTCTTCACGCATTTTGGTATCCTCCATACAAGACAAAAGTGCATTTCTACAATGTTCATTTGCGATGCACAACTAGATCCTGCCTAAGCAAAGATTAAAATTAATTTTGACCGAAAATCACAAATATCTAATGCACCAATATTTGAATATTTGTGATTGACCTGATTTTTTTCTTTATATGTAATTTCTCGTTAAAACTATTTTTATTAAAATTTTACTTTTTTTAAGCATTCACCTGATTCAGCTATTATTTCGGTTTTTAGTAGAAAACTATTCGGGGCTTTTTTTATTAAAACTATTTTTACTCTACGAGAAGAAATGACTCCAATCAGAAGCATCCAAGCTGAAAATTTAAAATTGGCTCATTAATTTATAGATCCTTTAGTATAGTTTTCGGAGCAAGTTATTATATCATTGTGTTTATTGATGTTAGATTGCTTAAGTGATGAAGGAATAGCACTGGTCACTGAAGAACACCGGAAGAAATTCTTATTGGTCAATGCTTAACGTACATCTCTCGATCTAAATCGTGGTTCCTTAGGGAACTTACTATACGAGTTGTTATAGATGGGATTTCATCAAACGAATTCCGTTCATTCATCATGTCTAAATTCGTTCTCCTACCCAATTCCTTATATTTCTAATTGACTTTCTATGTGAAATTTAAAATCGTACCTATTCTTTTGCAGATAATAGCAGCATTTGCTATTCATATTCATTCAGTCACAGGCCTAGCCTGTTAGAGATTGAAGTAAAGAGGTTGAATATGAATGATACACTCGATCACGATCTTGTAACAATCTATAAATGGGGTCGTTCGAATAGGGTCGATTTTAACATCGTACGACCCAGTGATGCATGCTTACGCACAGACATATATCGAACATGCTGCTCCACTTGCGATTATGAAATCAGGAAACTTATTCCCGATGCCCGAACTTTTTCACGTACCACACGTTTTTCATTACGAGCCCATCAATTTGTGTTCGATTAGGCGGTGAATCGTACCATGCATTACAGATAACATTCATTTCTTCCCCGCAGAGGTCTTTCCCGTCACTTTCAACATGCGACGTTTCAAATCGAATGTTCACAAACACTACTCCCTCTATCCTCCTTCCCATCACGTATATTCCTAGTTCCAGCACAATTCGTTGCATATGTAGGCGTCATTCCCTGAGTACTGGTCCTAACAAAAAAAAAAAGAAAAAACTCCAACAGTAACGTTACCCTACGGGAAAAGTTGTACCCATTGTCCTGAACATACCTGTCCTATGACTGGTGAAAATATGAATGGTACAAAAAGTTCCCGAGTCGTGACTGGTGAAAAGGGGACGTTTCACAAAACTAGAACAAACGTGCCTACGAAATTCCCTCACGCAAAAAAATTTTACGTATTTTTTTTCTATTTTCTTTTATTATTTATGGTGATTAATATAATCTACATTAATTAAGGATATTATAATCTGATTAAAATTATAATGCATTTGTTGATTTGGACCAAACAAATTTTTAGAAAATTATATTAATCTAAACCGAAGTTATACCCATTGAAAAGCTAATAGGATACATATATAGGGTACATTCTGCTCTAGGATACTTCTATTGCCGTCATGCAAAAGTTACCGGTACCTCTCCTATAAAGTTCCGGAACTCGAACCGGTTGCTAGTCCCTAGGAACTAGTCACGTGACATATTCTGTGACAGGTTCTTTTCCCTCTAGGGTAAGTACTTTAAAGACAGCACAGAAATCATTGGCGAAAAAGCATAATAAAAAAATTAAAATTAATGGGCCTCCTCTTTTTAATATATTTTTTTTAATAAAATTTGATTAAAAATCAAAAGAATTAAATTTTCCTCTTAATTTTTGAATTTAATAATTAATAAGTAAATTAAATTTGCTTTAATTTCAAAGCTATAAATTTTGAAGTGTAAAGACTACTTGCTGCAATATTCACTCTAGTTTCCTTCTTTAACGAACATCTATTTTTACGATCATTGTAGTGGATAATTTTTTAAGAGCTTTCAGATTTGATAAAAAAAACATATATTGACTGCGGCTACGCCTCCAATTGTTCGTACCCTGGTTACATTTATGACATTCTCCCTTCAACATATCGGCCGATATCTCACGCATAAATTCTTCAATATTGGCTTCCAGTGCGTCATTCGTTGCCCCACAAAAAATTGCCTAAAGGCGTTAAATCGCATAATCTAGGTGGCCAATTGCCCAGCCCAAAACCCGCACTCGCCACTCCATTGGGTTATTGCTTCACCTGCTGTGTGGAACGTGGCACAGTCTTGTTCAAAGTACATGTCAACCAACTCCAGCTCTTCGAATTTGGAGAAAAAAAAAATATTAAAATCATTGCATCAACAACACTGGCGGGTACAGCAGCGATATGTTCCTCTGCGCGCACTTCACGTATGCGTGTTGGTGGTTAACTTCCTATAATGTAAATTTGTTGCGAAATTTGTTTACAAGATTCCGAAGAGCCGCCTCAGAAGGTCGTCCAAACACTTTCTTTACCGAGCATAAATTTTGATAATAAAATTCAATCATCTGCAAGCGTTGTTCGTTTGTAAGTTGCTTCGTGATTAAACTAAAGACCAAACAAAAACAGTGTTGTCAACAATAAAGTTACTAAAAACTCACTCTTTATTTAACAAACAAAAAATTTCCCATAAATCAGTTAATTGCAATAAATTAAAATATGTAAATGATGAATGATGCATTATTTTCAGATTTTATTAGTAAAAAACGACAACATAAAAAACACAACAATTCTTGAAATAAATCCGGCAGTAGACGATCTCCGATCGTTTTATAAATTAGTTTTACGTAGGGTTGTCGTTCGAATAAAAATAATTCGAACAATTTTTTTTAATTTTTGTTCCAACGAACAAACATTTTTCAATTTAGAATAAAGAATTATTCGAACAACTTTTTTCGAATAATCGAACATTCGAATAATTAATGAACGACGTATAAAATCATGAAATACTTTGTTATTATTCCTGAATTCTATGAATTTCCCATCCAATACTAACTCTTTACAATATGCCACAACAAGCTAAACTAAAGGTACGGTCAGCAAACATTAGCCCAAAAAAACGTAACCACTACTTTTGCTTAGGATTAGTGTGATTTAACTTGGTTTTTATATCACAAAATGAAGTCAATTATTCCGCAAAATACTATTTTTATAATATTTTTAATAAATGCGAACCCATATTTAAAAAAATATTGCAATTGAAGAAACTGCGAATTTCGCTTCTCTGATGGTCACGTTTTTTCGGCAAATATTTGGCAAGTACCTTAAGAAGTACGCAAATGCTTTGTTTTCTCGATTATTTTGTGATAAAAATAATGTATTGCGAATAACCCCAACTACGATGAAGAATAAGATGACGTTTCCGATGTAACTGATAACGTTATATTAACTGATCTAAAACAGTCTGTAAAAAAGTAAGAAATTGTACGAACGCAAAAATCGTTAACAGTATTGATGATGATCTGAAGTATTTAGAAAAATCAAAGAAAAGTACAAACAAACTTGATGTGCTCTTTAGTGCTGTTTTAACCCTAAATTTTTTATTCTTTTTTCGGTTGAATTATTCGAAAAAATTTTCAAAATTATTCGTTTATTCGAACAAAAAAAATCAAGAAATTTTTTTCGAAAATTTCTTGTTTACAAAATATTTTATTCAAATATTTAGGCTTTAAACGATACCTTTTTTTAGTTTTAATGTTTATCAAAGATGTTGGATAAATCGAAAGCAATCCACAAAATTATTATTCATGACTTACATCCTGTACTTTTTAAACTATTTGTTTACGTCAATTGCTGTAATAAAGTAATAATGATATATTTGACCTTGCGAAAAGAATGTATAAATTTTTTTCTGCGTGTAGTCGAATGTTGACTGAAAAATTTTTTTGTGTTATTTATGAGTTTGGTTTCTTTTTATCTTTTGCGGTGAGTGCTGTTAAGATAATTTAACAATAAATGTTGGCACATTCAAGTTAAATATAAACAAATTGATTTATAGTCTGTTTAATCTGGTTTAGGAAGAAGAAAAAAACGACGATGAAAGCAACTTTGATAGAAATATTTAATATACAAGGGCATACGTGTACGACTGCAAGCCCGAAAATGTTTCATATTAACATTCAGACGAATACCACTCCCAAATGGTTTCAGGAAGAGCAACATAAAGAAAAGAACTACAATTTTCTTTGTGAACACCTTACCACAAATTCTTCTTATATGGGAAACTTTTAAATTCAATATTTTATCTTTATTTTCTTAAAAAAATAGTAAAATAACTAAATTAATTAAAAGGCCTGGCTATCGCAATTTGTGCTTTTGTTGTCTATCAAAGTCAGTGGTATTTGCTTAATAGTTTGCCAGTCAGTGGTGATGCGAAGGTGCAGGTAAAATAAGTTTTTCAAGGTCAGTCATCACAATTAAAAGGAATACAAATATAATAACAAAATAAAGTGAAAATTGAGTTGTTAGAAAGTATATATTTCATTCAATGTCAACAATGACATGTTTATTGGTTGCAAATTGGACAAGAAAAACGAAAACTAAGAGAAAAACAAACAAACAAAATGTGCGAACAAAAACTTGTACCAAAAAGTAACTAAATTTAATGTTATTGCTATTAAATTGATTTAGAAAATTAACTGATAGAAAATAATTTATTATATTTTTTAACGACTTTAGCCATTTGTGGAAATTCTTAAAATTTTCAAATAATTTCCAAAAAGTATAAAAACAACGAAGCTTTAGTGTAACAAATATTCGAATAAAACTATTTCAATAAAAATTATGCGTTCTAAATTAATCGTATTATAATATTCAAATAAAATTATAGGAATACAAATTTTTCGAATAAAAGAAATTGAAATAAAATGTCTCAAAGAAATAAAATATATTCATGTATTTATTTGGCTATAAATTCTAATTTGAATAAAACTATTTCGAGTCAAATTATAAGTAAAACTTTCTTTCGAAAATAGTGGTATACCATTGATGTACACCTAATTCTATTTTTACACGGCCTTTTTTATATGGTTTTGATTTAACACGGTTTGAAAATAAAAATTATAATTTTTTTAAACGATTTCCATTTAGCACTATTCAAAATAACACAACACAAATAAATAAAAGCACACTCAACTTACAAACAGCTAGAAACCATACGAAAACAATTAAGACCACAAATAGAATAGGCAAATTTGCTGGTCAGAGCTATTGTAAATAGCACAAATTTAGGAGAATTTCCTTTTTGTGCATACAATCTTGCCGGACCAATTGATACTTTACATACTTTTACACATTTATATATGTGATTTAATAAAATAAACATAAAAAATTCTTTTTTCTTTACTAATTTTAATAGGTTTTAGAGATAAAGAACCAATCACCTATTTTTGCAATTACGATTAATGTCTTTTTTTACACGTTTTATTTTAACACGGTTTTTTCTATAAGTTTTTTGTGAAGTTTAGCAAAGCAGACGTTTATTATTAAATTTACTAATCGAGATTGCCTCGATATTTTTTTTCAAAGATTTTCAAAAACGTTTATTTGTTAAGGGTTTTTTAGCTAGTCTATATAAATCAGTAGACATTAAACCATATTTTTGAAATGTTCCAAACCTCTTATCTTATACAAAAACTTTTAAAAAAACAATGAGAATTTCAAAAATTACAAAAGTATAAATAAGCATAGTAGGCTTTCAAACTTGTTCAAAAATCCCAACAAAAACATTTGATTATTCGATATGAATCTATTTTATTTTCTTTACAACCTTTATACAATTAGACGCCCTTTGGGTGACAATAAAAGTATTTAAAAGGCAAAAGGGGAAAAAAATCTTTATTATATGCCGAGGCACATAGAATTCGTCGTACGTTATACGTTGCTTTTTTCAACTGACAACTAAGTTGAAATACAGATTTTCTTATGAGCTTTCACATTCGGTATGTCTCCGTCAACGCAAAGTACTAGAGTTGGGCAACTTTTAACGTACTTTGAGTACTTTGAAAAATTTAATTTTTTTTCTTTGTTTTTATTATTGGTTACAAAATTAAACTAAATAAAAATAAAAAAAAAATAGAACATCCTTTAATTCTATTGAAAATTTGTACTTTAATTGAGTGAAGCTGATTTAATGTCCGTCAACTGATTGTGTCAACCTCCTCCGCCGATACTTTAATGTCTGTTGAAAGAGGCAACGAAATTGTTCACGTTGGCGGCTACTTGAGCGCTACCTAAACCGTATTAAGAATCATTCCTAGGAAGTTCATATGTTCTAGAAAGCTGTTTACTGAAATCTTAGGAACATTTTTGTAATTGATTGTTTTCTTGAATTTTTAACGGTTTGGTACCTATGGACCTAAACAATGGAAAAAAGGTAAAAAAATCGAACTTTTTTAAATTTTTCGCGATTTTCATCTTGATGCTGAAGATTTTTTGATTTTATATATTCACGATTTTGGTTTTTTATGACAAGATCTATAACTTTCTCTAAGAGAGTAAGTCAAAATTCTGAAAGATTTGCAAGATATGAGCCTGCGAACATGATCAGTATTTTGCAAAAATGACACCGAGGCCCCAAATCTTTGGGGGCCCATAAAAAAATAGTTCTGGTTATAAATAGGTTTAAAAAAATTATTCACTTTTTATTATTTATTATTTAGATTTTTCGTTTTTAAATAATTTTTTCACAAATTGTATCCTTTTTTTTGGATTTTGTTTCTTTACCTTTTGAATCTTATGTTTTTTTATTTTGTTTTACTAAATTTCCCTAGCAAAAATGTCTGCAGCAAAAATTTTTTTAATATTCAAAGAATGAACTCTCACTCTACGTTATCAATTTGTGTTCTCATTTACTGTATTTCGTATATACGATCGCCATTTATTGAAATGCAGTAAAGTTCAGTAAAAATTTGTAAAATATTTTGTTTACCCAAACACCTAATGATGATGGCAACATCCAAACAACATATTTCTAAATAAATATTTATATAGAAATTACCAGCGTCATTTTTAAAGGTTGCTTTTTTAAGCCCGATAGAATTTACGAAATGGTTACCAGTCAAACGTAGTGTCATACTGCGCTCACTTTGATATTTGTGATCAGTATAATCTTGCAATTTATCAGACGCTGATTGACGCCTGAGTGAGCTACTGGTAAGCCATCCGTCTAAAGCCTAGTACTCTGTTCAAATTTGCGAAAAATGTTGACGGACATTGATTATTTCCTTTGAAAATTTTGACAATTAGCCAGTTGTGACAATACCACGATTTAGAAGAAAACCATGTGGGAGAACAAATGGACAACAAAATAACTTTAGGAGCATGTGCTGCAACGTATCAGTAAATGCAAATTTCAGCTGCTGCGGAGGAGCTCTTCGAACATACACGTTCTGCAAAAATCCCTCACATTCATTTTATATTATATTTACGACATTTTCCATTATTTTATTTACTTGTGTGCAACAAACTTAACGCCAATTAAAATCTGATCAGCTGTTGTTTACAATTCCGTGCGAAATAAGTTTTGCTTACATTTTTTCGCAGTTGGAAAATATGTTGTCATTTTGTAGTTGGAAAAAATACTGTCAGAAACATTTCATGTATTTTAACAAAATTAACCGAATACAACTTCAGCAATATTATTTTGCAATTATTTCGCATGAAATTTTTTATATGGACATTTGACAGCAGTTCGCACAAAATGATGAACAGAGTACCATCCTTAACTGTAGATAGATATCATACGATATACTCTCTAAATGGTGCAATAACACCAACACGCCGAAGGAATGTGCGTACTGAACACAATATCACCGGTCATCGATTCGTCTCTTTCCGTAAAAATTCGGGATCTGTCTGTCTACTACACGCGCAAGGATCTAGGCCAACACCCGTTTGAGATCCAGTTGGTGTAGAATTTACTAACAAGTTTTTGTTAAGTACTTGGAATTTTTTATTTGTTTTTTGTCTGTTTTACTGCGTTTCTGTGTTTTTCGATGACCCGCTTTACAGTCGGCAGTTTTGCTTAAAAGTAATTAATTATATTTTTTAAAACACGAAAAAAAGTATAAAATTTTATTATATTTTTTATCCTAAATTGATAATTAATAAAACATATAAAATATTAATATGCAGTTAAGTACGATACAAATAAAATTTTATTGATATCTCCGCAAAGGAAAAAGTTCACTTTATAACAAAAAATTTTGTTACTGAATTCAACATTAACATTTTAATAGTTGCTTCTAGGCTAATTATAAAAACATCCTTTTATGTTCAACAAAACTGAAAAGATAATAAAGGATATTTTATTAAAAACAAATTATAGTAATAACAATGATTAATACAGTTTTGATGCAATATACTTCCTACCAAAATCCTTTAATTAATTCATTTTTTCAACTCTATATTTTATTTAAATGAACCAACAAATAAATAACAAAAATTAGATATCCTTTGCCCAGGCATTTAGAATTTTATTGCTTGTATTACAAGTAATTTATTAGTAATAAACAAAACTTTTTCAGGCGGTTTTAATTTATGTTAATTGCCCTAAAACTTATTCAAAATACTCGCATTTCTAACAATAAATTTCAGTAAATTTACCCAAACTTATTTTTGGGCTAGTAGGCATAAATTCAACTCACAATTTGAAATTTATTAACTCCCATAAATTATTTTGAAAATTCTGCAATGCGTATAACAAGCGGTGTTTTTTATATATTTTATTTATTAGAAAATAATTTTCAGATTATTTAGTATCTTTTTAAAGTTGTTTGTTGCACACTTTATATGAAAAGCAATTTGATAAAAATTTCTTAGCAAAGCTTCCTTTGCTATTAATGAGATGAATTTACGTACTTTTCCCCAATACAATATAATCTTAGCAATTTTTATTGATATTAAATTGCAACAAAGACTAATATTTTTCATCGGAGTACTTTTAGTTTAGAATATATCGATTTATCTTCAAACAACTAATTTAAGCTGCTTATTCCGTTTTAAGTCATAATAATTGTAATTTTGATAGCAAAAGTTATCAAGCACACGAACGAAACTGTTTTCTACTTTTTTACTAGAAATTGTATCTCTTTCCAATAAGTGATTTTATTCTGATATGTAAAAACTAGTATTTTAACGCCTATTCTTGGCAACTTTATTGGATTGTGAAAAGGAGGTTATTTATTTATTTATTTATTTATTTACTTATTTATTTATTTATTTATTTATTTATTTATTTATTTATTTATTTATTTATTTATTTATTTATTTATTTATTTATTTATTTATTTATTTATTTAATTTATTTATTTATTTATTTATTTATTTATTTATTTATTTATTTATTTATTTATTTACTTATTTATTTATTTATTTATTTATTTATTTATTTATTTATTTATTTATTTATTTATTTATTTATTTATTTATTTATTTATTTATTTATTTATTTATTTATTTACTTATTTATTTATTTATTTATTTATTTATTTATTTATTTATTTATTTATTTATTTATTTATTTATTTATTTATTTATTTATTTATTTATTTATTTATTTATTTATTTATTTATTTATTTATTTATTTATTTATTTATTTATTTATTTATTTATTTATTTATTTATTTATTTATTTATTTATTTATTTATTTATTTATTTATTTATTTATTTATTTATTTATTTATTTATTTATTTATTTATTTATTTATTTATTTAGTTATTTATTTAATTATTAAATTTATATTAATCGAGATTGCCTCGATATCTTTTTTCAAAGATTTAAAAAACTTTTGTTTGTATATAGACTAGCTAAAAACCCTCAACAAACATTCTTATACAACAAGACTTATCGTCTTATAATTATAGCACAGGATTAGCGATTTTCCCAATACTTGATAAAAAAAGTTCCGGACGATTTGCTCCGACTGTCCTATGTTTGTCCCGAGTGACATTATTATGCACCCGTAGTTCAGGATGTCAAGCAGTCGTGGCGAACAGCGGAACTCTCCACAACTACACAAAACACTTTGTATTTATTTTGTTTTTCTACTTTTATAATTTCTACGTAAAATACGTCTTATTCGTTTGGCTTAGAATCGTTAGAATATCGACTTTTAAAATATTTATTTCGTTTATCTCATAGTTTTTTGTGCATAATTCTGTTTCCATTTTCTGGTCTTCTCTTTGATTGCGTTTGAGAGTTTTTTATTGTCGGATTATTTTCTTTTGTTTTTACATGATTTGTTTTAATCGGTAATGAAAGCTATTGAACTAAGAGTTCCACCTTTAAACCGATTAGCAGAAGACATTCGATATGTTAGGCAAATTGAACTGTTATATGGCTGAGTAGTAGAGTAAAATACATGGAAATTTTTTTAGAGTTTTTTGTTTTAAATTTAAAATATTTCATATTTATAACAACTTTAACAACTAAACCATTTGGAACAAAAACGAACCAGTTCAAATAAAATTTAAACAACAAACAACTAATTTATAGTTTTTGCTGCATTCTTATTAACATAAAAATTAATTTAAAGAAATCTTAAGAACTATGGACGCAGTACGATGCACAAAAAATTTTTACATCATATTGTAAATTTTTAATACTTTATGTTACCATTTGTAGCTCGCAGACACTGCAGAAGTCAGGAAAGTGAAGAAAATTACAACCGTTTTAATGCTTATATGATATTTTTTTCGGATAAATGAATAAAGGTATTGCATTGATTTTTTTTCACTGAAAGATTTGTTGAAAAGCTATTTTTAATATTAAAAAAAATATCTTGAATATTATTGTTGAAGCAATTTGTTTAAAAATATAAAAAACATTAAATTTATACACATTTTTTTGAAAATAAAAAGAAAAAGGTTTTTTAAAGTGAAGGTAGAAATGGTAGAATGCCGAAAAATTTTTTATACCGCAACAAAATTTAGAATCTCGAATTTTCAAATTTGAATTTTTTATTGCTCATCAGGCACTTTGTTGTAAAAACAGAAAAAAATTTGCCACTAGATGTTTCTTTCAATTAAAAAAACGCGTTTATTTTGGTCAGCTTTTTGGCTCACATACTCCTCTCTGTGACACTCGAAAGTAAGTGCCCAATCCAAAATAAAAATAAACTTATTATGACAAGGTAATTTAATACAAAAGTAGTTCATTTTAGTGGCCATGGATATTGTGACTTTCCTATATATCTTTGGATACTATGACGCTTTTGAAAGTGTAACAATGTCCAATAGCGTACTGTCACAACGTGCATCTGTGCTTGTCAAAGCCTTGGTTTAACAAATCGAGAAAATAAGAATATCAAATATAAAATGCATGAGTTTTCTCCCATATTTACAAAAAACGGAATAAAGGCAGTGATTGCTGAGTAAATATTTGCTACCAAAAAGGCTTTCGGTCGGCTTCAAGGGCTTTTGCCTTGCAGTATGAATGTCGAAAACTGACTTTGGTATCTATAGATTTGCTCTCATTAAGTCTATGCTATATAAATAGAAAATTTGTACGTTGCAAGGCCTCTATTTAACAAATACAAAAAATGAAACCCTACAGGCCGCATAATTAGAAACTCATTCGCCAGCGATTTAGAAGGCCGTCTAAGCAATAAATCTTTTCTTATCAAAGACTATATTCAAACAGTCCACATGCAAAAAAAGAATGGTTATACCATTGCTGCGCAGCCCATACCACAATTATGGAAATTACCTCACACACATTCCTCACACAGATTCTTATGCTCTTCATTGAGATAGCGATGAATGCACACGCGGCGGGTGCTTATATATTTTTTTATATGTATTTTTTTATTAATAGCTATCCAGAAAACATTCGTCGTTTTATTTTAAATTGATAATATGCGAAAAATATTTTATTATAAGCAATTCATTTGGTAAAATATCAGGCCTTTTATGTTATCAAATATTTTTTAATTGAGCGTTATAATTAGATATATTTTTAAGGAATACATACCCAGCCTTCATTTTATTATTTTAAAAATAATAGAATGATGCAATTAGAAAGATATTTGATGATTGCAAATGCTTTTGGCAATATGCAATACCTAATATGTTATAAAAATAGCATTTGTAAACACAAAATCTGGTCCTTACTTTACGATCAAAAAATAAAACTAAAAATAATGCTTATTTGCCGGCAAAAAAAATTGGAAAATAGCAAATTGTAATTTTTATGATAAGAAGGATTTTTTTAGCTAAAAAGCTAAAGTAGTACTTTATTACCTAAGGAAATATAATGCGGCATCATATTTCAAACGCTGGCTTCTGTGCTGCGAAAATTAGATTTCTCTACTAATACTAATGAGCAACAACACAATAACAGTTTAAATTTTGCTCAGTGATGGGCATGGTTTTTGTTATGCTAAGAGCAGTGAAAGTGAGATTTCTGAATATCTTTCTTTTTGAACTCATTTACATACAGCAAACATCACTTGTTACCTAACTTTTCTGACACCTCTTGTTAAAAACTCTTTAAACCAAAAGGATCGATAGGCTGAGCTTTTGCTGTCCCTGTGTACTGAACACCGAGATCAAGTCAGCATTTGCCCAGTGCAATTAAAGCCTCTTTTTCTCACATGTTTGGGTAAACGAAGGGAAATTTAATTTAACGAAAGAACGAATTTGTTAGTCATCGTGTGCCAGGTAGCTAAAGTTACGAATCATTCCTAACCAGTCAAAATATCTGTACTCAAAAACTAATATTTAAAAAAATTACCCTGTATAAGAATGTTACATTTTTTAAGCTTTCAGCTTTTAGTTTGCAGTTGCTGAAAAATACCCAAACCCTTAGAAGTATACATTAAGTTTTTGCTGTGAATCCTAAGGAACGCATCTGGGCTTTAGTCAAATATAAAATCCCAAAGTTAAAGTTTAAATTAGTAAAAGTACAACACACCCTTTACTATACTATAGCACAGTAAATTAAATTGCTTGCTTCTTTGGTATTATAGTTTAGAATTACAATTACTTTCTACTTTGCTGTTTGAAATCGCGGTACTGAAAAAAGAGGCTTCTTATTAAATGCGTGGTAGGCTGACTGAAAAGGTGAAAGTCATTAATTTAATTTATATATTTTTATTTTTTCAATTTATTACGGTTTACTGATCTCTTCTCCTTTCTGTGTTTTTGTTTGATATACTATGTTTGACAAAGTGTGCAATTTGTGCGAAGACAAAGAAATACATTTTCTTATACATATTTCATTTGATTACTTTTTATCAAATCAAAAGCTTATCCGCCAAACAAATTATATTTTGTAAGTAAAAAATTAAAGGTTATGAATCGCCTGAGGACATTTCTGTTGCAGAGTGAAAATATCTTTAACTCTCTCTGCTCGAATTGGCAAATCATTAGTGCCAAGATAAAAATTATGACTATTAGTTGTAGCTTAGAAAACTTTTCTAAAGTACATAAGTCTATTAATATAATTAATGTTATCTTAAAGATTACTAAGTAATATTAAGAAAACTTAAGCCATATAATGCTCGCTTTACCCACTTAAACTCATGTATCACAAACATTTTTATTATTATTGTCAAGCCTTTTAATATCAAATGAAATTACATTCAAATTCAAAGCAAAACTTTATGTTAATTACATACTTAAAACATTTTAATGAAACAGAAAGCAAAAATATCTTTTTGGCAAATGTATAATTATATAATCAAAATAACAACATATAATAATCCATTTTGATAATTTTAATTATGGCAAAGTTTTGCATGAAAATTATAGCAGGTGGGTGGTTTATGGGAACTAATCTGTAGTTGAAAGGATATCAAAGCAAAAATGTTTATCGTGGGTCGTCGTAGGTTTCATTCAACTCGACGATTCATCAACTACAACTTTTCTTCCAATTTTTCTACTGATTCTTAATGTGTAATTTGATTCTATTCTAATAAGATTCCAATCTTACATTCGAATTCTTACTAATTCCACATTTTATGCTTTCAAGACATTTGACGCTCTCATTTGTTGTTGCTGTTAATGTGGTTCTCAAACTTCAACTGTTAAATTAGCAATGGCGTGTTGTTGTTGTTGTCGTGCGCTGACTTGCAACAAGATGTGTGTGATTCCATTGAGAAATTCTGGCGTTCCATTTTTATGCAACTTCAATATTGAGAATATAGAATAAAAAAAGTATTTAAGGTGGATTCACTCATTTGTTTCGGACAAAATTTCTGTCCAGACAAAATTTTGTTTAATGAGAGTTTTCTGCAACACGATTCACTCATTTGAAAAATATGTTCCGGGATATTAAGGCTACCATATGAAATATATTAATAAAAAAAATAAAAATCTGTGACCAATTGTGTATAAAAAATGATATACGAGACATCGGGTCTAATAAACGCTTTCGATATCGAGCTACTTAGAGCAAAAATTTTTGTTTTGCGATTATGGCATTCGATATCCAACACAAACAAATAAAACTTGATATGATGGCTTTCGATAGCGAGTCTTCGATCGAGTGTTATCTTTGCAAACATTGTTCGATACCGAAATGTCTATCGTAAACAAAATAAATGACTTTTTTTCATTTTAATGGTAAACAATAAATTGCGAAAAATGTAAGTTTATTTTTTGAGTTAAAACACTAATAATTATGGTCTACCTTTAAAAAAAATGTAAAGAATATATATAAAGCAAAAAGAAATAGAAAAGAGATCAAATTTATGTCCGATCACGCGAATTTAGAAAAAAACATATTTCCTTGAACATTTTGATCACTATTTTGCCTATCATGAAAACTCCAAAGGGGTAATCGTTATCAACCGCATGCTGAAAGCAGCTAGAAGCCAGAAGGGAAAGTCTTGCGGCTAATTGCAGCTTTAGTGGCACTACCGTTGACATGCGATCAGACATACCCCTTTCAAACTTATCTTAATAGATTGTGAGGGCTGCCTTAATATATCATAAATTATATGAAGAAATTCAATTTCGTCGATTAACATGGAAGCAGTGATTGTACGTTGTGTGATTTACTAAAACAAATGCAAAAAAGTAAAAAAAAACTTGTAAGAATAAAAAAAAATATTTTCTTTTTGATTCTGTCCTTCAACGCGTGCAAACATGCGTTCAGGCAGTATGTGCTGAGTTATATTTAGAAAAAAATTAGATCCAGCTTTTGCGGCAACTGCATAACGAAAACGTGAAACCATTTGGCTGTTTAACTTTAACTTTTAGCATATTATGAATTATTTTGGGTACAAAGAAACACAAAGATCACAATTATGTTGATTAGACACAACGCAACATTTTATTGTATGTTCACGTTTTTGTTATCGTATAATTTTATCGTAATATTTTATGATGTTGAAGCAGTTTTAAGAACTTTGGACGAATCTGATGCTGACTCCAGAGACGACGACAACGCTGCTGATGAAACATGGATCCCTTTCAATTTAAATGCAGGAGAAGAAGAAAGCATTGACAATATTGACTTTCTTGAGCCCACGAATGACCAGCCAATTAGGCCGACTGAACAATCAATCTACTCTGACCCACCAGCAGCAGCATAGATTTGTCAATGTGTAAAGAACTCATTGGGCGATATAGTAAAGTTTTGGATACTAAACTGTATGTAATAAGTAGCCGTGGTCAGGATATTAAACTATTCTACGGATGCGGAATCGAAATGGGGTGTCTTGGTTACTCAGCCATGCGGATGTACAATTTCTATCATGTTCAACTCCATATCTCGTGGTATTTATTTCGATCGCAAATACACTTTTCAGGCTATTTCTCACCAGACTCCATACATAAATTATGGAGAATCTAATCAGTCATCGATATAGTTAGAAAGCGGTGCAACGAATTGGCAACTGAAGCTACAAATTATTCAATTGACGAACAAATTATTACATCTACTACGACCAGTTGGATTGAAAAATCTAGTCTGCGCAAATTCTGATGGTATGGTAGTTGACTTTAAAGTCTTTCAGGGAGCTGGAATATTTAAAGATTGTGATTTTGGACATTAATCATCTATAACTATAAAACTATTTAAACATTTACCAAAGAACAGTCATATATATTTCGATAGTTTTTTTTATATATAATATTTTGCACTTTATTAAGATTTCTGTTAACTAAACTATATATTTTCTTTTTTATTTCATCAAAAGTGTGAAAAGAAGTTAACTGCAGCAACACTGTTTACTTCTATCCACTAAATTGCAACGAAGCACAGAGGAGTATTTGAGCCAAAAAGCTGGCCAAAAAAATTAAACGTGTTTTTTTAATTGTAAGATTGAGTTTTTTGATAGTTTTAAATGTAATTTCCAAATATGTAAACAGATTTATAATATTTATCTTACGAGTGTATTATTTAATACTTAATACACAAAAAAGTTATAGTAATTGAAAACGTCGAAGTCAGTGTCTTATGTCCCCATCTTCTTGAAATTTCGCCAATTTTCTATCTAGAAACTGCAATTTCTCTTCAATATTTCTATCATGACATTCCTTTACTATTTGAAATTACTGTAAATTGTATGCAGTAACCCATATTTGTATTTTTATACGTACAGTTAGTGAATTGTATGGTACCTGGGTGACCCATGTATTTTTTATGTACATGTATTTCCTGTTTCTAATTTAATTTTTGTGAATAAGTCTTTTAAAAATTACTATAGACAAGTATGCACATATATTTCTTAACAAATGATATTTTATAGAGCGCAGGTAAATAAAAAACTGTTTTATTTGGGGTGAGGGACATTCCCTTCTAACTATTACCGATAATAAGCATTTTGCGAATTCATTTTTATAGGCAGGTAATCACACTGTGAAGTGTTACAAGTGACATGAATTACATTTAAAATCAATTTGATTCGAATAAAATCACCTTAAAAGAAAGACTTTTAATGTTCGACTCGAAAATTTAAAAAAAATACATGGCAGCACTGCTTGGTTAAATAGGCGGTAGTGCATGCGTAATATTTCTAGTGCACCTATTATCATATTACTCATACGGCACAAACGCACATTTGGCTTTTACTCTAATGTATATAAGTTCTCCTATTATGTACATATCGCGCGTTTATTGCAACGTATGCGTATCGTTAACAAACGTAATTTTTGAGTTCAGAATGCAGAAATATTCGTCGTATCGCACTTTATTTTTTGTACAAAATGTATACAAATATATTGTTTACTCACGTCTTGAGCGGAGAATACTTTTTTATTTTTCCATTGTGTTTGTGTAAATTAATAACTTTAAACTCGAGTTTTTTTTAGATATGAACACGTTGCAATAAAGGAACGATATATATTTATTTATTGCTGACATTTGTATTATTTTAACTCACCTAAGATCATTGAAGATCAAGAGCAATCAAGATAAAATCAAAAACAAAACATAATTTGTTATTCAAGGAAACAAATTAAATCGCATTAATTAAAAGTCAAATAAATCACTTTGCAATAAAATTTATGTTTTGCTTCCTTATTAATTTTCTTTCTAATCAAATGCTTTAAAATTTTTAGTATATTCTTTGCCCTTTGTAAGTGTGGAAACTTAACAAACGATATGCACTTTGAATTTTTTATTCTTTATAAAATACAATTCTCTAATTAGTAAGATTTTTCCGAGAGTATGATTAAACTCATTATAATATGCAAAACATTTTTTAATTTATGCAAACTATGAAAACTTTTCAAAGAATATTAACAGACATTTAATTAAATTTCTGGACTCCAGCGCAAAGTATCTTTTAACTATGTACATATTTAGAAGGTAAATGCTAAAACATTTGCTTAATTTGCAGTTGTTAAATTGTAAGTCTTTTGAAATTGCTTAGACCGGTCACAGAATGATAAGAAAATGCTCTTATTCTTTTGCTGTTAAATGTTCACTTTAACGATTTTAAAATATATTAATTTTCTGAGATTTCTAAATTTATGCAGAAGACAGAAACGATTTGTAGCTAAATATGCACTACTTATCTTTAAATTGAATTTCTTCAGACTTGTTTCCTATTAAATTGGAAAAAAGGTGTACAACACAAAAATAAAATATGTGAAGAAAAGAATTATCAAATCCGTTAATGAAAAATACAAATAAAAGTCAATATGCTGCTTTTGTTCTTTCTAGCATTTTGTTTACAAACCTTATGGAAAAAATCAAATGGTTTCTCAATACGTTTAGCCCGCTTTTTAAGTTCTTGATGCCAAAAGGAACATTTGGTATGCACGATTTTAGTGTGTAAATGTTTCTTGAAGTTTTTTTTAATATCAGCTCTTAACGATACTGAATCTTCTATTTACATGCTTTATATATTACTTGGTGACAATAAAAATATTTGATTTAGCTAATTTATTATTTCGTATATTCTTCCAATTTATAGTATAAGTACAACTGGGACAAGCGACGAATTTCCAAAGATTGACGAACTCCATGCAAATATTGCATTGTAGAGTAACTACATGAGTTAAAAAAATTTAATAAAATTTGTTATGAGTATTTCATATTTGGGTGAACATTGTAAGTACACCTAGCAAAAAAAGGGCATGCATAAAAAATAAGTTAAATCCTAAGTTGTAATGATACTGCATGGATTAAATATTATGTGAAAAATGAATAATTTTAATATCAGCTTGTCACTTTCAGATAAACTGTTTGTACCTTCCGTTTTTAATCCATTTGGTGAAATGGTAATAGTGTACTCCTTATATTTGGAAGCAGCATTTTATGCTGATGACAGTGCTTTTGTAAGCAGTGGAAAACTTTCAACTGCAATAAGCAAGAGTATGCAAGAGAACCTTACCACAAGCCAAAAATATTTTAATAAGTAGAAAATAAAAGTAAATTATAATAAAACGCATGTCATTATATTCCCATATGATAAATCACCAAAACGTACTCCTACTAAAATTCTGTACTGTCGGGGAAACGTGATCCCCATCAAAGGTGATATTAAATATTTAGGTATCACTTGATATAAAAAACTTAAATTCAACTAACATGTGAATTACATTTGGACGTGATCTTTACCTCATACTTAATAGAAGATCTAAGCTCAACCTTAGGAATAAGATATTGTTGAATAATATTTGTATTAGACCGATACTGACTTATGGCTGTCCAGTCTAGTTTCACAAAACTGCTAAGACACATACAAAGAGGCATCAGGTTATTCAAATTAAAAATTTCAAAATAGTTCATAATCTTTCTCTACACTCCACACGGACTTACTGCATAATAGATTTAAGTAAAAAAAGATAAACACGTTTGCCAGTGATTTTATGCTGTCATTTAATGAAAAATGCAGATTGTCTAATTTTGAAACAATTAAAAATTTATTAAACAGTCACTGAGAATCTTTTGTTAAAGAGAATCTTACTAGCGTTTGTTTTATAAAATTTCCTTATACCATTTTAAAGTTTGTAAGAGGTTTTTGTGACAAATTCTTTATTCAATGATTAGATTTAGTTGTTGTACTGCGTAAGTAAAATCTCATAACAGTGTACCACCTTATTTAGCTTATAAGATTCGTAAATAAAACAAAAAATAATAATTTATACGTAATTATATTTGAATGTTCGTTACTATTTTTATTGACAATTCTTTGCTAAATATGTATTCTTTAACAAATACTTTTGTAAATTATATATAAATGGGTCTAACATTTTTAATTCCCTTGCTTTAATATGAGCCATAAATAAGTCTTGTATGGGATAGTCAAATATATGAATAAAATAAAATTAAAATAAATAAATAAACACCATCTCACAAAGACGTGTAATTGATTCAGCGTAATTTTGTGCTGTATTCACTCATTATTGCATACATCCATACATACATACATATAATCTGTTGTTACAACAACATTATCACGAGAACTTGAATGTATTTAAATAATGATACAGAAGTTATTTTATCATTGGTCGTGTTCATAAGACGTAACTCCTGCGCAACCGTTGAGTGTTTGTCTTAGAAACGCAGAGTTCACTAGTTCTGCTCCATACAACAGCAGAGTGTTTGCTGCAATTTTTTCTATCATAAATTTTTTTCTCTACATTTGGACAACAATTTATATTTAGCTCCTCAGCTGATCCACAGAGTTATGCGCTTTTATACCCTAATGCAACGCCCTGTTGATAGGTAGCGATTGCAAATTAATTTGGTGAATCGCATTTGTGATAAAGTATTGAAAATAAAAAAATAAAATGATAATACTAATTTCATTAAATACCCGTACATAAGTTTATTATGGTGTATATTTCTTTTAATTATATATTTATTTCAATATAAGATTTTAAGATTTTTTGAACACAGTGACGGCTTAGCGTTGAAATTTAAATACTATCGGCTCAAGTTTATCATTTTATTGGAGTATTTTGCTGTGCATTTTTATGTTGTGAATATTAAATTTGTGGTGTAGACTTTAAAATAAAAATGGGAAATTCCAGCCAAGAAAAACTCCATTGCAAAATCTATGTTGTCCATACTTTTTAGTATGATACAAACTAATTAATTTAGCAAATTTAAATTATTTCTTTTGCAGCATTTTTATTTCTTTTCAATTACATTAATCGTGATCCAAACACTTATTAAGCCGTTTCTAAGATGTAACTGTTGGACTCAATAGTTGACAACAGCTTCACAACAGTTGAGCTCAATAGCTACGTGTTATGAACGCGCCCATTCTTTTATATTTTTGATTTAATACTGAATTGAGCTCCGAAGAAATTCCTTTTTTTAAATGAATTTAAAAATATGGAGCCTTCTATTCGTTTTTTGTGGGTACTTGAAGTGCATTTTTATTTAATAATGTTTAACATATATTATTAATAATAAATAAAACGTTATAATATAAATAAACAAAATTTAGCAATTTTTTGCAATTTAGCTTTTTCTGATCTTTTTAAAACCCCGATTTAGATTCTTTTTTAATCAGTTTCTGTCAGCACCGATTGTTATTAATTTAAGTAGAAGATATCTTTTATTAAATTTTAAATATATTATCGTGCAGACGTCAGAGTCGAGCCATAAACAAGTGGCCCTTAACTTCAAATTTAATATCCGTATTTGCATTCTCTTTCACGAATTCAAACAAATCACTAATTTATACTACCAAAAGCATATTTTACATTAAACCGCACGCAAAACTTAATCTTAATCAACAATGAATTTAATTAAATTCAAAATAGACGTTAATAGAATTTATGTTTGGAAAAAAAGTCAGTCACACTTCCCAGCAAACGGCCCATCTAATCTAATGTGCTTGGAAAATGATAACTTCAGAAAACAGTGTAAGAACAAAAGGCGACAGTAATGTTTTTTTTAAAGTTCATTGTAATTTTAAACTTGAGTGCTTTTTTGTGTAATTTAAGCAAAATTAGTCTTTATGATGACAAAGGAGCAAGCACAGTTAGTAAGAGAAACGCAAATAGATAAGCAAATTATTATTTTAAAATTAGTGTAAGATTAGATAGAATAATTGCTGCGTATTAAAATTTTAAAGAACTACAAATTTTGTAACATTAGTGCAAAACACAAATACATTTATATTAATGTGATATATTTTATATCAGCCATGGAAATTGGAGAATTGAAAATGCTAATGAAATGCCAACAAAATACATTAGCAAGATGTTACCACTTAAGGACTGTTAAGAGCGATTTCATCGTAAACTGGCATTATATAAAAATATTGTGTATTCAACAATAAATAAAATTGTATTCAAGATGATATTTAAGAAGGATTAATAGTTGAAGGTATGATCGTTATTAAATTTTTTTTTCATGAAGTGATGAATAGATATACAGACAGATTGACTTTTTGGGGTTCAAATAATTATGCCAACATACAGAAGTGGCCAAAATATATAGAACTTAATTATAATTCCAGCTTTTCATTTTTATTTTACTTCCCAATTTATTTTCACTGCTTGATTTTTGGTATCTTAAATATGAAAACGTTACACAATAATTCTGCGTGGACTTTTGGGTATGTTATTGTCCACCAACATTTATATTTAATATTTTTCTCAAGATGTTTCGCACTCGAAATCCCATAAGCAACTCAGAATCATCCCGGAATACCACTACGCGAATGGGGAAACTTAAAAATTAATGACATACATGAAGGGGTCGAATTCTGGCCGAATGGCGACCTTAGTATTTATAATACGGCTTGTTGTTAAAGAAGAAAGGCTCTGTCTAGCAACTGCACAAAAATATCAATGTATAAAAAAATTTTGTACAAAATATTTAAAAGAAGTTCACAATGATGCTAACCTTTCAACTTTAAGATAAACGCAGATGATTTTGACTTTATTCAAAAGTTAATTTTTTGTCATTATTGTTTGATTATGGCTTCAGCCATTTAGCCAACGCAATTAACCCGTAGATCGTGAAATCTGATTATTCAATTTACATACAATTTTCGCAAAAATTTTTATCTTATATCGACAATAACTCGACGATTGTTGTGTTCGAAGTATTCAATCGTTTCTGCTTTATCTGCTTTGACAAAAAAACTTAAGAACATAATCCAATGGAGTTAGATCGCACGATCTTGATAGCTATCAAAAATATATTACTAAAAGTTTTCTATTTAATTTTTGTTTTTTTGTATTTTTGAGATTAAAACAAGCGAGCGTTGGCATTGCTTGAATCTATTTATTGCAAAATGGCACACCACACTAATCACAAAGTAACTCGCAGCTGCCAAATCGATTGAAAAATAAAGTGGTTTTGTCAATTTCAAGTTCTATCGGTCTTAAAGCGTAATGGGAAAAAGAAGCGCTTGAAAATAAAACGTATGTGTGTTTGTACACATAGGCAATCCTTTCCAAAATCCTTGACAAGCTCACCCACTGTTCAGAATGGACTTGTTGACCTGTGTTAAAGCTTAAGACGCTCCGTCGAACGTTGGCTTGGAGGCATGCTGAATAGAGGTCTGCATGGAATAAGTTGTTGCTGTACACGTGAAGTTCTTTTCTTTTTCGAATATAGTTTATACTTTCTATAGCCGCCCAGCATACAAGCAATGAACAATTATGTAGTCACAACGAAAAGATGTTCCTACAAAACTGAACATAAAAATAAGTTAAATATATTAAAATGTGAACGTAAAAGAAGGAGTACTGCAAAAATTATGTTCATTGTTTTGTGGTATAACAGGAATTTGTAAATCCGTACATATACACATCACGCATACATATGTGTGTAATGCTATGTACTATATATAGGTAAGAAAAACAATTGTTATTTTTTGTCGCATTTACTCTCTTTTTGCAAGCAATTAACTTTTATATGCATGTAAATTTTTAAATTATCATCTGTGGGTTTTGAGGAGTTTAGGTTTTTCCTAAGTATAGGTATGTCATGGTTTTTTGAGGTGGTGGGTTTTTAAAAAGTGTTATAAAATTTGTAAGAAACCAGCATAATAAATAATTCATTGTAAAAATGCAAAATTAATAAATAATGTTATTTTTTAACAATTAACAGAGACAATATTAGTCCTACAAGCAATTTATGGACATATGTCGGTACATACATACAAACATATGTATTTAAGTTGAAAATAATCTCCGAAACTTGTAAGAAATTTGAGGTTGATTCTTTAATAATTTACAGAAACAAATTCTTTATTAACGACCTTATTCCAACAAATTATTTTGATATACAGACAATTTTCAAATCGAGTTTTTATAAAAATTTTATTTTTTTTTAAATCCCTTATAAAACAAAATAATTTTTTTACAAAGCAATTGGTAAATAATTATTCATTATTTTTTAACGGCTTTATTCATAAGCGATTAATAAAGTCATATTAGGTTTATCGTAGGAATTTTTTCTGCGAAAAGGACATATTAACTCTATTAATCGTTTATAAATAACGCCGTAAATGTTAAGCCAGCATACTTTTTGATTATCCATTTCGCATGTTACTTTGAAAGCTGACAAGAACAAATTAAATTCATAAAATCTATTGTTTTTTCCTTTTTGTCGAACTAAACGTTGAACATGTTCTTCATATAGTATTTGTTGTACAACAAGCAGTTTTGAGCTCTTGGTATGTACTTCACTCGAACACAGCCCAGTACATGTTACACAAATGAAAATTTTGAGCTCGTGATATGTTTGCGGTGCATAAAAACTAAGAACATTTACTTAATGGCACCGAAAGACGAGGAATAAAAACAATTAATTATTCGATACATTTGCTGTTCTAAAAAACGTGTACCTTTTGTTGTTATGATACTTCGAATAAGTGTTCATGCTTTGCCACTTCAATTGTAATTCACTTGTATAAATGTAATTTTGCAGACCTGTAGTCAGGCTTGCCATTTTAGCACTTTCCGTGCTAGATCTAGCATTATTTTTTCTGAGTTAGCACTAAGAGTTTAAGAAAAAATGCTAAATGCTAGTTTAGCATATTTTTATAATTATTTAGAATTTTTAGCACTTTTTTAGATTATTTGAAAAAATCATATATATAATATCAAGTTAAATATAAATTCTCTCACTGTATAAAAACGTACAAAAATATATGCTACCATTTCTACAACTTTGTCGTACGCTTTTTCCATCTTTGCAATGTACGAAAAATAAAACAAATAATTGTTATCTTCGGTTATACGAATAAGAGAAGTTGTAAAATTAGACAACGTATGCTGATATACTTAAGACCATGGACCCAAAATAAGTGCTGTTGTATTATATTTAAATATTCAATTGGTCAAAGAAGAAATGGCTGGTCCTGAAATAACAATTAGAAAAAGCTAAAAATCTTTAGACCTCTCATAATTGTTATGAAAGATTTTTATTTATGTTGTTCTTCTCTTTTTAGAGCTTGCACACAGTGTGTTGATATAGATGACTAATTAAAATTCAGGTCGCGAGAAGACCTAGAAAAATAAAAATCTATGGCTATGAGAAGGCTGAAAAAATAAATGTCTTTTATAAGTGTTATGAAAGTGTTATTTTTAACTGTTAAGAGATTTTTATTTTAAAAAGCCTTGAATAATAATTCTTTTTATAAATAAATATTGGGCATAAAGGTTATGTCCATGGCTTAGATATATCAGGAGGATATTGTAAAAAAATCGGTTCATCTGGTATATACCAAAATTAGTTAGTCTGTGAGGAATTTGCAAATAATATGGTTGATATTTTGAATACTCTTAACTTGAATTAAAATATATTAAAGCTTTTTGACTACAAAAATTTTATCTCATATGTTTGTATACTCGTACCTTTTAAAGTTTTTATATTAAATAAAAATAATTTTGTATGTAAATATATTTCCATAACTAAAACATCAAATAAAACTAAAAATAATATCAGTACCTTATACAAATGATAAAAAGTTGTTAAAAATGTACAGATGTCTGAAATGTAAAATTTTCTTTAACTATATTATTAAAAAGCAATGTTACAAAAACTAGCACTATTTTTTTGAACCGTAGAACATTTTAGCACTTCGTTTTTGGCAATCTAGCACATTTAATCTGTTTTTCTCTAGCAACCCTGCCTGTAGCGGAGAAGTCCAATCAGCTACTACATTCTAGATAAAAACGATTACAGAAACCGAATCAGAGGCTCGATGTTCCTTATATATATAAAAATATACAAAAAAACTATTTGTATCTAAAGAACAATCGAAAATCTTACCTTAAATTTACAAAGCATATTTAAATTAGACTTCGCGACCACCACAGTTAATAATGTGGGAGGAGGTGGTATTTTTCAGGTCAAGGAAACAAACCCCATTTTACGAGTATCCTTTAGTAATGGTGATGAACATTTCCTCAACTTGGAAGAATCACAATTGCAATGAATTACATTGAAAACTCCAGAGCCACAAGAACTAAAAATGCTAAAAGACGTTGGATATGCAACTTAATTTTTGTTTTTAGTTTGTATCATCTTGAGTTTTAAAATTTTTTAACAATTTATACATTTTTTATAAAAATATTTTAATAATTTCTCAGGATATATCTGCTGTTGCAAATATTTTGACGCCATAGTGGCGAGAAAATTTGTAGCAGGATAAATTAGATCTTTATTTTTATTTATTTTTATCAAAAATAAAACTTAATGAAACTAAGCAGGGTGCAACACAGTCTAAATGAACTTTATCTTTTATTTATACACTAAAAAAAACAGATTTCTTTCTTAATTTATTTAAATAATATTTTCATTACTCTATAAATAAATATCCGATTTTACCATATGATGTTACAGTTTTCCTTGTAACTGTATATTTCTTACTCTTCATACAATAACAAAACACTGAAAGCACTTTCTTTTCATTCCTTACAAAGCAATTCTTTAACAAACTAAATTTCAAACATTCAATATTTTATTACGCTCCTGCATCGTTTAGTTTTCTTCTTTACAATATTTGAAAGACTTTAAAAAAATTTCTCAATAGTAAATACAATTTTTTATGGTGCTTCGGTATATAAAAGAAAAAGAGAACACACAAGAAAAGTTTTAAAGGTAATATTTCAAGAAAAGGTGTAAAAATGTGAAAACTTTTAATTGCTAACGAAAAGTACACAATAGGTTTTTGTTGTTAACCTTTTTAGTTTGTTTTCTGACTTTAGTAATGAAAACGAACATAAAAGCGCATAAGTGTTCCACTCAAATCAAAAGAAAAAAAGGAAAGGTGTACAGTTTGTTTTGTACAAATACTAAAACTTTAAGCATGATGCGATTATGTCGTGGAAAACTTTTTTTTACAATTGCAACAGCTGTAAGAGCTTCCTTCGTTGATACAAATATTCACAAAAAGTTTTATAGAGTTTCAGGCTTAATGTGTCGTTTTTAAGCCGTACTTAAGCAAAAATAATAAAGCAAAAGCTATAGAAACTTGGCTCGCAACACGTAGTGATGAGATTGTGCTGTATTTACCAAATCTCTTTATGAAATTATTCATATTTATATACATATTTATTTAAAGTATTTTCGAAACAAGTAGTTCCATTTTTTTTTGTTTCAATTTCATTTAACACATAATCACTGTTGAGAACTTTCTGTTTTAAGCCTTGTGTTTGCATTCCTAAATCATACATTAATGTACAAAGCTCATTTGGAAAACGTTGTAATCAAATTTTATTTTCTAGAAAATAACAGTAGTAATTCATGTAAAAATGACAACCAGTAATGAAAATGACATGCACTGTGTCAAATTCTTATACAAAGAAATCTAATTTATTTTTAAAAGTTTTTTTATAAGCAGACGGAGCTTAAAACATTCAAAACTTTTCGATTTAATAACTACTTTATAGATAGTTTTAAGCAAATATTGTATTCATAGTCATGAAACTGAAACAAAAATTGAGTTTGATAAATTACAAGGATTTTCGATTAGAAATTTGCAAATATTTTTAGGTTGCTGTTCCTGAATTCATCATAACTAGAATTCATTACAACTAGAATACATTATAACTATAAAATTTTCTGGTCACCTAATTTTAATTGTATTATCGATTCTTACAGAAAAAAACATTTTTATTTTAAACCCAGAATATAAATTCATTATTATTAGTATCACAAATGTTTTTGCCATCACATAAACCTTCTTATAACTTTATCAAAGAAAATCATTATAAATAGAGTATTCATTCAAAAACTTTAACGGAAATCCGTATTACGAGTTTTTTGCTTTGAAATAAATCAAAATGTTTCTAATAAATTAGATATTCAAATGATTCGAGGGGGAACTTTTTTAGTGCGGCTTCACCAGTTTTTATCGAAAATCACTTTTTATTACAAAGAAACCGTTTTTTCAACTTCCAATTTTTAATCTAGCTTCCTCAAACAATTTATTATGATTATATGAAAAACCAAAGGATCAAAATATGAAGAGAAAGCTTCATTTAAAACTAAAAATGCGGTTTTTGTAAGATGCGTACTTCCTCTTGATTGAATGTTAATTTAAATATTAATGGTGTTTGAATTATATCTACTCAAGTGGAAAAAAAGCTAAATCAGTTTTTTAAAAAGGCCAGAAAAATCTCAAATTTTAAAGAAAAAAAAAAAAACACTAATGGCAAGAATGTTCTCAAACAGACAGGCTGTACACAAGCAAGTACGTAAACGAATGAGTTCTTATAGTATACTTGTCTTACTTACGTTTTGTTACGTTGCTCTTTTTGTATTGTCAAATTACAATATTGCCATAGTATATAGTTTGGTATTTTGCTAAATTTTTCACTACTAAATGGCAATTATATTGCAAATCTAAGCAAACTGCTGTTTATATTGTACAAAACAAAGTTTATTTATATTAACAATTGAATCTCAAGAAAATTTGTTATTAATTAAAAAATTAAAGGACAAATATTTCCATCTATTGAAATACACTTTGATAGTGATTCAAGTGATAGTGAGAGTGATAATGTGGACATTCGTTCATGCCGCAGAAATATCCGGGATGCCTTAAATATATTGGATGTACCGGAAGACAAAACAGATTATTCTTTTGATAAAAATGCACACAAGTACTTTTTTTCTTGTCTGTTTGTCCGCAAAAGTGATACTCTGACGTTTTCACTCAACTTATAAAACCGAAAAACTAATTTTCGCACTCAATTGGGCAACATTTTTGAGAAACTTGTTATGTAGAAACATGGCATAACAAATTTTTGTCACAGTTCAACAAAATGAATAAAACACGTTAAAAATTATTTAAAAATATGCTCTTTACGTAAATAAACCACAAAAGAAACGGATAAAAATCTATTTATTTTTAAACACATATAAATCAATATATAACATTAAAATCAGGTATTTCTTTTGAGTTCAATTCAGAATATACTCGTGTATATCTTCAAAAGCCTCCCACCTGTCATAAATATATTTTTTTTTAAAAACTTGAAAACTGTTTACTGGGCACCACTAAAATTCTTTAGATGGCGCTGTTGTCTTCACAATGGATGATTGTAAACATATCACAACTAAAGTCTGTTGTCTTATATGTATTGTCACGATGGCACGAAGATTTTTTTAAAAACGTACCACAAAAATTAAAATTGACACAAAAAGAGCATAAAATAATGGCCTCATTTTGTAAAATCAAGCGTTTCTAAATGTGAAAAATAGTTTATTTTAATTTAAGTAATAAGTGTGTTCGAGTACGCAAGTTATTACAAATTTTTACTCAACTTTACTGCATTTTACTAAATGGCGTTCGTTTACTCGAGTTGCAGTAAATGAGAACACAAATTGAGAGGGTAGAGTGACAGTTCATGACTGAGAATTTAAAAATGTTTACTGCCGAAATTTCTTGTAGTAAAATTTAGTAAAACAGAAAAACATATGATTGAAAAGGTAAACAAACAAAAGTAAGAAATTAAAAAGTTTACAATTTGTGAAAAAATTATTTAAAAAAAGAAAAACTCAAACAAAATAATAAAAAAAATAAAAAGTAAACAATTATATTTAAACTATTCCTTCGTTAAACATGTACATATATGCCTTTTAAAATGAAATAAATTTTGTAGAAACCATTTATGGCCATTTTCGTTGTTAGTTTGTTATTTCGTTGGAGTTGTGAAAATGCTAAGTATATGGTTGCTTAGTACTGCACTTGCTACTAAGGTAGTCAAGAGCATAAACAAATAATCACATACTTTTGAATAAACTTAATCAGACAAAGATAAGCAATATCAAATAAACAAAAAATAAACATATGGAATAGATTACAGAAAATAATTTGTTTATATTTTCTTAAAATATTCGTGTTATAATAAATAGTGCATCGAGTACCAACAAGAAAAAGAGTTGAGTAGTCCAAAGCGTAAATATATTTCAACACTGTATTGATTTGCAATCACATGTTTCCTTAATCTTACTAATTTTTAAAAATTTTCCGTTCCAGTACTTTTTTGGGCAACAGCTTTTTTTGAGAGTAAATTTTTCAGTTTACTCAGTAATTCCTCATTTACTGCATTTTACTGTAAAAGTACTCGAACGCAGCTAATATTTTAATTTTTTTCAAACACATGTCAAACGTATTATTATAGAATTTTTGTTGCAGAATACAATCATGTTCTTTTAATAAAAGACTTTTATACTTAAACATAGAAATGATCATCTACATAATGTCACATAAAATACAGGGTGCTCCTATAAGATGTTTCATTTTCAACAGTCCTTCATTTTAGAGGGCCTCAGGCATGTTCAAAATGCTTGCTGTCAACAGTGTTGCCAGGAGCTAGAGGAAAAAGAGGCTAAATCGGCATTTTAAAAAGGCTAAATCAACCAAAAATAAAAGCTAAAAAAAGCTAAAAGTTTTTAAATGCAATGCACTTCAAGTACTTAAACAAAAAAAGAAAAAACAATAAAAGTCGACAAATTTTTTAATTCATATAAGTCAATACATAACATAAATTTCATGTATTATTTAAATATATTCAAGTAGTATATATATATATATATATACCTTTAGTATATTTTATACTTTTATGTGCATAAGTAATATATGCAATATAATTTCCTCATCGCCGGTAGAATCGGAACTAGCATTTGCACAAACATCACGAGTCTACTAATTTTATTAAATTACCGGAAATTACTAAATCATGGCAACATTTCTGTAACTTTTTTAAAGAACATTTAAATTATAATACGCTTTCTTTCTATTGTTGTAATTATTTCCATGGTACTAAAAAGTTTTTCAACCTCAGCGTTACTGAAAGGTAAAACTACGGGGTGGTCCAACAATATGTTTCATTTTTAATAGCCCGCCATTATAACGGTTGCCATTACTCTTTCGCTTAAAAATAGTATTTCTTACATATCAAAATGAAACCTCTCATTGAAGCACCCAAATACTAGATTAACTAAAGTAAGAAAATGATTGTTTTGCAGCGCATTGTTAAATTGTCGCACCTGCACCTAGAATTCAACTGTTGACTCAACATTTGCCATTTCTAACTTAAAAGCTTTCGCCATTGGATTTCAGTCAATGTAATTTTGTCTTCAGCGTACTTACGTTTGCACATTCCATTAATTTTTTGGTTTCAAGATGCGTTTATGGGTTCAGTAGAAATTGAAAATTTAGCCTTTTTGAAGCCAAATTTAAAATAAATAAAGCCTCAAGAAAAGCCACGAAGCTAAAACGTAAATTTCGATACTAAATCGCGAGAAAAAAGGCTAAATCTAACATCGAAAAGGCTTAACTGGCATCAATGGCGGTCAAGTTCGTGTACGTGTGCTTACTGGCTTGATGTTATCACGCTTGATGATCCACCAAACATTCATTTTTACTTTGATTTTTTGCTGTTCGTTTAGCTAAAAAAAATATAATAATGTCGCTAAATAAAGGAAAAAAGTTATGTAATAAGTTCTAACACTTCTATTTTCTTTATCAGTATATACTATAATCATGTTTAGCAAGCATTTTGAACGTGTCTGGAGGCCGTAAGAGTTATCATGCCACAACCTTAATTTTTATATTTTTTTTTTAAAGAATAAATTTTTATTCACAAATCTTCTGCTGATGTCATGATATTTCACTAAGGCGTATTGGGAAACTTAGGAAACTATTAATAACCCCGTCTTGAGGAAAATTTCTTACAAAAAACCTCTTACAACCTTAAAATGGTATAAGGAAATTTGGTAAAGCAATCGTTAGTAAGATTCTTTTTAACAAATGATTCTCAGTGACTGTTTAGTAAATTTCTTATTGTTTCAAAATTATATAATCTGCATTTTTCATTAAATGATGGCGTCAAATCATTGGAAAATGCGTTTATCTTTTTGTATTTAAATCTATTGTGTAGTTAGTCCGTGTGGAATCTAGGGGGAAGATTATGAATTATTTTGAAATTTTTAATTTGAATAACCTGAAGCCTTTTTATATGTGTCTTAGCAGTTTGGTGAAACCATGCTTGGCAGCCAGTATCGGTCTAATACAAATATTATACAACAATATCTTATTTCTAAGGTTGGGGTAAAGATCACGTCCTTACAAAATAGATTTACTGCAGATATAATTTACATGTTGTTTGAATTTAAGTTTTTTATCTCAAGTGATACATAGATATTTAATATCATCTTTAATAGGGATCACGTTTTCCCGACAGTATAAAACTTTTGTAGGAATTCGTTTTGGTGACTTATTATATGGAAATATTATAGCCTGCGTTTTATTATTGCTTTTTATTAAAATATTTTTGGCTTCTGGTAAGGCTCTCTTGTATTCTCCTGAATATTGCATTTGAAAGTTTTCCACTGCATATAAAAGCACTATCATCAGCTTCCTGATTTCTGTGCACCTCAACATTAGACGTATACAATGAGGTGATAATACTGACCCTTGCAACAATCCCGCTGGTATTGATCTTTTTCTAGTAAATTCACCATCACCACACACAACAAATTTACAGTTCTTTAAAAAACTTTGTATAAATTTTTTAAATATGTTGAAAAACTATGCGAATTTAGTTTATATTCCATCGTGCCAGATGCTATTAAAAGCCTTTTTGTATATCAAGAAAAATAACGCCAGTACTCTGGCGAATTTTTTTATTATTTGCGATAAAATTCACAACATGCTTTATTTGGCTTTCTGGTGGTTAAATAATATTATTTTGATCTGCAAAATCTTCTAATCTTTTTTTATGAATTAACTTTGCAAAGACCTTGTCCAGTAAACTTGAGATGCCTATTGGCCTATAGCTGTTTGATAATTTGAGATCTTTTCTCGTTTTATTTTATTTATTTATTTTATTTTATTATTCAGCACTTAAATATTTTACTCAGAATTTCATAAAAGATATTTGGCATATTTTTCAGTATAATAATATTTATAATATTTGTATTTAAAAGCATAATAAATCCCTTAAATAAAAACTACGAATGGAAAATTGTAAATAAATAAAACTCACACAAAAATGATAAAATTTCGTGGTCACAGTTCGCAAAACTATCTTCTTTTTGTGTCATCCTCAAGCACCTTGTCGGCCAGTTTCTAGTTATTCTGTGGTATTGTGAATTGCACAAACGATTGATTAAATACTTAGAGCTTAAGGCTTTTAAAGTTGAGCTAACACGAAAATTCACGTCTAACGCCCATCAACAACGTAGAGTAGATCCCGATTGAATCCTTGAAAATCGTCAAACTGACCAGCAATTTCATAAAAAAATTATCGGAAGCTACGTTCACAAGAAGAATTGTTGCATTTTGGGGCTTAGAAAACCCAAAAAAAAATTATTGAACAGCCTTTCCACCCTCAACATGTTTTTATTTGGTATGGTTTTTAGTCTAGCAGTGTCATTGGACCTTTCATTTTCGAAAATCAGGCTGAATCAACTGTTAACACTAATTATATCAAATGATGATTAATCCTTTCGTATGGCTAGAATTAAAAGATATTGCTGTGGACGACCTTTATTTTCAACAAGAATGCATTACGAGCTACGCAAGTAACGATACCATCGCTCTATTGCGAGAAAAGTTTCCTGACCGTGTGATTTCTCGCAGAGGCGATCTTGTGATTTAACACCCTCAGAATTTTTTTAGGTCTACGTCAGCAGCTTGCGCTGCACTGGCACAAATATGACTTCCCTTCAGATGCAAAAGTAGCCTTTCAGAGCTGTAGCCTTTGGGAGTACCGAAAGATTTTCGCGTTGACTGCTCCCACTTGGCTTAGTTTATCTGGCCACTCCTGCACAGGATACTCCTCTTTTAACCTTCAGCAGTAATCTCTATTCAACTTCATTTCCGACGCCCCTTGCACTAATACTTTTCTGATCACTCTTTAATATACCCTCTTCTTGTCTCCCGTTTTTCCCAGCTTAGCATAAAAGGGGCATAATATTTGTATGCCCAAGTGGGCTGGTATCTATATTTCCTTCATATTTCACCCGCTACCTATCAACCTTACCCTAACATACATTGAAGAAATAATATATTCATGTATTACTCTTACCACATATTTTTCTCTCAGCCCTATTTTCCCAAGGTGCAGGCTATAAATAAGATGCCAAAAATTAATTAAAACAAAAAAAAGTAGAATTAAGCAAGTAACCTTTCACGCCGCAGTAATTAGCTTCAAAGCTTTGTAGCAGCAATCAGACGAACACTGTTAAACGACTCCCCAACCACAATAAGCAATCCTGTATTTCTTTTACCAACTTCTAGCAATATTAACATAAATAAAAAGATTTTAACTGCTAATATTCTTAGCGCTCATGGCAAAGGATATAAGAAATCAAATTAAAGCACAGAACTGAACAGGGCAAACGCATTAAGTATTGGTAATTTAATCAAACTTTCATGTTTTCTTAATAAGAAGGAAAGAAAATTATGTATAAATAAAAGAGGAAGATATCAAAATCCAGCCGAAATAAATTAAAACAAGTTAATATCAATTTCATACACAGAATAATAAGATGAGGTCCACTCGTACTACAAATTTGGGCATTGAAAAATTTATGTTTATTAAAGTTCCTTAAAGCGCTGATGTTTTCCTTAACTCAAAGGAAAAACGTTCCTTAACATTTTCCATTTTTCCTAATTGTCAAGCTTTGCCTTCAAGCACAATGATAGCAAAATAAATAATTGAATGAATGAATCTATCTTCCTTAGTTCAATATTGCCAACGTCATTAGTTTTTCTCCTTAATTGTAACCATATGTAAGATCTTCTTTGTATCAATTTCATGTTAAGAAATTAGCCAGAAATATCCTCAGTATGACAGGCATGTGTTTAATTGAAAATAAATCAATTCATTCTCAAAAACTCAGCACAAAGTTTGTTCTATTTACTTAAAACACAATTTGAGTACAAGATATTTAATAAAGCAAGTGTGCCAGTCTGTTCATGTGTTCGTCCATTGCCCATTGAAATAAAATAAATTCCCGCATAATGTATCGCTAAGAGAACATCATATTCAACTGTATGAAAAATAGCATTATGTGTACACGTTATGGCACCCAATTTTTAGAATTATTTGGGAAAGTTTCCTGATGATCTGCATTAGCGACAGTGTTATGCGCAGGGGAACTATCTACCCCTTTCAGGCCTATCTAAATCGATTGTGAGGGCTGTCTTAATATACCATAAATTATATGAAGAATTTAGTTTCGTCGATTAACATGGAAGCAGCGATTGTACGTTGTGTGATTTACTAAAACTAAATGCAAAAAAGTAAAAAAAACTTGAAAAATAAAAAAAATATTTTCTTTTTGATTCTGTCATTCAACGCGCGCAAACATGCGTTCACGCAGTAAGTGCTGATCTTATATTTATAAAAAAAATTAGATCCAGCTTTTGTGGCAACTGCATAACGAATACGTGAAACCATTTGGCTGTTTAACTTTTAACTTTTAGCATATTATGAATTATTTTGGGTACAAAGAAACACAAAGATCCCAATTGTGTCGGTCAGGCACAATGCAACATTTTATTGTATGCTCACGTTTGTGTTATCGTATAATTTTATCGTAATATTTTATGATGTTGAAGCAGTTTTAAGAACTTTGGACGAATCTGATGCTGACTTCAGCGACGACGACAACGCTGCTGACGAAACATGGATCCCTTTGAATTTAAATGCAGGAGAAGAAGAAAGCATTGACAATATTGACCTTTTTGAGCCAACGAATGACCAGCCAATTAGACCGGCGAAACACTCAAGCTCCTCTGACGCAAAATGGATTTGTCAATGTGTAAAGAACTCATTAAGCGATAAATATAGTAAAGTTTTGGATACAAAACTGTATGTAATAAGTAGGCGTGGTCAGGAAACTAAACTATTCTACGGATGCGCGATCGATATGGGGTGTCATGGTTACTCGGCCATGCGGATGTACAATTTCAACTCCATGTCTCATAATATTTATTTCGGTTTCTTACTAGACTCCAAGATTTTCAATTAATTGTGTTTTTTATTTGTTCGAAAAAAATTTCATGTTTTTTTTTTGTTCGAATAAACGAATAATTTTGATATTATTTTTTTTGAATAATTCGAACGAACAAAGAATAGAAAATTTACGGTTGAAACACCATTAAAGATCATATCAAGTTTTTTTTTTTTTTTGATTTGTGTAAATAGTTCAGATCATCTTCAATACTGTTAACGATTTTTGCGTTAGTACAACTTCATACTTTTTTACAGACTGTTTTAGATCAGTTAATAAAACGTTATCAGTTACCTCAGAGACGTCATCTTATTCTTCATCGTAGTTGTGGTCATTCGACATATTTTTATCACAAAATAATCGAGAAAACAAAGCATTTGCGTACTTCTTAAGGTACTTGCAAAATATTCGACGAAAAAAATGTGACCATCAGACAAGCGGATTTGCATTTTCTGCAATTCTAATATTTTTTTTAAATATGGGTTCGCATTTATTAAAAATAATATAAAAATTGCATTTTGCGCCATAATTGACTTCATTTTGTGATACAAAAACCAAGTTAAATCACACTAATCCTAAGCAAAAGTAGTGGTTACGTTTTTTTGGGCTAATGTTTGCAAAGTGTGACCGTACCTTTAGTTTATTCGAATAATTCTTTATTCTAAATTGAAAAATGTTTGTTCGTTCGAACAAATTGAAAAAAATTGTTCGAATTATTCGTTCTTTCGTACAATTACATTTAAAACAAAAACAAAATTTTAGAATTTGTTTTTGGTTTAAATTTATCTGTACGAAAGAATAAATACGTGTGACATCGTGGCCTGGCATTCAATGACTCTATTTTGGCACTTTAAGTCATTACTGTAACAAGGAGTTGTCATTAGAGACAAAAACGAGTATTTACAACTTGAGGTTACAAATACCGATGACAATATTTTAAAGTCATTTAATTATGCTTCCACAATATAAATTGTATGTCTGTCTAAAAAATTATTGTGTTTGATTGTGAAGTCTTTTACTCACTGGAAAAACTATTGTATTCCTTTTTTATGAAAACGCACTCAATTAAAAACAAATCAACTATACACTTGAACATTTTAGTCAACGGCAAGCACTACAGAGCCATGACAACGAGTGCTGCCAGGACCTGGAACAAACAAAACGCTAAATCGGCTTATTAAAAAGGACAGAAAATACTAAATCACCAAAAATAAAAGCTAAAAAAAAACTAATAAATTTTTATTAATAATTCAATGCATAATTAATGCATAAAACATGTTAATCAGCAGGGAATGTGAAAATTGGTGATGTCAAATTTCTCGAGAAAAACTTGACGTAGCCATGGCGGTCATTTGAGTGATGTTCTTTGTCATTATGAATGGGATACCCTCCTCTTTACAATTCCATAAGCATCCGATTATTTCGCTTAAAAATACTCTTTTTATATATCAAAATTAAGAGACTTATTTGAAGACCTTATACATATATAGCTAAACACTAGATTAACCAAATCAAGATATATATATTTTTTGAAACGCATGGCTTAACTTATCACACCTCTTCCTAGAATTCAATTGCAGACTTAACATTTGTCCATTTCTAATTTAAAATCGTTCACCATTAGATTTCAATCATTATAATTTTATCTTCAGTGTATATGTAAATGTTTCAAGCTGATTGTATGAGTTCGGTGGGGAAAAAAAATTTAGCCTTTTCGAAGGATAATTTAAAATAAATTAAGCTTAAATAAAACCACGAAGTTCAAACGAAAATTTCTAGGTTAAAAGACAAGAAAGGATGCTAAATCTAGCATCGAAAATTCTAAATTGGTATCACTGATGACAAGTAACATTTTATGTCCTGAAATGCAACACGATGTCGCACAACTCGATATTTTGCAAATTATGTGTATAACTCATAAATTGAACACCATGTTATGGTAAATATCGATCGAGGTTTTCGTGAGATATAACCAGAAACCATAAACAAAGTCTGCGGCAATTATATTGACAGGATAAGCTACTGCAAGGCCAGAAGCGGCGCTCACATGAATAAATTCGTGTTCCATAAATAATGAGAATATTTGTTATGTCTAATAAAGCCCCAACTAGCAACAAAACATATAATATTAACTTGTATTTGGAACACCCGGTGATATATAATACATCATTATACAAAAAATTATCTACCATAGTGATGCTTTGTATGAACAAAATAAATTTACAGAGTATGTAAATTTTTTTTGTAAAAGGAATGAAACAAAAATTAAGTACTTATATGTAAATATACTAACAAATGCGACAACAAAATATAACATTTAAATTTTATCGTTTAAACAACAGAAATGAACCGTTCAGCAAAAATAGTCAAACTCAAATTAAACGAACAATTAACCGATTGAATACCTCACAAGCTACTCGAAAACGAGAGATGAAGCAAACAATTATTAATTTACTATCAGAAGAATACCTTATTCTATAAGCATTGGCATTGTTACAAACAAAAATTAATTATTTCATTTTAGAAGTTTTCACTTTGTCCAAAAACACGATTTCTAATGGCATTGAAAATGTTGTAAGAATAAATAATTTAGTTTTTTATTATTTGGCAAATTTTTTCAACAAAAATTCTAACAAGATAAACTCTTAAAGTTCAGTTTTTTTATGTCTTTGTTATTTTAGTGTAAACATTGTGATATTAAAATAATAGACAAAAATTTCCGGCTCTTGTTATTTTATCGCCTCAGGCAACAACATTATAACAAGAACTACATGTTGTTTTAAAGATTAAGCTTTTTGTTTGAAACTTTTCAAAGTTTAAGTTTATTTTTTTTTTGTTTTCGCAAACAAATAAGGAAATCGTTTGTTGATTTATGGAAATAATTGTGGACAAACGGTGAGTACAAGTAATAAATTTTATTTTAAATGGTCACACAAATCAAAATATTGTGAATGCCAATAAGATACTTATCTGAAACTTTAAAACTTTCTACTAAACTCGCTCAAAAATATTATTATCAAAAATATTTAACATTTGTTTGAATCTTTTATTTAAGATTTCTGCAGCAGTTCACTATAGAACAACGAAAGGAAATCCTAGAATTTTGTTTTCATTTTAATTATATTTTATTTCTCTAACACAGCATACTTATCGTAGACATTTTCGTGCGGAATGTGTATCCTTAGTGTCAGCAATAAATCAACTGCTTGCCATTTTTCGTCAACACGGTTCGGTAAGGAGTCTCCTGGTGCCGGAAGACTACGTACGGGTTCACAGCCCCGTAAATATTCAACGTTTATGCGAAACCGTGGAAGAAAGTCCGAAAACATCAACCAGGAGGTTTTCTGCACAACGCTGTTGTCTGGTGTTGGTTGCTTCTATTTACTCTAGTTTACATCTTTCTCTACTATTGTTTCTGGAACCTTTCTTCGTAAGCTAACAAATATGAAGAGTGAAGCAAATAAAACAGACTGCCTGGCTCATCGCTTTGTTATTTATTGTATTTCAAATACAAATTGAACTAATAATAAAAAATAATAATAAATCTTAACCCTCAAATTGTTAATTATTTAAGTTCAGCCAGCTTTCGGACCCAAAAATCTAGTTTATGCGCTTGCTATTCACGTCGCCCGCACAAGACTAAGAGGCAGAGTATCTCTCCCTCTAAGCCGAGTTTGGAGTTTTTAAGTATTTCTTACAAATGAAATTGGCTAAAATTCTGGGGGCAAATCACGGTATTCGATATCGAGCGAAATTTCCATACAAATTCAGAAAATTTTGTATGGGATTTTACTCGATATCGAATGCCGTGATTTGCCCCTTGGGTTTGATACATATTTGGAAATCACAGCTTTTACCATCGGCACTTTTAGATCTTTGTTTACACAGTACAACATTTTTCAGCTCATTGATTTGGGACTTAATTCTGAGAATTGCACATGAAAGCAGCCCCAAAAATAAGTAATTCTGCACCATTCGTTTTGTCATTTAATTGTATTTGTTCTTGTATTTGTTCTTATATTATCGCAGCAAACAGAATGATTTTATCTGATACCAAACGTTTATTCTTAATTCCTTTTAACATTAATAAACGTTTGAGATTCATTATTGAAATCAAATTGACGATGAGTTGAGGGTAAATGTTTGATGCTGACCTTAATGTTAAACTGCATTGATTTCCTTCAAGACATCGAATATTTAAAAGAAATTATTTTCCTAAATTGTAGTGTTTCTCAAACTAAAAATATATTTCAAGTGAAACTTTTGTTGTTTGTGCGCTAATAAGTTTACAATATTTCAAAACATTCAAGCAACTAATTTTGGTCCTTGAATTTGTGATATGTAGCATCCTATTTATCAGAAGTTACTTTCAAATTATATAACACTCAAAGAAATATAGTTGGGAATTATCATATTTTGATGTGTGCAGGAGGAGGGGTTATTTCCTTTTTGTGAGGATTTAAAAATTGGGGAAATATTTGAATCGACATTTAATTAGGTTTTGCTTGGTACTTATTTTATTTCATTGAGACTTATTTAATTTCTTTAGGAGTTATTTTATTTGTCCTGAAATTGCGTTTCTTACAATTCTTTTATTCTTATTTATTTTATTGCTGCTGAGACTTTCTGTATAAGAAATTATTTTACTTTTGTTAGGACTTCCTCAATTGGGAGATATTTAATTTCATTGGTGATTATTATAATAGAAAGCATTCAATTTAGTAATTATTTAATTTTGCAGTTTAGATGTTATCTCATTTTATCTCGTTGGCACTTTTGTGATTTCGGTTGGAAATTATTTCATTTGCGTTGTTATTTCATTGAAGTTGTTTATTACCTGGATATGTAGCGAGATCTGTAAAATCATATTTTAAGACAAGCTTAAGACATTGTACTATTTTCAAATACTTTCCCTATGTTATATATGTTGAGATATACCGGAAAGCGATTGTTGGACGCGTAGAAGTCAAATTAGTTTTAAAGTACTGGATAGTAAAATATCCAGCAGTATCAACTTTTTAATCACGGGCTTAAAAAAAGCATACATACGATTGTGTTTGTTGCGATAATATAACATAAGCCCAAGATAAAAAAAATTACAAAGATTTCAATTTAGTAGATATTTTGGGTGTCAAAATAGTACTTATTTAAAATACTTTTTTGTACCGAAGAAAAATTTTATTTTCCATCACTGATTTCAGCACAAAACTTTTGAAAGCTTCACCATTAAAAAATATGTAGATGCACAAAATCAGATGGATTATTGATCAGACCTCTGCTACTGGATCATGGTTGTGACGGTTTTATTGGTAGTTGAAAAAAATTTTCCAAATTTTTGTTGGCGTAAAAAACAAATTTCTGTATGTCCTCAATATGAAATTTTTGTTTTAAGCAGATACGAATACACATGTAACATTTTAACATTATGTGAAGACTGAGATAATAAAATGTTGCGAGTGCTTCGATTTATTATCAGATGAATGTTTTTATTTAAAATATGTATATATTTATTCTATTCATACTAAGATTTAGTACCAGCGAATTTATATTTACAAAATTTATGGTAACATTAAAGTCGAATGTATAAAATTTGAATTTGCGCTTGGCTAAAAATCAACTTATGTATGTCAAGGATTTGAAAAAAAAAACTTTAGAAGAAAATTAAAATATTTTACTTTCTCAATAGGGAACTTCAATACATCCACTAAATATTGTCACTCTCAATCTCGCAACTCTTACTGATGATGTGTATTTTCTTTTGCTATTAAATAAAAATTTTCATATCCGGTTGTTAAATTAAAGAATGCAAATAAAGAATTGCTGCTTATCACAATGAAAATAACAATAATATAAATAAGTACTTAGAGAAAAATCATAAACGGCAAAAAACTACAAACAATAACTACACAATACTTCCGTTTCGTTTTGATTGTAAAATCATGAATTATTTACCTGTACTGACTGCAACGGCAAATATCAAACACACAATTTTCAAGGAACCATCATTGACATTCAAATAATAGAATGCTGGAAAAAGACAATGACGATGGCACATCATCAGCTTCGTTGTCATTCAAAAAAAAAATAAAAATAACATAAAAGATATTGTGTACGATGTATTTTTTTACGAGCATCAAGTTAAAATGCTATTTTTGATATTTTTTTCCTTAAGTTTTTTTTAGAAATGTCAAGAACTTTATTTGGAAAAAGAAATACTTGGATAAAATATCATTTAGAATGCATGACAATCTCAAATTATTGTAATAATAATAAATTAAATTTGTTAAAGGAAATTGCTTGAATCACAAAGGAAGGAGCATGTGTTTGCAAGCGCCACTTATTTATTTATTTAAACCAATCGCATTTTGAGATTGATTCAGTATTAGTTTTTTTTCTGGCATCAATCTCGTTTTCGGATTACTCCAAGTACAGAGTCAGGATAACATATGGCTAAAATTAAGTACTCAACACTTGAATAATCCGTACTTGAATCATCTGTACTTGATTTAAGGAAAGCCGTGATTATCGTACTATTGACACCGCTTGAGTTTGATTTAAGTACGGATGGATTGATTTTTCTTTTGAGTGCACTGGCAAATAAGCAAGCAAAGTAATTCCTGAGTTGCACAACAGTATACCTTGTGCTTATCATAGATATGAGCATCTGTTCAAGCCCTGGCAAAGGAATGTAATGTTTTTTTTAATGTACTTGTGCTAGTGATAACAAGCGTAATATATTAGTGAGTCAAAAACATGACATCAAACACTACAATCTCATCAAAAGTACGAGTTCAATATTCTACGCAGACATTCGAATAGCATTTATTGTCTTTTGTGTATTTCATGGTATAATGAAGACCAGGTCGATTCAGTTCAGAACACTTGTATATTGTTTGCTGAGAGTCAAAAAAGGAGTTTTATATTGTTGTTTTTCGGCAGACTCTAATGCCGTTTTCTTTTCTAAAAAAAAGTAAATTTTTGTTTACTTTTTATTAAAAAATAAATTGCAATTCAAGGTTTTCTTAAGACAAAAATTTTGCCTTTTCAGGGATGCTACAATAATAAAGGGTTATCCATTTCGTGGTTTCAAAAGTATAGGACTGGAATTCGACATCTGTCAAACTAAGTGTTTAAACGAATTTTTTTCTTTTCAGTTGAAAGTCTGACATTGACGAAAATGTATCGCTTAACTATCACACAACGCATAAAAATTATCAAAACATACTACAAAAATGGTGATTCTGCCGCAGCCACTTATCGTGCATTAAGAGGAGATTATGGTTTACATAATCGTCCAACTACGCAAGCAATTGGCAAAATTGTGAAGAAATTTGAAGAGACTGGAGCGGTTACAAATATTGTAAGGCCTGTGCATCATCGTTTCGCTCGTTCCGCTGAAAATATCGCTGCTGCAAGTGAAAGTGTTGCCGAAGACCCGAATGTGTCGATTCCTCGACGTTCTCAGGAATTAGGACTGTCTTACGGCAAATTTTTTTGCCTGCTATTGCAGAATACGACTTCGAGAATATGTGGTTTCAACAAGACGGTGCCACATGCCACACAACTCGAGTGAATATGGCTTTATTACAAGAGACACTTCCTGGCCGCGTAATTTCTTGTCGTGGCGATATCAACTGGCCACCAAGATCATGCGATTTGACACCTTTAGACTTTTTTTGTCGGGCTACGCGAAAGACCGTGTTTATGCAGATAAACCTTTAACTCTTGAGCACCTTAAAACCAACATTCGTCAAGTTATGGCTGAGATACCGCCCAATATGTGTCAAAAAGTGGTCGAAAATTGCAACACTTCGCGTGGTGGTCATTTAAAAGATGTAGTGTTTCACACATAATGTCAACGTTCAAACTTTATAATAAAAAAGAAATATCATGGAAAAAAATATTTTATATGTGTTTTATTTACGTTTACTTTTGAAACCGCAAAATGGATAACCCTTTATCTTATAAACTCACTATTTCAAAAAATCATTACATTGAAAATTTTCAATAAAAATGTAGAAAATTTTTAGTTTGTTTTTAGAAAAGAGAACGTCATAAGTAAACTCCTAGTAAACAATATATATGGGGGATTTGAACTGCACTTACCTGGTAGTAATTATAGAATGATTTAATTTAATTAGTTACGATTATTGAAATTTATAAAATCATATTTTTTATTGCTTCAGCTTTCATTCAGCACTTCTCTATTAGACTTTCATATTATAGTATTATTATTATTTTTTTTTTTTTTTGGAATATTGCACTTAAAAATATCACATTTGCTAACAAAACAAAATTTTTGTATAGATTTTTATGATCAAACCACGACATCTGATTTCCTTTCAAAAATCAGCAACAGAAAATATGTTTTTCGCTTTATTTGAAAGTAAAATTCTATAAAAGCACTCGCTTTAGATTTTCTGTGGTGACTTTTGAAACACAAAAACTCATTGAATATACAATAGAAATGTTGATTTATAATACTAAAAAAGGAAATAACTTGAGTGTTAGCTAGCTACACCTTTGTCCTTAAGATCCTGATTTGAAATCTGTGTCGGATTAAAGAAAAATGAGCTTCTCTTTACTCATAAAATACCGTTCATTACTGTGCAAGTACACACACACACACACATACATAAGAAGCAGTAAACGTTATTTTTTTCTTTATACTTAAAACTTTATGCAAATACACACACTAAAACTAATACATTCGCACTCACATAAACATGTGTCAGTATAAAGTACAACAACAACAACAAAACGAGTGAGTTGCCATAAAAATAAATATTAAACTTTTTTAATGCTTTTTTTGTCTTTTGTTTAGATGCATTGAAAAGCAAGAGGAAAACTTTAGAAACGTTATTTAACGAGTGTGTAAACAAAGTTTTGTTCTATTTAATATGACTGAGATACAGTAAAAACAACAACAAAAACAACAACAATTACAAAATAATGTCAAATAAAGGAGGAGAAATAATAAAAAATAAGAAATGAAAAATAGTATACAACAATACGGATTTTTTTTTTATTATTCTCAACACATTTTCAAGTGTTGTGCTCGAATTAAATGTTTATGAGAATTCTGTTTTTATTGTGCATGAATAAAGGATTTTTCATTGGGTATATAACATTTTCTTATCCCGTAGTTTTATTTAATGATCTAAAACGACGACTACTGATGTTTTTGCGATGAAAAAACAATTAAAGAACGTTTACTGCAATTTTTGATTGTATTAAATATATTATCGAGAATATGGTATTTTTTATGTGTTTAGTGAATAAATTTAAGTGTAAATAGTCAAAACTGAATGTCTGAATTTATTGGTCGAAACACCAAAAAATCTGTTAGTGTCATTTTTGAAAATCCCTTTAAATGAAGACATGCCTTATCTTGAACGATAAGTAGTTTATATATCCTTTTGTTTTGCGAAACAATCTCATTGACATGCCACTAGCTAAAAAGCCTGGGTTAGTTTTAACTTTTCGTTGTCATTCTGAGCCGTTCCTTTCTGTAGAAAATATTTCTTACTTACTCGTTCTTCAATCTTAATCAAGTTTTGTAAATGTTTGCAATATATTTTTTATTAAACAAAAAGATGTATGTATGTATGTATATAAACCTTTAAAAATTTGGATTAAAATAAAATTTTCTGACTTTTAACATAAAATTTTTAATATCTCAGCAAACCAAAGGTTTCAACTTTTGCTGAAGTCAGACTTGTAACGAATTCGTTAAGACATTTCTGCAGTTTGTCTGAAAAAATTTCTTTCGGATACATTTATTTATTTGTGCAAATAAAAATTAAAAAATATATACATAAAACTTTGATTTAAGTGTAAGTAAATAAAAAAAAAATTTTGAAGTTACAAACACTGATTGTAAATAATTGCATTTTTATTTCGAATCTGCTTCCAAGCACACTTTTGTACCATTGCTACAAGATGGAGAAATTGAACCGAATTGGTTACGGTAAAGTATTGCCTTGAATACCAGATATTATACTAATACTCTATTCAGAAAACGAAGTTCTAGCTTATACGAAGGTACCCACGGAAAGCAGATCTACACAATTTTTTCAACAACAGGAATCAGGTAGGATAACAAAACTTTTAATTTATGGTAAAAGTTGTATGGTAAAAGGGGTATACACGATTTGTAAAAACAAGTGGTTGCCCAAAACAAGATATTAATAGAAGAAGCAAAACACTAACGACTCTGATCTCTCACTTTAAAAACTGTAATTGGTCTTATATATAAAATTAAAATATAGCTTATAAAAATATTGATATTGATAAATAAAATTATGGAAAATAATTTTTATTTTATTTATTTTTTTATAACGGAATCGGTCCTACATATCGATTCGATTTCGTACCTATATATAGATGCGAAGTTATGTCAACCCTTTCACATAAAAATCGTTACGATGTCGGTAATATTTCAGTTCCGAAATCGCAATATTTTGTCAGTTTTGTCGAATTCTGTACGAAATCGGAACTTTTGGTTTGGTGGGATTTCACATCACAAAAAAACTAATACACATAAACTCTTAGCTGTCACTTAACGACGTCTTCAATTTTCGATAGAATAGTCCGCAACAGAACAGAAAGAAAAAGTAACAACAAACCACACAAACAGTTTTCTCAATTTTTTAATTGAACAGAAACAAAACAGCTTATTCATAATAGAACAGAACGTACAAACTAATTCTGCCTTAAAACGAAATGTTATATTTTACGAAGCAAAACAATATGGCGTATATTCAAAATTATCACTAAAGGTAGAATTAGTTTTGACTTTCGGTTCTGTTACGGATCAGCTGTTCGTTTTTTGTTTATAGAAAACATGTATTTTCAATTAGTTGTTCTGTTCTCTTACGGATCATTCTGTTGAAAAGAAAATTTTACTTACAGTTCTAAGTGACAGCAAGAGACAGCTGATTGATTCAGTAAACCAAGCCGATCGGTCCAAAAGTGCCGCGCAATCGCTGATGAATTTTTTTATGGCCGCCGCTATCGACTTCAAAGCACATTAAGAAGCAAACAATTTTTAATAAAAAAAATTCTATTCATGAAAAATTTGTATTCAGTAGAGTTTTTTTATTTAAATAAGATTTTCTACTTTTTTTGTTGAAAATTATTTAACCTGACAATTAAGACATTGCGCCGTTTTAAATTTTGCAACTCGCCGCCACCGCCGATTTTATATGTATATTCGCCTATGTTCTTCAGTGATTTGTTTTGACTTTTATTGTTTTACAGAACTTCTAACTACAAAAATTCACCAACAGAACGGAACGGAACAGAACAGCAACAGAAAGTAAAGACTAATGAGCCCTTAAGTGTTAACTTTTTTAAATACCTATTTAAGTTATTCACAGTTGCACAGAGGAGTATTTCAGCCAAAAAGCCGTGTTTTTTGAGTCGAAAAATTTAGTTTTTTGATAGTTTTAGATGTAATTTGATATAAAACATCTAGTGGCAGGTTTTTGAATGTTTTTCAAACAAAAGGTGTAAATTTTTTTTTAATTTTTAAACGAATTGTTTCAACATTAATATTTAAAATTTTAATTTTTAAATATCGAATAATTTAAAATCTTTACTCGATTAATCGAGCAATACTAAGATCCCAAAATCGATTAATTCCTTACTCGAACAAAATCAAAAGTCAAATAAATGGATACTCTAACATCTACTATGGTGCTGTTATTGAAAGTTAGACAGGTTTTATTGGTGGAGCTTATTCTCATTAGTTTGGTTTTCCGCAAAGTTTAGAAAATGTTAATTTTTTTTTACAAAATCATTTCCTTCTACACATGTGAGCAGCAAAAAAGATTTCACTTGTATAAATATCAATAATGCTATCTTGTTTAATTTGTTTTTCTGAATGTAGTATAAAGTTGAATTCTTCACCCTTTAGTCTACTTAAAGTTCGCCCAGTATCATTCCCAAATAAACAAACTTTTACGCCATCTCTCCAGTGGATATTATTCTATTGTTTTAGTTTGCTTTGGGTCTTGTAGCGTTTTAAAAAATATTTTCCCTTCTGAAAATTTAACGTAAGATAAATATTGCTTAGCCGATGAGGCACATTTCTGGACGAAGTTTGATTAATTATTTAATCTGCAATCGACTTTAAGCCAATTTAAGAGGCCTCGTTCCCATCTTTGGTACGTCTCCATCATCCATAATCGGACTTGTTTTTTCACATTAGAACGTGTATCTATTGCATTTCAGGGCTTAAAAGCAATTTTTAGATCATTAAATCGAAACCCGAAGACTCTGAACTGCCTCCAATATTCTACCGTGCAATGCTGTATTCAACCCATTTATCATTGACGTTTATATTTATATTGGATAATTATTGTATTATAATAAGATACGAAACATGAAAAAGTTCAGTTCGATCATAAATTTTGGAAAACTCAAAATTATTTAGCAACCTATTTTATTGTATTGTATTTATTGTAGTGTACTTATTGTTAATGAATTTTTCTCATAATCAAAGTGACTATAAATAGCGAAATTTGTTATGTTAAAATATAAAACAGAGCTGACAGTTAACACCAAGTAAAGTTTGTGAAAAATATCTGCACTTTTTGAAGAAGAACAAACGGAGTAATTATTGCACAGAGTTATATCGGGGTACCTAATTTATTAGCCTCATGTGTATGTTTTGGAATTCATTGCTAACATTTTAACAATTTTTACTTAATTGAATTTCATCCTATTTACTTTTAATTAAGCTGAAATGGCAAACATTTGTACACATGTCGAATTTATGAGGACAACCTTCCAAATATAAAATTTATAACTCTGAAATTATTGTACGCAACAGAAAGAACCTTTTTTGGGTAGATTTAATTTTTTTAAGGATGTGTATATCTGCACCCTTTTTCCGCCCTTATATTTGTGAGTGAGTTTCAATATTTACTATTGGTGTTACAAGGAATTTGAAAATTGATTTTATTTTACCTTTATCCTCATAAATTTTATTTGGGCAAAAAAAATTATTCAATATTGACATGAAACATAAACTGTATACTGTATTGAATAATATTTTCTAAAACATATTAATATCGATTAAAGAAGTTCCGAAAATGACAGCATTTAAAAATGATTATTTAAAAATCATACTTTTTTTCTCTTAGAACAGCAAAACAAAAGCTAATTAATTAATAATTAACGTTCATTAGTGATGGTAAATTTTGAATATTAATTAAGTATTTAAGTTGCATTAAAAACAACGAGTAATACATTCGACAATACAAAAACTCTCGTATTCCATAATACAAATAACTCCGTTAGATTTCAGTGACTTTAAAAATTGCACACAGTGTTATTGATAATAAAAATAAAACAAGTATGGGAGATCATTTTACATGTTATTTTTGCAGTTTAAGGACATCTTGAAAAATATTCTTAAAAAAAATTTTTTAGTTAATATTTTAAGGTCTTAAATGATTTATTTAGTCTTCCTCAAATTTGTCTAAAGAAAAATCCTTTCACTTGTGGAAGATATTGGAGAAATCAAAAGCATCAACAAAATCTGCTTCGAACTAAATCACTTATGTCCATATTCTCAGTCTTTAGTTATTAGTTAACTAAAGTTAACTAAAGACTGTAGTTATATTAATTACTCTTTGCAAATCTTAGAAATGAAACAACTTCTTCATTGAGAATATGGTTCAGTGCATTTAAAAATGTACAAATATATTAACTTAAAATAATTTTCTTTGAACTCTCGGCACAAAAAATCAAACGTAAAGAAAGAACAATGTTGTTCGAGTTAAAAGTTATTTCACCCACGTCGAAGAAAATTATGCAATTCCAGAACTTTGCTGATTCTGTTTAAAAAAACTTGTTTCGTGAAATACAAATTAAAAACTAACGCAAATATCTTGCATTTATATTAAAAAAAGGTATAAAATCTCCAAGAATGTTAGAAAATTATACATTTTTCACTAGCCATTTTTTTGAACTCTCGCGAGGCAATTTGTCTATGTTAGCAGCTACAAAAAAACATACTTGGAGAACATGTTTGAAAGGAGTTAACTAAACAAGCCAAAAACTAAAAAATAATATAAAAAAATACCAGGACTCCCCCAGCCATTTATATTTTTCACTTTCAGCAGATAATAGATTACAGAAGGGGGCAGCCCACTGGCTAAGTTACAATAGGATATATAATCAGGATATCGGAATAACCGGTAATACAATTACGGACAAGGTATCCGTTTGCAAGAACAGAATAACGATCGGCTGCAAGTCCAGGAATAAATTAGAGTAGCACAATCCAGATGGTCTAACGAAGCCAGATGTGTGGTTTTGAAGATCTACCTGGCCCCGGTACGAGCGTGCAAAGTATATCACTTTACAACAACTGTTTTTATTGCAACATAAACATTATATAAACAAATGATTTTAAATTTTAACATTTTTAATACTTATTATTTAATCTAAGGAAGGCAGATATACTTTTAGCTGATAACCAAACTTATTCTTTTAAATTGTTGTCCTCTTTATTCATTGTTCTCCTGTTGGCAGAAGAATTTATCAAATGTTATTCATATTAATATTTGTGGTCTAGACTCAAGTATAGAAGGTTAAATGTACCATTCACCTTTTTGTTGCGTAAATTTTACATTTCTTATCAAAACGAAAAACTTATTCAATTTGTTAAAACTTATTCGCCACAAGTTTGAGTTTCATAAAGCCCGTGAGAAATTTTCATCTATAACAATAACCTTGATTTCGATTTAACTTTCAAAAAATTTCAAGATAATAAAACAACTGCTTTAACATTCTTGCATATTTTGTTTTTGCATTTAACAAAGAAAGAACACTAATTTGATTTAAAGCATAAAAAATGGTGTGTGGAGTGGGGGGGGGAGGTGTGGGTGGTTGCTGTAAACTTTGTTCAATATTGGTGTTTTCTTTGTCCCTCTTTTACAGTTTTTTTAGACATATTTATTTTGAAACCGTAACATTTATTGATACTGTTATCATTATTATAAAAATAATTGATGTTGAACAAAAGTCATGTTGATTTAAGTCATCATGATTGACGGTAATATCGTAACAAAAACGATATTAGATATTCATAAGTTCAGAAAAGTTTTTTAGGAATGGCAGCAGAAAGACAAAAAAGCATTACAGAATGTCATGAAGTGTAGAAACACGTAAAAGGTAATTTTCAGCTATGCCGACCCTTCTCTCTCAAATAAGCTTTTGATGTTAGTAAGGATATTAAGAGTCAAATGACGGAAGGTTTAGATCTCAATATCTTTGCTGCATATACCAGGCCCAGCATGAGCTTTGGTCTAAGTTAAGTTAACTTGAATAGCATTTCTCGATTGTCCCATAGACTTTCAACTTCAGTAAAATCGACAATAAATAGTCTAAAGGTATGGTCACATTCGGGAATAATTTCATTAAAATACATATGTTTGATTGTGTTTAACCAAAATGTTTCTAACTCACTTCACAATTTGTTTTCTGGTCACATTACGAACACTTTTTTGTCACTGTTTATTTGTCAAACAGCTTTCAAATAACGTTAAGTGCAAACATGAGAAAATATATTTTCTCTACGGTCACACTCAAACAATTTTTTTCCTTTACAAAACATTTCATCAAATATTTGACGAGGAAGAACAAACATTATGTAATTTCTCTCATACTTCTCACAAATTTCTACGCTTTGGATATGACAAAACAATAAATATAGATATAAAAGTTTTATTATTTTATGATTTTTTCATTTAAAGCAGAACAAAATTTTTTTTAACTATTGAGGTTCAAAATTTGACTTATGCTAGAAATATCGACTCTGTTGACAATGAAAGTAAATCATTAGGAAATATCCCTTATTAATCTGCAAATGTTCGTAAAATTTCAATTAGTGCTCTCTATTGGTTTCGAAGTTACGATGCTCAAAATTTAAATTTTTAATTAGTAAAAGCTTCTACAATATGTACATATATCATTTGAAAGTGCTCTAAAACATATTTTTAATGGTCTACAAAATTTTCAAATTCATAAGTTTATAAAGTTAAAATTTTAACCACATGTCTTTAATACAAAATAATCCGTGCGGTTGTTGATTTAAATAAAAAATATTCATTCATGTACATAAATATATAAATGCATATGCAGGTATAATAAATTTGTAAACAATTGTTTAAAAATAGAATAGGGGAGGGCTGGTATAAAGACCGACACTGCGACACCTAACCTAGTAAATCGTATTTTTTTTTTTTTTTTTAAAGAACAAACACAAACCGCGAAGCCATTTTGGCTTGTCTGCAGAAACACCCAGGGTCTAGGCAGGCTCCCTTTATTAATGAAAGTGTTATTAAACAATAAAATTTGTATTCTTAATGTGATTATGGCGGAAATAAATATGACGTGATTCTATTAACAATTAATTGGTTTTGTTTTAAAAGCTAACAACTTTAATTGCAACAGCTTTTATTTCATACTCTTTGTTCTTACAAAAGTATTCGTTTTAGGGGTACCTAGCGAATATGAGGCAGCTAGGGTACCATGGTGGAATCATATGGATTCCAAGAGGGTGGGCACCTACAGTTAGCATAACACAAGCTAACAACAATCCGCTGTAAAAATGAATCAATATAGTAAGTATATGGTGCTGAACTAAGACTACTATTTTTGAATTTCTTTTTATTACATTTCGGGCTCCAAATATATTTTCCGTGTATTTATCTATCGTTTGAAAGGCTGGTATGATTTATTTTTTTTATTTGTTCCGTAGTCGCGTTAGCCAGATGGATCGATAAGAACTCCACCCAAGACGGCGAGCGCTATCCGGGGTAAAAAGACCGCCAGCATACCAGCGTGGCCGAAGGGCAGGCAACACCGAAATGCTTTCAAGGTATTTTCCTTTGACGAAAATCGACAGCACGCATAACAAATAAATGGCAAGAACAAATAATTATTTGGCTAAAAACGGAACAAATATTTGTGTGGTCACAATTTTTTCACATTAGAAACATTTTTGTTTGAAAAATAAAATAATTCTGTTTGTAAAAATCAGCCGTTTTGCTGTTTGTCCCTCAAAAATATTTTAAGGTCAAACTACAGCAAAGAAATATTACTCGTTTTTTGTCAAATGTTTCCTCAATGTGACTGTACCTTAACGCGTTCAAATAGCAAGATTTTAGTGTTCAATTAGAGTCACTTTCACCAAAGATAACCACACCCTCAATGCACGTAGCTCGGTCCTGCTGTAGTCACTTACCGCACACGTATTTATCGTTCCATTCGGCCTAATAAAAATTGGTTAACATCCTTGTTCTGTTGGATGATTCTATCTCTGATTACTTATCAAACCGGTTATTTCTAGTTCATTGTCTTGACGTTCAACATCCATATGTGCTGTAAAATGGGCTCAACTCTGTTTTCAAGGTATCTTTTAAAATCTAGTAAATGATTAAACAAATATATCTCATTTGCTGTTCAAGTAGATAACTTGCCACGATGGATAAGCCAATGATGACTTAAAATTAAACAATGGATCTTACAGATGCCCCTAAAATAAGTTTACCGACACAGACTACCAATATAACCCCGTCCTTATTAGAAACCATAGATTTTAAAGACATTCACTAAATTAACTACGATTGTTAACTTTTTAATCAAATCTATAATTTTCCATAACCGTCCTGGTTACAATCTTCACATACTGTAACTTTATGCAGGAAAAGATACCCAATGAACTTGTCTTGATTCAACGACTCAACAAATATTCAAATTTTTAAAAATTACAAAATTATAAGTCATCATATTTATGCAAAGTATTTTAGGAAAAATGTTTAAAAGATTAAAAGGAACAGAAAAGCAAAAAGAATCACGCACACACTCACCAATGCATGACAAACGCTTCCAACTATTTTTCAACATACACAAACAAATAAAAGGACCATACACTGACACATTCACGCCCTTCTGAAAAGTGTTGCGTATGTTGATTTGAGGCTTTGGGGCATTCAATTAACGCTGCCATTTTACAATGTCAACAATTTTTTTGGCAAAAAATTTTGTACGTTAATTTATTAAATTTCATCGAAATCTTTATTATATTTTTATTTGGTAAATTTAGGATGTGAAAAAATTTACTTTAAGACTAGAAAAGTATTTTCTGCAGGACAATAAACTATTCCGGCACCACATAGAAGGAGCACAATTCTAACAAGAAATTTAAATTTTAAAAAATTTAGTAGCTTAAATATTTTTTCATAAAGATTTTCTGCAATTTTTTGCAAAGATAAGAATATTATTTTTAACTTGGAAAAACGTAGAGTTGAATATTTTGCACCCAGTTATGTTAGAATTGCGTTGTTATTTCAGCATCTGAGTTGGCCAAAAAATTTTTTTTTAAATAACAGCGGTATTCAGTGTTTGATGGAAATGGTCTTGCATAAGTACAAATGCAAAATATCGTATCTTTTTTTTGCAATCCAAAAACAAAATATTAGAATTTGCAGCAACACTGCAAATTGTATAGTTTTTTTTACTCTGTGCATTGCGTTGTCATCACTCAGTTTTAAAGCTGTCGTTTGTAAAGAACAAAATTTATTTACTAAAAAATTTTAAAGCAATGAAATCTACTGATGCATTAAAACAATCAAAGTTAACTTTGCAAAGTCTTGCATTTAATGGTGATAAGGAAAAGAAGAAAGGGGTTGAGTACACACTTTGCTGAACTCGCAAAGCTGCTTTCTTCTTCGTGCGTCGTTTACACATACTTGTATTTGGTTGCATGTGTGTGTTTGGTTTGCATATTCATCCAACAAACGAATACAATATTTTTTTTCAAAGTAAACTTTGCGTGTGTAGAAGCGAAACAAAGTTTAAAAGAAAATTGAAAAGACTTTGTCAAAGTAAGCTGTGCAAAGTTGTTTAAAAATAGCGCTCACAAAATAATTGCACTTGCAAGTAATTGCATTGCAAAATGCACTAAACACTGAATACCGCTACTGCGTGCAAAAGTGAATATCTGAGACTGAGTGAAATAAATGGAGTGTTTATTCCTTGAAATCTCAACTGAAGATAAACAAAAACTTTTATTCGCCAGAGTGCAAAGACCACATAGCAACATAAATGTCAATCATCTTATTTCCATCCTTTGGGATATTTGTATTTGATATGATGAAATTGTTATCATTAGCGAGCAACGACATCGAAAATATAAGTTCTTCTGTAAACACTATTACTGATGACTTAAACAATATTCACAGCTTAAATAATTCTAATGGACTGTGCATTAACTCTACCAAATTTAAATGTATTTTGCTATCAATGTCCAATACAGTTTTCGATGCACTTAAAATAAATATAAAATAGGTTTTGTAAAATCAGTATCGAACCTAATTATTGTCTTTAATACGCGCATAAGACGGTCAAATCACATCAACTTTACTATGAATTGAGTCGGTGGAACACTTCGCAATTTGTGGGCCGTCGTGGATTCAAGTGATGGAGAATACCGGATGTCTCTAAGCGAGCTAGCAAGATATTCAAAGCTGCAGCTACTTTGGATTGTGGGGCATAATGCGTTTTGGACAATTTACCCAAATTCGGTGGTAAATGGCTCACATCCCACTGATTTCCTGTAAATTTGCCAATTGACCACAATTTATTTGGGGCTGCACAGACCAAATAATGTAACGAGGTCCCCAGCTACTACATATAACGAGCATAACCCTCCACCAATATGACTGATATAAGCCCGCAATTATAGAATGCTTACTTCGAGAACAATTATGCATAGTTGTGGCGATAATAACAGGGCACTGGTCTCTAAATGTACATGCCAGAAGATTTAATCTAACGTATAATGAATTCTATAGGACTTCTTCTCAGTACGTGAAGGAGAAAAAGACTGTAGATTGATAACCTTATCTGCCATTGACCTGCTCTCTTAGGAAGAAAGTGCGGTTTACATTGGCAGTCCGCTGGCCTAGCAAAAATATTGGGCTGTGGTATAAAAAGAGTAAGCTTGTCTATCATAGCTTCGGGATGTTATAGCACTTCATTTAATAGGGAGGAGTAAGTGGAGAAAATCCTCTTACTCTTCCCTATTCTTTATTTGATTCACATTCAAGGAAACCAAAACAAACTAAGTAGGACCCAAGTGGTCTAGTTCAATAAGAACAGCAAACATGTGCAACCTATTCTAACCTAATTATACAAAAGCAAGATATTTCAGCTCAGTAAGCTGCCAGTAGACTACCAAAAGAAACATATTATCATCCCGAAGTTAACCCATCTTGTAACGCTAACTAAAATCGTTTAGATATCCAGCGGTTGACTTAATCGACCGCATTCTAGAAATTAATATTATACATTTATATTAACATTAATTCGAGTATTATAGATATTTAAAATGCTGAAAAAAAGGCAATGGGTTTTGTTTTTATTTGATCATAAAAAAAGCGACAGCGAATTGCTTGCTTGAAAGCTGTCATACAACTGAATAAAAATTCTGTTTTTCGCACTTTTCCAAGTGAGTTTCGTTAACAATCGTGATGTGTATGTGAAATTACCGAAACCCACTCGGCTGCTGGGGGCATACCGTGAAGGTATTTGTTCTAAATAAACAACTTAAAACTCTGTCTAATCTCTATGCAAAAGCAAATTGGACAAGCAATCATGAACACTTTGTTAATTTTTAAAGTTACAGCTGATACATGTGTAATAAGTGTGCATGTGTTAGTAGCAACTTTAATTGATTATAGCTCCCTAAATATCGAACCGATTAAAATAAAATTAAGATTCTGCATATGTATGTAAAACCCCGTTTAAAAATATGTACATCTTTCCAAAATCGGCTCAGTATTATGGCCGTAAAAGGGATCTAAAAAACATGTTTGCCTATTATTAATATAGATTTTAGGTGCCGGCTTCTTTCAACCTTCTGATCACTAAAAACAAAATGAAAAAGAAATCGGTTGGCCATGTTGGGCGTGGTAAACTGTTGCGAAAGCGTAACTTTGGCTGATTACATGCAAATCACATTTCAAGTACTAATTAGCCAATTATTTTTTTATATTTTCATTTTTTATTCCAATTTCAATTGAAGCATTTTTAAGCTAAAATAAAATTATTTTATTATTAAAATCTAATTTAACTTGCAATTTATTATTTGGTTAGTATTTTTCAAAGCGCTTTGGATGCAATGTCACATGACACATTTTACACTGATAAATGGTCTGCAAATGAGATTTATTGTCTGCAGTTTACGAAATGACATGCTCTCGAAAATTACCACGAGATAAATTGTTTGGAATTTCCGATTCATTAAGCTCTAAATTTTCCATAGGGTGTTCTTCATTGCGGTTCTCTTCAAGTAGCAGTAACTTGGTAGCTATTTCAGACTTAAATTCTATTTGTGATAGCTGTTTGGTTCCTTCGGATTTAGCAATAAGACTGCAGATTTTCGAAGCAAGTAATACTGTTAATTACATTCGTCAATAGAGGCTACCACCACTTTTTTCCACGAACTGCAATATGGTAATTACACAAAACATTATCGTGTAAATCTACGACCTCCATATGCTTATTGTAGTCATTAATAAGATGGGGCTGTTGAACTGAAACCTACAAAATTATATAGTGTAAGTTTTGAGCCTATAAATGTCAAACTTAAATTTACCATCTTATTTTTTTCTTTGAATAACGGCTAAGTGTACACCTCTGGACTAGCTCTACCAAAATTTGAAATCACAGTAACTTCTGAATTGTCATGTCAGCGAGAAACGAATAACTTGTTGTTCTTTTCAATGCAGTCATGTTTTCTGAGAGACCAACAGGTAGCAAGGATATCATTTGCTCCTCTAAGACGCTTAGATCTTACCATTCCAGTTGAACGAAACCTCCTCTCACTTAATAAGCAGAACAAGTAGTACGACGAAAGAAAGTTGTGGAAATATACCGCATGATTTTCCAGGCTTAAAACTGATTCTAACAGCTTTAAAACTGCAGAAGCTCCTAAGCCAACACTTTCGTATGGTGAAGCCGCGCCAGCATATGGATTAGCCTCGAAAAAATATCCAGTATCAGAACAAAGACACCAGTTTAGAAGATACTCGAACCTCGTCTTTAGTTTTGTAGTCGCTAATTGGTGCTGCAAAATTATCTTTGGCTGGCAAGTCTTGAGTTTTTAGGCAAAGCGGTCCTATTTCATTTGTTTATTTTTTTTGATTTTGATACACGAGAAGATAACTTCGGGACAACGATATCTTAATTTACAAGTTAATTTATTTAGTTGCTTTTTAAGATATCTATTTTTGAGTTGCTTTGTAATTCTGCGTTGCAAAGCAAAGAATCACACTGGTCGAATAATAACTTTATCACGAATTCACAAATATGAAAAAGGGTCCCGAGAGTTTTTTTTTTTTTTTTTTTTTTTAAAAAAAGAGAAGTAACACTCAGGCAATTAGTATACCTACCAACCCGTAGGTGTGTTACCTTCCTTGGGAAAGGGATAGTGAGAGAGGACAGATGGTGAAAGAGAGAGAAAGCTTAATTTTTGCAACTCTGATATTGCGCGCTGTGTTAGTTTTTAGATCAGTGTTGCAGCGCCTTTGATGTCAAGTAGGCGCATTAAATGTGTTTTTAAGCTTTTGTAGCCATTTTATTCATTATTTTACTTCGCCGGCGATTTTGCTACAATACCGACGAAGGAGGGCGCTGTGATGTCCGCTAGCATACACCAGTATCAATTGCTGCCAGAAATTTTCAGTGACCAGTGTGCTATGCCTTCATCACTTAAACACTCCGACAACAACAAATACAATGGCATACTCTAATGCACATCTGAAAAATGCTGGATGTTATGACTTGTCTGAAGCTGGGCTCGAACCCACGTTCTTAGACATTATTTGCTTTGCAGTCAACGCGCTAACTACTTCAGCCAACACAGTTACTTGTGAAAGTTGCCCTTTTATTTTTAGTTATTACATAAGTCTATATAAAAATTCTTACCTGATTTTTCACTGGTTCTACTAAAATGTAGTTTTTAGTCTGTAAGAAAAGAGGAAAAATGTCAATAAAATAATGTTTAGAAAAATTTATAATACAAAGTATTTTATAAAAATTAATTCAAAAATAAGGGGACATAAGAAGATGTTAAGAGGAACAAGAGAAAGTAAATTAATTACAATTAAAGTCGTGCAGTTGTGTGACAACAAGTATTGCGAAAAAAAAATTCTAACAATTTACATACCACATACTCAGTGATGTTAACTTTTTTATTTCGATTTCCGTACATTCTTAAAGAAAAATACCGCTTTTAAGTGAAATTACCACACCCAAAGTCTTGTACAAAAAATAATAATATTTTGTTATTAAAACAGATTTATATTTGAAATTTAATATATTTTTTTAAGAATAATAATAATAAAATAGAGTAATTCAAGTTTGTACTTTCAGTAAAATCAGCGTATACAGTTTTCTACCATTTAAAGCTTAGTTATTCATAAATTTGGATTGGTTTTATAATTTTTATATAGCAAAATAAAATGCCTGTGACTGTCTATTTAAGTTTTAAAATTTAATTTGATTGCATTCATTTTTTGTGATCAAATTGATTAACCTTTATGTCAACAGCAGAAATGCTTTACGCACGTCCACAGCAGCATACCTGGGTATGTACATACGTTTTGTATGGGGAATGGTACGTCGTTAGCATAAAAATGCTAATTACGTATCTACCTGTTTTGTTGGAATTTCCGAATTATTTTTTTAGTTTGTTAGAAATGGACAAAAGGCTAAAAAATTTTATGATAACCAATTTCATCCTCACAGTCATTGTTTGTGGAAAAAAGTGGTTGTATAGGTAGATGACATACGTATATAACAAATATATAATATAGGCAGGTAGAAACATTTATTGTTGCGGAAATTTCATTCTTTGTAGTATCGTCAGAAAATTTAGTTTACATTTGTGATTCGAAGTGAAAAGACGTTTCTGTTTATTTTGTGGAAATAAAAAAATATTAAAAGTGAAATGGCTGATGGTGAATGGCTTACTCCGCGACAACTAAGCGCACTTTCGTACGAAGAACAACAAGCATATATTCGGCAAGCGCTTGAAGAGAGCCAAGAAGAAACAAGTGACCACGATTCAATAGTTGGTGACGAGGCTTTAGGTGATATTGGTGGAGATGACTCAGACGTTGAAGAACACATGTTACCAGAATATGACCCAGAGGGCGACAGTGATTCTGATGAAGATCTTGAAGATGCACCAATTGAAACTGGCGAAGTTTTTACTGCCAGAGATGGTAATGTTTGGTCCTCGATACAACCACAACCTGTAAGATTCCGTACGCACAACATTCTAAGAAGTGCAGAATCTGGACCAGTACGGGCAACGCAGGGTTTGACCATTGCAGAAACGTTCCAATTGATAATGTCAAACGAAATATGCGACATAATTATTCGTGAATCAAATCGAAAGGCAAGGCAATTTTATGATATTGACAACGCAAAACATCCAACAAGAGAACCGACATCATGGATTCCCATAACAAAAAATGAATCTGATGCATATTTGGGCCTACTTTTGCTAAGTGGCGTTACACATTCTGGTTACGTGCATACGAAAGATTTGTGGAAAACTACTTCACATCCACTATATCGTGCCGCAATGAGTGTACGACGATTTTGGGAAATAAGCCGCTTCATACGTTTTGATAATGGAAACACACGCCAGCAACGAAAACAAACTGACAAAGCAGCAGCAATATCGGACGTTTTTTTGATGCTTAACAGCTGTCTTCGTAGATATTACGTGGCTGGAGCCAACGTCACCGTAGATGAACAATTGTATGCTTATCGTGGTGGAACTGGCTTCACGCAATACATACCATCAAAACCTGCCAAATATGGAATAAAAGTGTGGTGGGTGTGCGACTCCATTTCTTCCTATCCATTGCAGGTACAATGAATATTGTTGAAAATTGTAGAAAATCTAAGTAACTAAATTGAATATAATTTTTCAATGCAGGGACAAATCTATACAGGAATGGCACCGTCTGGTGAACGTGAAAGAAACGTTGGCGAAAGAGTAGTAAAGGATTTATGTGTCAACCTTTTTGCTGGAAGTGGAAGAAATATTGTATGTGACAACTTTTTCACTAGCTACAACTTGGCAAAAACTTTGATGTTAGACAACAATTTATCTATATTGGGTACTTGCAACAAAAGGCGTACATTCGTGCCAGCAGCATTTGCCAAACCGAAACGACGTGAGGCTGAATCATCAATGTTTGGGTTCTGTAATCACGTTACGATGTGCTCGTACGTTCCCAAGAAAAACAAGGCAGTTGTAATGTTGTCCACTACTCATTATACAACAGAAACGACCGGTCCTAAGAAGAAGCCATTGCTTATATTGGACTACAACAAAACCAAAGGTGGCGTTGATAACATGGACAAGTGCTTGTCCGAATTTAGTACGAAGCGGCGCACAAATAGATGGCCTCTGGCTTTCTTTTATAATATTGTGGACGTTGCTGCGTTTGCTGCATACGTAATATACATTGACAACAACACTCACCTGAAGACATCTACAAACCGCCGTAGGATGTTTCTCCATCAGCTTAGCGAGCAATTGTGCAAGCCAGAAATGGAAAGAAGGGCGAATAACAGCAGAATATCCAGAGTTTTTTCAACGCGCAACGCCATCGAAGCCATGAAAGGTGGGCCCATCGGAGTTGTGGATGCTGAGGCACATGCATCGGAGGAACGTGATAGTACGGGCCGGCTAAAAGTAAAGGGGAATTGCTACATCTGCTCGAAACGACGCCCTACTCGTAAAGCATGCACATTATGCAACAAACCAGTGTGCGCAGAGCATTCCAAAGACTTACCTCAATGCGATAGATGTATTTGAATTTCAATAATTTTAAGCAAAAAAATTAAAACTGACATTATATAATAATAATAAAAAAATAATTACAAAACTTAGCTCAAAATAAACTATACTTTTATATTATATTATCATATTTGCATGCGTTTTACTATACATACCCAGGTATGTATTCTGTTGACTTAAGGGTGCAACTTTGTAAATGGGCTTTATCTTCCGAACGGATGATCTAATCCTAACCAAACTTGGAACTATTGCGTAAAACACTTTTGACTAGGATATCAAGAAATTTCAAGTCGATCCGGTTGTCCAGTTTAGAGCTACAGCGTTTTCAAAACTAAAAACATACCCAGGTATGTTGCCGTTGACATAAAGGTTAAAATATAGAAATTGTTTGTCGTTGAAATTAATAATTAAAATGACAAATGATTTTGCGCGTAGAATTTCTTAAAGAGTATCAGTAATTAACTTTTTTCTTATTTTGGTATTGTTTAGATTTATTATTAAAAAAAAATCATTCCACAGTAGCCGAACTAAGTATGTGGCAAAAATTTAAAAAAAAACTGGAACATTATGGAGTCCTCCCATTTCTCTATATTGAAGTTGTTTTTATAAAACTACAGAATGTCATTTTTATTGACATCTTTTCTTTGCATTATAAACCTAAATTACTTGTCTATCTCGCGAAATTGATCAATTTGAGAAGCTTCTGGGAAATGCAAAACTAAAGGAATTATGGAGTTATTGGTATCGAACAATTCGGGATTTCTTAGATCCATTTTTTTTAAGATTGCATTTGATTTGATTCAAAAGTAATTTGTTTTTAATTTCCTGAGTGCTTCGTGTATGAAATATCTTGCAATCAGGTTTAAATTCAGCTAATTTGTGTGTTGAAATATCCATACTTGAAAGACTTGCGGTAGGTGATTAACATCATCCTCAAAATTAAAATCTTGCACTTTGATCTCACTAACTGACTCTACTCAGCAAACCAAAATATTTTACTTGTGCTCTTCCATCTAAGGCAACATTCCTTTGTTTGTATTTGAGAAAATAATATTTGTACAAGTATAATTGAGGAACTTATGGAAACAAAACTTTTTGAGATTTGGTACAACCAAGACACAACTTCAGGATACAATCGTTGCAATCTCGTGCAAAACCTCCTGAATCTGTATCAATGCTCCCAATGTGTATGGCTTGCAGGGTTTCCAGTTTTATTTTATATATGAGGAGCGGCAGAACAAAAGGTGATTTTTCGCTCATTTCAAATTTTTGGGAAGTCGAGATTTATTTTTTTCGCCCCTTTAAAAAACTGCAAGAACCTGGAAATGCTAACAAGTTTTTTTACTTATCTACAGATGCATCTAACTGTCATAAGTTACCTCGTTAAATGTTAAGGATGTTTGATATAATTCTATTTTTATTTCGGAAAAAGCACATTTTTTTTAAGGAAAAAAGTAAAAAAACACCTTTTGTTAAAAAAAAGTAAAAAAACACGTTTTGTTAATAAAAGGAAAAAGTACATTGTGTAATGCGAATACAACATATATGACGATAAAATTTTGACTGAATGTGGTTAAGCCTGATCTAATATATTAAAAAATGTTAAGTTAAATATATTATTTTAGTCGTTTTATTAAATAAAATTGCAACTTAAACGTTTCTTTCTTAGCCTTAAATTAAATACATATGAAATTTGTTAAATAGTTAAACTCTTATTCCAACATCTTCCTTTAGGCAAGAACATCCAACTTTTTCTTCTATTGAATCATACATTTCTTTATACTGGTAATACAAAATGTCGTTGTGCCAAAATAATGAATGATGCCATCTTTTGTTAAGCATCAATTTTTAGAACCCATTTACTTTAAAAAAAATATAATAATAATAACTTGATTGTTTCTACAAGATTTCAACCAAAATATAATTTAAAAATAGCAAAAAACTAATTTTTAGAGAAATGCGAAAAAGCACCTTTTGTTCTGCTCCTCATATCTTCCCCAATATGCAATTTTTCACTCCACAAATTCCCCAAAATAGCTGATTTCTTATCCCCAAAATCCCCATAGTTCTGTAATAAACTTATAAATTAAGAAATAAGCAAAAGCTTTGTCAAATTCAATATTTCTCAGACACAACAGATAGATTCTTCTGGAATATTAATCATTTATTTGCCAAAATTCTTTCAAAAATTCAAAACTTTTTTCTTAACGAAATTCACAAAATGTTAAATATGATCCAGTTTTTTGTTATTTGTTAATAAATTAATCCAAAGGTCGAAATAATTATAATAATTACATACCACACATCATTAAAAATTAAATAATATTACGTAAAAGGAAACACATGCAGACATTTATTTATTTAATTAAATTAATATGTGTAATATTATTAACAATATTAACATATGTAAAGAGAGTGACGTAAAAAGCAACTATATATCAATGTTTATCTTTTCAAAAACTTCAGAATCAAAATCTTCTGATTCATCACCTAATACAATTTTGTTGCTCATGTTGGTGTTATTAAAAAATGTTAATGGAAGATGGAATAAATTTGCCACAGCAAACTGCATTATTTTTAAAGTGGATATTTATTCTGCGACGAGCTTTTAATAAGTCATAATGTTTTCTGTTGCGAATTTTTTAATTGTTACCATCATCAAGCAGAAAAATATGATTTGTAAATACGTATGTATGTACATGAATTTGAATACAAAAAAGAAAAACTAAATAACAAGATTTATAATAATAAATTATCCGCAAAAATCCCCAGCGAAAAAAGGGCTTCCCCAAAAAATCCCCTGGAGATTTTCCCTAAATTTCTATCCCCAATCACAAAAAAAATTCCCTATTTGAGGACAAATCCCCAAAACTGAGAAGGCTGATGACTTGCATAATATAAAAAAAAACCGGTTTCTAATTGCCGCTTTCGATATTTGAGATTCGATCACGCTTTTACAATATAATATTTTCTACGTCTGAACCTGCCTTTTGGGTCAAAAGAATGAAATCATAATTGGTAATAAATATTTCCTAATCATTTTAAAAACAATGGCAGCGTAGTAAAACTGCTGAAATTTATCGTCAAAAGTATGTTGGGCTAAAAAAATCACCCCTCTAATTAGTAAGTTATGTATTCCTAGCGCGCTCTCACAGTATTAGATTATTTTCAAAACTAGTTGAGGAACTTAACAAATAAATTTTCAACATTAAATTTTAAAAGCTGATATTTAAATTCTTATTATTTTGACTTTTGTTCTCTTGTGTCTGGCATATTTCATTCACAGACATTTGGTGTATTTTGCATTTTCTATTCCTCTGTTTATTTCTTAAGAAAAAAATTTGTTCAAATAAAAATATTTCTTCCAACCAACTTGCCATGTCAAACGTCTTATGACTGTTAAATGCTCAAGGGCAAAAGATAGAGAATAAGTATAAAAACGGAAAATAAATATGTATGTATGTAAGTATCTGGGAAAACGAAAAATGTACTAAAACCTTCAGGAATGTGGCTGTTGTCAGATCGAAGCGAAGTGAAACAAAGTAATGAGACAATTGAAATAATTTAAGCCAAGTGGCCATGAAATAAATGTATTAAATTTAAATCTATTTCTTATTGGCAGCAAAAATGTATTTTGTTCAATTTTGTTCCTCTTGAGACTTCTTAGCAAAAGAGCAATTTTCTTAATGCACGAATCGAATTCACTGTTGCGTTTAGACTGTTTTATATTTGAAGAAATTGTTTGCCGACATTTTCTCGTGTTCTCTTTACATGTTTTTCTTGCCATTTTGGGCAAAAGTCTTAGAAAAATATGCACACAAAATTTATCAAGAAGTATGTTGATTTATTAAACAATCAACATACATACTTCTTTCGTTTTCGTTTTGAATAAATAAATGAAAGCAGATACATATTTGTATGTATGTGTGCCAAAATTTTTATACATATATTCCAGTAAAACCAACAATCATCTAAGTCAAGAATCTACAAAATTACTTTAATTGTCATTGAGTGTTAATACGATCTTAGGGCAGTGCCACACGTTCTTCAATATATATTGCGATATTTGAATCTCGATCCATCTTTAGGATTTCAAAATATTAGTGAACCACTTGCGTCAACACTGTACGCTAGACGTCCAATAATATATTCGAAAAATGGATCGCGGTCTAAATAACGTGTAGCAGCGCCCTCAGTATTTTAAGAACCTTTTTCTATGAATAATTTACAATATGTATGCAGGAACAATAGAGATAAAATACATGAGAATTGATTGGGTATGAATCTCCGGTATCCAGCGTTTGTCACAAAAATTTATATTTTATTTTGAAAACAAGAGAGAAAGAAATTACCCGTTTCCAAAAATATTCTTACAACGCAGGGCAATGATCTGACAACAGCAACGAAGGGTGTTCACACGACTGTCATATCGTTATCAGCTGGTAGCCAAATAATGGTTTGACAATGGTTTTTCTGACTACGTTGTCAAAGAAAATTATCAGATCATGCGAGTGGAGTATGATATATTTTTAACATATTTTAATGACAATATTGTAAGATCGGACAACCTTCTGTACAGAGCTTTAAAAATGTTTAGTCTTACAAATGAAGCCAAGCTCCAAACAATAACTAAAAAAAAAATCAGGTATGTGATGGATATCGATTTCGAAAACGAATCCATTTTAAAAGGTGTTTCTTAATAATATTTCTTTATTAAAAAGTACTTTGCCTCAAATATTTTAGAAACATTTCTCTATTGAGAAGAATTTTATCACAAAAATTAGATGAAAAGTGTATTAAAAATGGCTTTGTTTTCAAAATTGATTTCCATCACATACCTGAATAATTAAAAATATTATTTGGAATGAATTTCCGTCATCCCACGTCAAATTTGGTTGATAAACAGACCGGTTTCGGCTATGTGCCATCTTCAGCGTTCTCTCAGTAACTAGTTAGTCTGTTTATCAACCAAATTTGACGTGGGATGACGGAAATTCATTCCAAATTGCATCAAACCCCGTCGGAAGAAAAACAAAACACTTAAAAATATTATAGCACCTTTACAGGGTAAATTTTTAAAGAGTTTAATTCGCCTTGAAAAAAATCTACGGTTTTTAATTTATTTATTTATTTCTTATAAATACAATTTTTTCTGGTATCGCCAATTTTTATTGTACCTTGGGAGACCTAAAAGCTATAACATTTCGTATAAAACCCAAAAAATATATATAATAGAAGGTTTTCAATAGCTTTTGGAATTGATAAAAAAAACACATACTATTTTGAGAAATGTGTGAAATTTTTATTTAAGTCGATAGAACAATCTTTGTAACTTAATGATTAAAAATGATTTCATGAGCCTTAACAGTTATAGGCGGCCAATTTGACGTCCCCAAACTCACCGACCTCGCCACTCAATTGGACCATTGTTTCGCATGCTATGTGATATGTGGCACCGTCTTTTTGAAGCCACATGTCAGCTAAGTCCAGCTCTTCCATTGTGGGCGAAAAATATTGCAATCATCACACAGTAGAGCTCGCCATTTACAATAACGTTACTGCCTTTGTCGTCCTCAAAAAAGTACGAACCAATGATGCCAACGGCCCATAATCCACATCGAAGAATTCATTTTTCGGATTGCATGTTCCTCGCTGCTCTTCAGACCAAATACGGAAATTTTTCTTGTTCATTCCATTATCCATTGAACCACAATTTATAAATATATGGGACAAACACTTTTTCATCGCCTATAAGATGTACCACCCTGGTGGGCATTGAAAAACGATGTAAATAAAAACCTTTAGTGAAGCAACTTATTGCCGGAGTATATTTTATGAAGTTTGCACAACAACAAAAATGGCGGATACTTTATTTTTTTTTTAATTTTCCGGAATTATCAATTCAAACACTAATGCAATTATTTCAATAATATGCGAGTATTTTTCCTCTATTTGTGCTATTACTTTGTCACTTCATGGAAACTTTTTCACAGCACATTAAACTTTTTTTTTAATTGTGAACAAAATCCGACAATTCAAGAGAAACCAGCGGCTAATTAACTGGTGAATGAAAATAATTAATATGCACATCTTGCTTATTATCAGTATATAAAATTTAAGTTCTATGGAAAGAGTAATTATGTGTGAAATTTAATTATTGCCAGCATTTTTACTAAAAAATATAAATAAAATAATAAAACTTTAGTTACATATCGGGATACTTTTATGCGGTGCGGTGAAGTCTTCCTCCTATTTGTAAGAGAAATTTTTTGGAAAAAAAACTCAGCACCATTAACACTTTGACGACAAGATGCAAACATACTAGCTCAGGTTTTTGCATCATAATATTTTACACGTAAGAGCTAGAGTAAATATTGACGAAAATGATTTGTAGAGGAGGGTTGCGGCATCAAAAATGTAGCAGGTGGTAGATTCTTATTTGCCCGCTGGATTACTTCGAAGTTGGTTAAAAGGTCACCTAACCTCAGGGGACTGCTGTGGGAAGATCGTGAGGCGCATCTGATAAAGACTTAGATATATTTAGGGGGCATCTCTTACATTTCAAAAAATATATAGGTGAAGTTTGTGTAGGCTTCACCCTGCCCAGACTTTAATTTTTTAATTTTTATTACTGCATCTACGTGTGTGTCTTTTACTTTTTTTGTGCATGTTTGCTTTTGACCGTTGGTAATGAAATTCAGTACAAAATCCGAGAAATCATAAACTTATAAGGCAACGCCAGACGCATACACTTATTCTAAAAAGGTATTAATTGACGACAATATGGTGAAGTTCAAGGGACATAATTCCATGAAGCAGTACATGAAGAACAAGCCCGTGTCATAGGGATTCAAACTTTGATGCTTGTGTGAGTCGGATACCTGTACAACGCACAGTGACTTAAGAGAGGCATTAAGTAATTTGTTCATGTCTTCTGATCAACCTGATTTTTTAACAGTTTTTAATAATTTATCTAATTATCATGTACCAAAAATATTAAGCTTGTATCTTTATTACTTTTTTGTCCAGAGACATTCAAATTTGACCTAAGTGAATGCGTTTGAAATGACCGTATCATATCATGCTACTTGCTGCTTTTAAAATAAGCTTGCAATGATACTATAATGATTTTTTGTTATAAATTCAAATAAAAAAATTTTTCAAAATTAAAAAAATAAAATTTTTTTTGCTACTATAAATTGTTAAAAAATATTTATTTTCTCCAACTTCTATGGCTTGTACCTATTTATCTCTACCGATCTATAGCCCTAGACTTATATCAAATTAAAGCTTGCAGTTTCAGGTAAAGATTTATTGAAAATTCAGCTGCCCATTTTCGCTCCTAAGCAATTCCGATATAAAAAAATTTCCTTCACAAGCATGTTCTTTACTGCGCATGCAAGATATTTTTTTTGTTCGAATAAACAAATAATTTTGAAATTTTGTTCGAATAATTCGAAAGAACAAAAAATAAAAAATTTTCAGTTAAAACAGCATAAAAAATCATATCAAGTTTGTATGTTCTTTTCTTTTATTTTTCTAAATACTTCAGATCATCGTCAATACTGTTAACGATTTTTGCGTTAGTGCAATTTCTCAATTTTTTACTTACTTTTTTAAGAACAGTTAATAAAACGTTATCAGTATGTCATCTAATTCTTCATCGTAGTTGACGTCATTCATAAAATATATTATTAATACAAAATAATAGTGAGATCATAGGATTTGCTTAACCTCTTGTGGCATATTATAAAAAGCTAGTATTGAATAGGAATTTCCCAGAGTTCAGGAATAATATTAAAGTATTTAATGATTTTATACGTCGTTCATTAATTGTTCAAATGTTCGATTATTCGTAAAAAATTATTCGAATTATACTATATTCGAAATAGAAAAATTTTTCAAATTATTCGAATAATTTTTATTCGAACGACAAGCCTATTTGCTATGTTGCTTTGTTGTAAAAAAAAACACACAAAAGGCAATATTAAAACACAATTTTAAAATATTTTTATCAGCTGTGATTATTAGTTGCATTGTTTTTGTGATTATAGGTTATTACCAGGGTAAAGTTCCCTGATGATGTGCATTAGAAACAGTGAAATGTGCATCGAAACTAGCACTCAATAATCATTTTCAATTTGTTTTTAATAAAAGCTTTAATAATTTACTACATAGTATGTATGTAGGCAAAATATTAATTATGGTAAATAGTGCGATTAAAAATTTAAAATATTAAAAAATATAACATAATTTGTTTCTGCTGAAAAATAATAAAAATGTTAGTTACGTGGTTTTGGATTTCAGCTGACGATATAAAGATACAAATATTTAAAACATCATACTGTTCAATTAAATTTTTTGTGTAAAAAAATCCCTTTCAGCCCACAGGCAACTATATTTTCCAAATAAAATGAAGACTAAAGAGAGGACCTGGGGTGCTAATTTTTTCGACGTAGCTATTATTGGGATTATATTATGAAAATAAGAAAAACAAAAAACTCGTTTCGGCAGAAAAAGTCTGATCGTGAAAAGGTTAAAAAGAATGACGGACGATAATTAGGCAACGAGTTTTCAGACAAGACAATTTTTAATATCGATTTTTCAAGTTGCTTCTGAAAATCACTTTTATCTTTTTTTTAAATTTTCTTTATTTTTTTATTTATAAAGATGATCTAAATTTCATCACAATCATTTTAAAAAAATTGTACACGTACAAAGAAATAACTTGAAATAAAAAGGATTTCAAAAACGAACACGAAAATCACAAATCGAGACATTCTTCCTAACCCGTTTACCCACAAACGAAGAATCCAAGACTGAACAAGCATATCACTGACTAGACCTCTAAATAAATTTTTTTAAAGAGCAGAATATTGTATTTCTTCAATACATGGGCTATTGTTTGCAGGTTTTATAGAAAATATATCACAATAAATAACTTTTGCGACAATAACGAATAAGTTCTTAAGTGGACACAAGCCAAGTTTGACTCAACATCAACTTGGTTATGAGAAAATATCACATTGGAAAATTTTAATTGCTTCAGGAAGTTACACATACAGTATCATGTCTTGCTGCTTAACTTTAAAAAAGGAAAAGAATAAATGCCCAACTTCTTATTATCTATCGCAATCCAGAAATTTGTGATTTATCATGCAAAGTTATGGATTATTTCTTTCTTTGTTAACCAGCAACCACATTATTTACAACATCCGCAGCAATTTAATTTACTACCCCATTTTCATGTAGCCCTGTTTTTAAATTTTAATATAAACAAACATACATACATACATGCACACATACATACATAAATATATATCGTTAATTGAAATATCAATAAAGAAGGAGCTAACAAAGAAAATTCAAAACAGGGTTTTTACCTATTATTGTGTATTTCGTAGCTTATTTACTTGAATTATGTTTGCTTAATTAAGCGAAAAATTTAAGTAAAATAATAGTTAATCCAATAGAATTGCCTTAATTTCAAGCAACAATTTAATCGCTCGATTTACGGCGATTTATCGAATTACTCGTGTAAAAATCTTTATGCAAATTTAACTTTTTTAAGGCGGTTTCCAAAATGTTTAAATAAATTCTGGGGAAAATTTAAATTGTACGAAATTAGCCACCTACTCAATTTAAACTTTAACACATTTAACTGGCAGCTTGATGTTTCTACCAGAGAATTAAATAAACCTACAGCATTAGTAGTAAAATTTGATTTGATAAAATGTTTGCAAAACTTTCAATAAAATATAATAATCACCTTTCTAATACGATGTACCGGCAAATCAGAAATGATTATAAATAATATTGAACAAGCAAGCTTATTATTATCAAATGATCAAATGATTATCGAAAATCCTTTTGAAACAATTGAAACGAGAGCTATGACAGAAGTTAATTAACCAATCAGTAGTGTCCACAATGGAACAAAATGTATTTATTTATGTATTTATTTTTTTTGCAATGAAACAGTTGAAGTATTATTTAATTGATAATATTTTAGGCGTTTAATTTACTTTATTATTTATTAATTGTTTTGAGAAGCAAAGATGTAAAGACAAATATGATTCTATTACATAAAAGACCATAAATACTGTTTTTATAATTTGTTATTAATAAAAATTCTAACATTAGAATGAATCTTTGGTCATTTTACTTTGTCACAAAAAATTAGAGAAAATTCTTGTGTTTTGAAAAATTTCCAAAATTTATATTTAGTAGAAATTATCCTAAGAAATTAAATCTTTTCTCGGGCATTCGAGTAAGATAAAAACCCACTTTTAAATAAATAATGGTTTTATCTTAATTCGAGTTGATTTATTTATATTTTATTGTCTCTAAAAATTTTCCTTAAAAATTAGATGTGCAGTACGTGTTCTTATCAAAACAATTAGAGATCATTTAATATGAATAAATTGGTTCATTATCGTTTTTTTTCCACGACTGCAATTCGCAAGTCATGGAAATAGTATTTATATCCATCAGATCCGTCTAAATTGATTTTTTTTTCATTGTAAAAAGTTACTCGATGCCACTCTTTTTTCCATGGCATATGATTCCGACCAGTATTGAGTCTAGTTTCTTTTCTAGCTGGCTCAAGAGCCGATATTTTCTTCATTTTTAACCGTTTAAGACTGGTTGCTTTTTTATCATCCGCCTTACAAAAGCCGGTGTTCAGGTCGCCCTTAACACTGGCTTTCGCTTTAATTTTTACTACAGAATCCTGATAGTTTGATGCACTTTTGATGATAATTTTTTATGTGCTACCGAAGCAACGGTATAAGTACCGTCTTTCAAACGCAACACAACGAGTGCACCGTATGATCAGTGAATATTCATAATGAATATGCACAGCTTAAAAACAAAAAATTTACTCATGTATATGAACATTCAGATTGCAAATTGTTGGCTGTTCATTTTCAAATGCTACAGCAAAGTAAAGTTTGATGTTCATATTCATTTTTGAATAATATACAAAAACGTTTTTTTTTTTCTGTACAAAAATGAATAAATCAAACTTTGTTTTCTCTTTAAACACATATAGAACGAAACACAACAAAAATAAAAAATTCGTATTCATGAATATGAGTGATAAATGAGTGATTATTTGGTACTCTGCATATAATTATATATTCAGAAAGGTGCTTTTAACAAAATCGGAATGTATTGTTATCAAATGCTTTGATTTTCTTTAGTGTTGAAGAAAACATCACTACTGAACATAAATATTTAATCGAAGGGCACACGCAAATGGACTGCGATTCGACTCACTCTCTTATTCAACGAAGAATAAATACCAAGAAAATAAATTTATTCTTACAACTTGTTGACCTGATAAAGGATTCTCGTAAAAACCCATTTCCTCTTAATGTTCATCATGTTAAGTAAGGTTAAGTTAAGTTTATTTGAGACTTCAACAACAAACATTAAAAAGTAAATAATTAAAAATAGTATTATAAAGAAAACAAATCTATAATGTTTTGATAAAATGGTATTAATGTTAGACAGTAACAATCTGATCAATTTGTGAATATATATATATAATAACAATTTTTGTAAATTAAGTGCTTGCACCCGGTACAATACATATCAGTTATATAAAAAAGAATGGACTTAAAAACTAGACTTAGAACTAAAAGAAACGGAAAAAAGTTATATAAAATAATAAAAAAAAAATAAAAATAAAATTAGCCCCTGTGGGCACCTGGAATTATCGATACGTAAAATTTAGGCAATAAACTATTCACACAAGCGATCTCGTTTTCAACATATCCCAAGGGAGAGTAATAGCTAGTGTTCAGCCAATTAAAACCCGCTTGATTATCAATGGTGTTCTGAATTAAAACATTGTCCAGCGTGTGCAAAGAATTAATAAATCTTTTCATTAAATCAAATGCATAAGATGCCAAAGGTTTTACCTTTGCCAAATCATATATATATTCATTTGAAAATTTTTTATTACTGCGTTCAAAATGTTTGTTAATGCATAGTCTAAGGGTTTTTCTCTCAAAAATTTCAAATTCTTTCATAACCGTTGGAGATATTGGAAACCAAGTCGAAAAAGCATATAAAAGTAACGGTCTAATACTTAATTTATATATTAACAATTTTGCTTTCTACGGTAAATACCTACTATTAAACATTCTTCCAAATACAATCTTAATTCCTCGAGCTCTGTTAAGGACTGTTCTAGCATGATGATTAAATTTGAAAAGTTGATTAAAATTAACTCCTAAATACCTTATATTATCAACAAAAGGAATATTTTGTCCATCCAGATTTAAATTAAGTTGCTTGCTTTCTGGAACAACGAGGTATTTACACTTTCCAGAAGCATTTCTCAAACAAATAGCATTACTTTTACCTGGGTTAATTTGTATACCCCATTGCTTATAAAAATCACCTTAAACATGATTATCTTCTTGATTATGAAGCTGTTCCTCTAAGCAATACTCATCGATTCGAAAAGGTAAAGTATGCATTATAAAATAAATACTTATAACTTTAAACAATTATTTAAAAATTTAGGAGAAAAAATTGGACAGCCTACGGTTAATATAATCCGTTCTTTAGGTTCTGATCCATTCGGAATCATTAATTTTAAAACTAATATTAAAGAAGATTAAAAGGTTCTTAGACAATAAGCAGAAGTAAATTCTGAGTTCACCCATCCTAACCTCTTGCATCCTTAAAGAATAAAAATTTCTAAAAATAAATGGCCTTGGAAGCATTCATAAAATTATTTTCTTAAAAAACAGAAATGGCAGCATTTACAGGACTTTGAATTATTGCTTCCTTCGGACTGTCATTATTTTTATGATAATATTCCATTTGAAAATTGAATTTTTTTGCTTTCTGTACACTAATTTTTTATGAACTTTAATTTCATACATATTTGTGTTTTGTATGATTTAAATTATAAAATTATTAATTTTATTGTTAGTATTTATTTTAGGGAAACCGTCCCTCTTATCAAAAAATAAAAAATAAATAATAAAAGAAAAACAGAATAAATGCATTTAACCTTTCATAAAACTTGAAGCGTTAATAAAAAGAATTAACTGCCTGTTTTTGGAAAATCAAAACGAAATTTTGAGTGAGAATTTATACTGAAAACAAAAACAAATTTTCGTATTTTATTGTTGTTTTCAATATTAATTCTAACTCACAATTTTGTTTTCATTTTTTAAAAACAGGCTGCTAAAAATTATTTCATATTTTTAACTTTTTCACTTTTGTTTAAAAAAATATTTATAATGATGCGTCCTTTAGTTTCAGAAAACACAAATACAAAAGAACGTAATAAATATAACTTAAAATTTTTTTTTTTTTTTTTTTTTTTTTTTTTATTTATTTATTTATTTATTTATTTATTTATTTAATTGCAATATAGCACAACAAGATAATAATCTTATAAATGAGAGTGCTATTGACTAGAGCACAATGAATAGCAACAGAAAATTACAAAGTTTATAACAATAAAAAATTAATAGTTAACAAAAATCATAAATAAAATACAACTAAGTAAAATACATGGTATAATAAAAAAAACAATAACATAAAAAAACAATAACATGATGCGTACATCCATAATATTAAGGTTATTACGTAAACATTTTCATTAACTCTCTTTTAAATGTGTTTGCGTTGCTAATGTTCTGGATACAATTCGGTAAGGCGTTCCAAAGACTTGTGCTGTATATAAAAAATTTACGTTGTGACAGAAGGCTTCTATATTTTTTTTGAATAATCTTTTTTCCTCGATTGGATCTGGCAAATTGAATCCTGTTATATAAATATGGAGGCTGTTTAGATGTAATAATTTTATGCAAAAAAACTAGGCATTTATATTTTAGCAAATTTTCAAATTCCATCTGAAAAATCTGGTAAGAATATAAGGAAATATGATCACGACGGCTCCTTTGAAATATGTATCTTGCAATGTTATTGTATGCAACTTTAAGTTTTCGAAAATCATCACTATCGCAGTTTGCAAATAGTTCACAACCATACAAAAGTGCTGGAGTTAGGTATGTTTTCGCTAATAGCATACGTATAGAAAAAGGTGTTGAATCTTTAACAGCCCATAAGTTTCGAAGCATTGACTGCACTCTACCCACTACAACATTAATGTGACTAGACCAAGTCAATCTATTATTAAAAGTAACTCCTAGGTTGGATGCAGAGCTTACAAGATTAATATCTTTATCATCAACCTTTATGGAGATGCTAATATCAATTCTGTTTGATTTAGAAAGCACAATGCATTTGTATTTAATGGGATTAATACAAAGTCCATTGGCATTGGCCCAATTATTTATATTGTTAAGATCATTATTAATAGTGCTTTCAGAGAGTTCAATATCTTCAAGTTTGGTACAGTGGTAAATCTGCACATCATCAGCATACATGTGTATTTTACTATTAATTGGAATATCGGTTAAGTCATTTATATACAAACAGAAGAGCAGAGGCCCAAGTATGGAGCCCTGTGGAACTCCCCTATTGATGTTGAGGGGGTGTGATCTATGTCCATTTAGATGGACTATTTGAGATCTATTGTTAAGATATGAGTATATAAGATTACAAGCCGAGTCAGAGAAATAAAATAACTTCTGTAATTTTTTTATTAAAACTATGTGGTCAACGGTATCAAACGCTTTAGTGTGGTCAAGAAGTATTAGAAAAGCTACCATATTTTCATCCAGTTTTGATCTAAGATCTTCTACAACATCAACCAGAGCCGTAATGCAACTTCTAGCTTTCGTAAAACCTGATTGCCTATCGGATAATAAGTTCATTAAAGACAGAAACTTGCTTGAAACTTGAAATTATTTCGAGAATATAGTTTTTTCTCTTGAATTAGTTTAGTCGTTCTGTTTTAATTCCATATTCCATAAATTGTTTCTGTATCTGAAATATTTTTTATTTTATTACGGTTTTTTGCTTCTCCTGTAAAATTATAAAAAGTCATGTTACGTACTTTTAGATTTCCGACGGCGATATGTTTGTACATATGTATGTATGGAAGTATGTACATACTTTATCCTGTTTTGCATTACAGTTATCGGTATGTATGAATGTATATTTGTGTGTACACATAAAATTTACTTCACCCCTCTAGATATTGTTGGGGAGCACATTTTTTGTTCACACAACTAATTTCTTTATTGCTTTTATTATTTTTCGCCTTTTACGCATTATTTGTGCATAAATTTATTAATTGTATTTTCCTTCATATTTTTTTTTTTTTTTACATTAAAATCTCTAATTTATTGTCAAAAGTAAACTTTATTAAATTAAAGTTAAGAAAACATTTAGCTTTCAATAAAATACGACCTATAGCACTTAAGACTTTGGTCTTAAGGATAATAATACAAAATAATGCACTGTGGAACCTTCACATAATTAATTTCCAAATTATTGATTTCATTTTTCTAAAGCTTGGCAGCAGTATTGCTTAACGACTACTGAGTACACAGCGGGCTGCACATTATTTGGATGCAAGTTGAACATGGAGTGTTCGGTAGCCACAATGCTAACATTCTCCGCAACTGAAAGCGATCAAATTAAGTTAGATGTAAGATTTCAAAGTAAAGTTAATAAAATAATAATTTGTTAGGTTTTTTTTTGTGCAGAAAATCATCAAACGTGCAGATTTATGGCCTCGATTTATTTATTTATTATATTATTTATTTGAGTACCGAGTACTCAATACCCAAAATTAACTACTCAATAATTTCAGAGATGCATTTCCATTTGTAAATACGATAATTTTACTTGAAAATATTTTAAATTATTACAACTCGGTTTTGAGGAAAGTTAAGTGCATTTAAATCATTTGCAACAATTAATAAGCCTGACCATTTAGTTAGATATTTTTAATGGATTATTAAGTTTGCTAATCCATGAATTGCTATGGAATTTGGGTAATAATAAAATCGAATTTTAACCACTTAAATATTTTTATCTTTAAGCAAGAAAAAACGTTAAAAGTATTGAGTAGTGTCGAGTACTTAATTAAAAAAATATTGAGTAGTACTAAGTAGTCAAAAGTATCCGCTTCTCCAAACCTTTAAAATTTTATTGAAAAATAATCAGAATTTTTTTTAACTTAGTTTTTTCCATACAAATTTCAAACTTTTAGAAATGTGTACTTTTACGAAAATCGACTGATAAAATATAAAAATTATTTATATTTATATTTTATTTAATTATTCCATTACCAGTGTTGCCAGGATTTGGAGGGAAAAAAGGTTCAATCGGCTTTTTAAAAAGGCCTGAAAAAGCTAATTGGCCCAAAAAGAAAAGCTAAAATAGGCTAATAAATTGTAATCATATTTTAACGTTTTATTTATTATTAATAAAAAACATTTCAGAAACATGCATAAAACATATTAAAAGTACTTCAAAAAATGTAAAAAATTCATATAAGTCAATATATAACATTAAAATCATGTATTTCTTTTGACTTCAATTCAGTATTGTATCAAAAATATCACAGAATATTTTTATTTAGGTATGATATAAAAACACCAAAACCCCCACATTTTTGGCGGATAGGCGGACAAATGCAGGCAGGCATTGAAATGAATACATTATTGCACTGCGATCGATACTTGATGAGTTTGAAATACGTTTAGTTTAATTAAGTGTATGCAAACTATATTGAAAATAATATGTATATAATGTTAGTTGAAATATATGTATATAATCGTTAAATTCGGATAATACCGGGTCTCATGAAAACTTTAAGTAGTAGGCGACGTTCACTTGTCAATTAGCACTCACAATGACAAGACAAATATAAATTAGTTAAATATATTTTAGAATAATTTTCCGTGTAGAGTAAAATCAAAATAAATCAAATTCATTCAGTAGTTTCAATGTTAAATATTTGCTACCATTTGTTTAGCGTAAAATCCCACTGTGCATTGTCATACAAAACACTTGTACACACTTTTTGAGATTCTTTTTAATAAAAAAGTGCCCAGTAAAACATATAATTGTTGTTGTGAGTTTCGAATATCCGAGTTGTTTTGTTTAGTTGGGCCATAAAAAATAATATGTTACAATAAGTAAAACATAAATAATTGAAATGAATAAAAAAGGCCATGGAAACGCTGCTTAAATAATATAAAAGATCCCAAATTCATTTGAAATTTATTGGTTGATTAAAACAATTCAATGGCAGTGCGAAATTCCGTTTAAATTTAAATACATTTTTTCAATTGCTTTTTAAGTCAATATTTGCGTAAAAATAAAAATTGTGTACAAAAATTGTGGGTTGTTTCATAAATGATAAAACAAGTTCAATATCTGCAATTAACCAAGCATAATGTTTGAAATAATATTTTAACAAATCAGCAAATGTGTTGCATATTTAAGCATTATATAAAATAAGCACAAGCTCATAATTTAGAGTTGATAAATTTAATAAACGATGTAGACTCTACATTGTAGAGTTAGATGCCAGTTTAGATCTCATGAGATCATAACAATGAATTTTTCATGTTGTGCTCAGGGCAGAGTATCTTATTCACAGCCTATTTTTATTTTGGTTTTTTGCGATAGGCTAAACAAATATTTGGAGGATTCACAGGGTGTCATAAAATCATTTATCCCAAGTTGTAAAATTTTAAAAATATGACTGTTGTAAACAACCCTTACTAATTGAGTGAACTATTTGACACATAAATGAACTGAAGCAAAATAAACAAAAACAAATATGTAGCATATTATAAAACTATTCGGTTTCCAAAAACTGTTTGCGAATTTTCGACTGTTTTGCAATTTTTATGTTTTCTTATAAATTTGTAATTTCTTTTTAATTTTTGTATTTTTTTTAAACGATTTTCTCTAATTTAAGCAAAGATTTTTGCAGTTTTATTGCAAAATTATATTAAAAATATTAAAAAAAATTGAATAATAATCGTTAACATTTTGTTTTATTTTTGGCTCATGCTGACCCGACGGTACTTAACCCATTATGTGCCACCGGTCGAGATTTCGACCAGAAACTTTACGAGCGCTTATCTCAAAAGTTTACTATAATTTTTTTTATCAGTTTTTACAAAAATAAAATCTGGAGGCAAATTACGACATTCGATATCGAACGAAATCTCGTGCAAAATTTTTTGAATTTGTATGGAAATTTCATTCGATATGGAAATAATTTTTAAAATGAAATGATTTTCTAAAGAGTTTGAAGAATTTTTGGTAACAGAATTTAAAAAAAAAGAGAATTTTTAACACTTTTTCCAATTTAAAAATATATATAATAATTTATATTTTTATGTCTATTGTTCATTATTTTTAGAGGCTAAATACTTTATTATAAGAATCGACCAAAATCAATTTGCATATGACATATTTTCTTATTCTTAAATGCCTACAATCTTTTGTGGTCGAAAAATCGAATTTAACAATTCTTTTGAATTTCAAAATTGTTATTTTCATAATAAATCTGAAAATACTTCCTTGAAAGTTTTTCTGTGTGTATTTTAGTCAGGGGCACCCCAGATTGATTTGATTTACTTTAGTCATAGAAATATTTGTGGTAAAATGTCAATAAGTGTACAAATGTGAATGCAAATATTTGTGCTGAAAACTAATTTTACAATATTTTGAAATGCCGATTTATAAGGCATTAAATGTGTCTGAAATAATAAATATTTTAAATGAGCTAGACTCACATGACGAGGAAGACCAAGCTTTTACGACAGCCAAAGATGTAGATATCGTTTACATTCCACCAGCAACTATAGGATCTACAACTGATGAAGAAGATTTAAACGACGATAAAATTAATCAAATGATGACCTCATGGAAGCAATTGCTAGTAGTGTAGAATTACAATATTGCCGTAAGCTTAAAAAACCTATTACTATTTCACAGCCAAAAGCAGTTCAGGTGTATAATCAAAGTATGGGTGGTGTCGACCTTCATGACAAAGCCGTGGCCAATTATCGTATCTATTTAAAGGAAAAGAAATGGTAGTGGACAATATTCACAAATTGATTTTCCTTCTGAAGTCGCAACACAACTTCTAAAATACGACAGTGAAGATTTTGATATAATCCCCAATCAATATCCAATTTTTACATGCAAAAAGTGCAATAGACATTTACATACAAGCTGTTTCTATGAATAATACAAAAATTTGTAATAAGGAAATATTTTTTTTTTCAAAAATATCAAATAATTTTTAATTTTTTTTTTTAGATTTTTCGACAAGTCCATGTAAAGAAAGCTATTTATTGGGAAGGAAAGTTATACGAAAAGCATTCTTCATTGGGGTCTTAATAACACCCTCCTGCAAGGGATTCAAAAAACTCTCAAATTTTAGGGTAGCGGCCAATAATGGGTTAAAACTACCAGGCCCCCGGGATCCTTGCAGGTCCCCATAAAATTTAAAATTTTGTAAATAATTTTCTAAAGCCCCTATTTGTAATATTTCGTCCAAAAAAGGGGTTAAACATATTTCTTCCATGATATGATCCTTTTTACTATTTTTAACATTTCTAAACAAGTTCACTTCAGCACTCCCAATTTCTTATCCTTTATATACGAGTAGTTTTAATAATTTTTGTTTAACTCGCTGATTTCTTGGCGAATTTTCATAATTTTCGTGAAAAATGTGATAGATATGATTTATATCAAGTATTTATTTATTAAATCAATATGCATTTATTAATCTTCTTACAGTATTAGTAATTTTTAATCAGTATTACAGCTTCATATACATTTTTTCTGATGCTGGTAAGATTTCTGTGAATTTTCATTATTTTCCCGATTTTTTCGAGCCTTTAACATTTTTAGCACTTTTAGTTATTAGTTTTAAGACTTCTTTCCAATTTTTCCGAATTCTCGCGAGGTTTCGTAGTTTTTGCGGTAGATGTGATTTGTAATCTCTTTTGCCATTGATCTCTGATATTCACAATTCGTTTGTAGCTTTCGGCAATAGAGATTGCGGAAAAAAGAATTGAAATTAAACAAGTATTTTTCGGTGATTAAAAGTGAGAAAATTCTCAATATATTTATTTAAATTGTCGATTTGGTGTAGACCAATTGGCATTCAAATAACGAGTGATGGATGGATGGTGATGCACATTTGTAAATGTAAAAAATACAAATTATTTACATAAAATAATCGTTAATTGCAGAAATACCCCACATAGATTTATCGTGGTTTTCCCAATTGCCAAATTCTGCTTATTGCTGCAAAAATTAAATAAATATTTTTTATTGGCACAAGCAAATGTTCAATTGCGATACACAGTTAATTAATATATAAAAATTAATGACCGTAATTATGAAATGAAACTAAAATAAATAAATAAAGTTTTCTTTTGCATATAAATATTTTATTTACAATATAAACTTTAATTTACATTATTATTTTGCATTAAATACCATAAAGGTTTCTTTGTAGGTAATGAATTTATTTTTTTAATTTTTTTTTTGTCATCCAGTTAAAGGTTAAATTAAAGTCATGAAGGTAACATAAAGTTAAAGAAAGCTATTGGCTGATGTATTTAGCGCCGTAGACTACAAAGCAAATAATGACTAAGAACATGGGTTTGAGCCCAGTTTCAGGGAAGTCATAATATCCAGCATTTTTCAGAAGTGTATAGTGTGCCATTGTGTTTGTTGTTGTTGCTGACGAAGTGACGAAAGGATAGCACTGGTCACTGAAGAGTTCCGACAGCAATTGATGCTGTTGTATGCTAGCGGACATCACAGCGCCCTCCTTCGTCGGAATTGTGGGTAAATCGTTGGCGAAGTAAAATAATTAATAGGAAATGGTTACACAGCTGAAAAAAATTTAATGCGCCTACTTAACAACAGATACGCTGCAACACTGCTCTAAAAATTTACATAACCCGTAATCGGGTTATAGCTAATATCTTATTCCCAAAAATCTCCACAGATCTGTAATAAAAATTTTGAAGCTTATAAATTAACAAATAACAGAAAGCTTTATCAAATTCGAAATTTCTCAGTTACAACGGATAGATTCTTTTGAAATATTTAACATTTATTTGTAAAAATTCTTTTAACAATATACAACTTTTTTTCTTAACAAAATTTGCTAAATATTGAATATAATCAAGTTTTTTGTTATTTGCTAATTTATAAATTGCAAAGGATCACTGTCACTCTAATAAGCACAACACTGAAAAAAGAGGTTTTATCAACATGTCATGGAACATAAATCGACAAAGTTAATGCCGAAAGAATGGTTATTTTGTATTGATTGCTCTTTAACAGAATGGTTAAAAAATCGTAAGAACCAGGTGGAAAATATTTACCCAAAGAGTAAAAATTGGGGAATATTAATAAAATATTAAAACCGCGATAACGCGATAACTAGATATATTAGAAAAGATAAAAAAACACAAATATAATCTCAGTGCAAAAAACTAATCACCATCATCGATTAAATGTGGAATAAATTTGTCCATTTTATTTCTTGAAATTAATTAATATGACATTTACACCAGACCACAATCTAGTAGATTTCATTGAAATCTCTATCAAAATCTATACCGTTTACACCGGGTTATACGTGACATTTTTTCAGATTTCGTATCCATACCAAAAACGGTTGATTAGCTTTTTCATTTTCAAATGTCAAACAGAAAATTATCATTCAAATGCAAAACAGCTGGCGAGCACACCTTTCAAAGCATCATTATTGAGCAGCGTAGTATTTTGCAGTCTAATTTGGCAAAAACACAGTTGCATCTCTGATTATTACCAGATTCTGGGTAGTTTTCCTCAAAATCTAGTCGCGGAGTAGATTTTGTTTCATTATGGGAAATCTAGTCAAAATCAACAAGATTTTACCCGAAATCTCGTAAGTATTCGATTTTTGTCTGGTGTAAATGCCATATAATTTGTGAAATTAGTCTTATAAATCGTTTAACCGATCAATCGAAAATAACCAGTTCATTTACCGATTTAACCAAAACACAGAAACCGTATAATATATTTAGCATGCTACACTGGGTCTTACGTCCAACGTTGTGTTGAAATTTCCAATAATGACTCTTAATTGAAAATTGAAAATGAATATATTTAAAAAGTATTCAATTGCAGGTTATAGTAAATAAAATTGTGCATCGCTAAATATCTTTTTCATTTTCTTATGTTATTTACTTTTCGAGTTGTGCATTGTCAAAGTTGAACTTTTTTTTAAGTTTTTGAAAACTTTTCTTTCAAAAATGATTTTTCTTTTAAATACTAATGACATATTTAATACTATGAAACGATAATATAAGTGCTATTTTTAACGCCTGAATTAAGAGACGGTTTTTGCAATTTCAACCCAATGTGCGTCCGTTCAAATCGGCTCTTGAAAAGATTAATCAATTTCGAATAATTCAACAAATTCCGATTTTTTCATCGGAACATATTTTTAAGTTTTTTATAAGAAAAATGGTTCTTGTAAGCGTTTGTAAACAAATCATTCGTACATTCATTGCCTTCATTCTTTGGTGAAATTAATTTTACTTAACCTTTCCTTCACTTAAATATTTTTATATCCAAATATTATTTGCTTACTTTATATGCACATTTAAAACCCAAACTGGTCTGCAGTTAATTTGCATTTAAATTATAATTAAACTTTTGTCTGTGCGCAAGATGCATTATTTTCCTTACAATTTCTCTATATAAAACGAAAATTTACTTCAGTAACCACAAGAGTTTTGTGTGGCCAAATTTGCATGCATATGTGTGGTAAATCCTTAAATACTTTCAAATGCAAAGTTAATTTTAACTTTAGACTTAATAACAGACACCGTAATGGACGACTGGAATAAGTTGGTTAAATTAAATTTACGTACAGTATTTATATTAAATAAATAAAAATTGATTTCAAATTAAGTTGAAAGCCTTGGAAATGTGTCTTAATTGTGTATGCAAAATTTAAATCACAGTGGAGTTCGGTTATAACGACCGCACAATTTTGTTTGCTAATTTTTGCAAGTGCTTACGACATTTCTTGATTTGTTTAAATAAATGAAGTTTATATGTTACGAATTATTAAATTTATATTGATTTGAATTTCTCAATAATAGCATGAAAATCACTTCCAATCCCCATATTGTTAAACAATCACAAAAAGACACTTGTTGTAAGAAAACATTAGTGCATTTGCACTGATTAAAATGTATCCAGATGATGTCAAACTGTTTTTAGGGTTTGTTAATTGGATGGATACCTCCACAAAGCAATTGAAAATTTTCTTGATCTGTGCATTTGAATCTAAATTCTTCACATTTTGTTGCTGTCGCAGTCTATATACCAGTGCATTGGGATTTTTGATAAAGACATGTTACAAAATTTCATGATTCATATATTACGGAATAGCTAATCATATCGCTTGGAAGACAAATATTTTATTATTGTGTCATTATAACTAGAATATTAATTTTCAACGTGTAAAATCTACTCAAAAATGATTCCTACATTTTAATTTGCAAGTTTCCCATGGAATATAGCAGAATATAGTTTTATATAGAGTTGCATGAACGTGGTCATCAATGAACACATTGTTCATTGACTAAAACTCTATTTCGAATAAAAATCTGAACACGAAACAAACTGTTACTTTATTTACACCATGAGTGAGAACATTTTGTGTAACTTCGTTAACACGAAGATATTGTTCATTGAAACTATTTCTATTTCGTAGTTCTCGCTATCATCTCACATTTTCTTATTAATACGCAGTACCAGTGTTGCCAATTTGGTGAAATTAAATTTAAGAAATTTTTCTTAAAAGTACAGGTACTGAACGAAACTGAAACGAATTTATATGAGATTTTAAGGAATAGTGACAGAAATTAATAAGTTTTGGAAGTTAATTCAAAAGAGCGCCTAAACAAAAGGCAGTAAAATCGTAATTACTGTAGAACATTGGTGATATGTTAAGAAAATGTTATGACCCTCAAGCACAAATACAAAATTTTAAGCATTGACAATATTGTAATAATTATATGTACATTAAGTATTATAAAAACATTTAATAGCTAGAGATACTATAGAATAAATATTTTATCTAAATGAGTTATTTTACCAATTGAAATCACTAATAAAATATATAAACTTTAAATTTTTTTGATTTTTTACCTTCTTTGTCTTTGCGATTTCGTTCATTGTGTATATTTTAAGTATTTTTTAAATCATTTTCCTATTTCCTACAACTGGCAACACTGATTTTCAAAATAATATTGTTCTTGCATGAACTTTATTGATATTTATTCAAGACATGTTTTGTTTCACATTTGTAAATTTTAGTACGCTCTTGTATAAGTGAACACACAAACTTCATTACACTTGTCTCTTAACCAGCGTTGTCACCACCACATAAAGTTAAAATTTTACTGGAGTTCGCCAAAAATAGTACAAAAGCAAATGAAACAGTAAAAAAATGTCGACAAAAGTTTTTTTTATTTTCATCAAAACATATTGTTTATATTTAAAAATTATAAGTAGAGCATTATATTTGTACTTTAATATCTAAGCAAATGTGTAGACATTTAAGAATATACGTGCATATATATCAAATATACTTAGATATTAATAAAGCATACAATCCATTTACTATCTTACATATATACTATATAAGTACATATATCTATTTTATAAATACATACATACTCGTACTTATGTATTTCAGTACTCTGATTCTCAACAAAATGAAATAGTCTCTTGCGCAGCAACACCAATATAATTTTGCAGTTTCTAGCCCAATTTCCTCAAGTAAAACAGCTGAGATATGCCATGAAACCATTCTATTATAAAAAATAGACTATTTTTATAATTATAAACAATAAAACACGATGATCAACTATATTTTATTTTTCGATCCTGGTTTATCATTCGGAGAAAATGCCCAGGTACATTTTATTTGCTTGTACAAAAGTTCATTTGTGTGATTAATCGTAAATAAATGTTTTTGTTTCATAATATCTATTTTTATAACATCTGTTTTAATAGACAAACAAATTTTAAAGGCCGAGGCACAGAGAATTTGTCGTACGTATACGTTGCTACTTTCAACTGACATTAAAGTATCGGCGGAGAAGTGAGTATACCAAGCCATCAGTAGACCTCAAACTACTTTCACATGAATTTGGATAGGTTTTAAACATAATAGTTCAAGGTCTTCCAATGATTTTATAAGAGCACCAATACATGCATAAAGACTAGCTCAACCCACAACATATAAAAGTTTTTGAATATAAATTGCAAGAATATCTTAAATAATATATTTATTAAATATAATTAAGTTATTCAATTCATAGAACTATATAAAGAAGTTTAGTTTAAACTCTGTAGAGCTTTTAGCCATAGACTCAGATAAATGAATAAACAATTCCAAGTATTTAACAAATATTTTCTAAATATTAAACTAAATACCATTAGCTACTTATTTTACTTGTAAATAAAAAATTATGAACCAAATAACAAAGTGGAATTGTTAAAGCAATTTCTTTTGCAAACAACTTCTTGAAATTTTATTAATTTCAAATTTTATATCATTTAAACTTCTCATTGCTCAGTTTTGATTTAAAATAACTACTTTTCTCGTTAAGCTGAAGAGCTTAAAATTTAAAATAAAATAATTATGCAAGCTTTATTTCTGAAAAGATAGGAATTTTTATACAAATAATATACGACACAAAAAAAATAAATATTTCCCATGAGAAACGTCGTTCATTCTAAGCAGATGTTTCCTTTTTTATTATAAGAGGATAAAGTTGTATTTATTTACTATTTTTCTGTGGTTTATAATAAATCGGCTTAAAATAAGAAAAATATTGTTATTGCAATGCAGTACATATATATATTTATGTAAATACACACACATACATACATATATATGCCATTAAGTTTGAATATAAAAAGAAGCCAACATTAAACTAGTCAGACATTATACAGGCCGACCATTTCATATATTTTTACAGTTGGCTGGAAGACTGCTGCTCTGTTGCTTATTTTCAAAATATGAAAATGCAATTTTGCAGAACGTAAAATCCCCTACAGCATCTAAAACAAAACAGTTGAATATCGCAGTGCATCCTTTTGGCGTACGTTTTGTATGAAATAAAATCGACTAATTTAAATAGAACGTATTTAAAAAGTAACAATTCGATGACAAAAAAAAATTAAATAAAATGCTAACAAACAAATGAAGTACATAATTGTAAATATTACTATTTTCGCGTTTTCATTCATTACTTAACCATGGGAATGTCAAGTGATGCAAGTACTTACAATCTCGGATGGCAACTAACTCAAGTCTTAAATGTAATTGAATTTGTGTATTCACAAGCAAAATGAAATGTATGATGACAAGTGTTTTATTCACTGGTCTTTAGCACAACACGCTTAAATTTTGTTTCACGAACACACATGCAATTAGAAAAATACATGCCGTCGGCTGGAGTCGTTCATCTTCATTGTAAGCGCACGGTCTATTACTGCGCTACTCAGACAATAATTTATTTGTTTATTTACTAATAAGTAGTTATATGACTACTGTAAAGTAATGCAGACATTATGTACGTATTTTGTGTGTGTAAAATGATGTTCTTTCTCTGTGTATATACAATGTTTTCATATTTTAAATAATAGTTTGTTTTCACAGCTGAAATAAAAAAAAAAATTGGCGGAAAAATCAAGAGTTTATACGCTTGTCTGGGTAAAACTTAAACGTCTGAGGGGAGTTGAGAACAATATATATATTTCTGATATTGAGGCAATTTAGATTAATAAATTTAGAATATTGTTAATATTTAATATTGTTAATATTTAATAATATATATATTAATATATTAGGATGGGTCAATTTGTTCATGTGAGAAAAAAGAGGGAAACCCCAAGTGAAATTTCAAAACGATTATTCCAAAGATCTGGAATTAACACTTAGTTCCCACCGATTAAAAAAAAAATTAAGTTTGGGGCGTTTTAAAAAACTCAATAGAATTGATGGAAAACAATATTATGATTAAAATTAAAATAATTAGAATGTTAGTTCGTATTTGTTTAAAGAAAATTGTATTACCTCTAAAAATCTGCTTTCTTTTGGTTAAAGTTGTGTATCTATCCATTGGTTTTTTAAGATGTCATTTAAAAAAAAATACTAAATAATAGGGAAAAATCCCTACAAATACTTTTTTCTCATGAAAAAAAAAATATTGTACGGTAAGGGACAGATTTTGCGGTTTTATTAAAATCTAGGTACTTTTAATTGCCACCGTTTTATGTTTAATTTTTTTCTGTTAAAGACACTAAAATTAAATTGATAACACAATAACCGTTTTATATTTTTATCTGCCTACTTACATTTTACTTCAGAGTTGTATCAATGCAGCAATATTGTTTCGTGATTTTTTCGATTTTGGAGTTTTTTTCATATTTTTAATAGGTAAGTGGTTTTCAATTTTGTCATGAACACATAAAACGTTGTACCGGTATGTATTAATGTACTGATGTGAATGAACGAGTCAAAGTAGCATTATAAGTCCGAGTTTCGACTGGCGAACATTTGCAAGAAAAACATCTTCAATTATTTTTCGTTTTTTCGTCGGCGTTCACACAGACAAACAAGACTTAGATATTTTAAGTTTTTGCAAAAAAGCTAAAGATTTTCTAATTCTGCAAAAATTGGCTAAACAAATACTGTATGTACCATCCAGCTCAGCTACAAGCGAAGGAGTTTTTTAAATGCAAGGAAGAATGCTTGAAGAGATGTGAAACAGACTTCTCGGGAAAAATGTTGACAAAATTTTATTTCTGCACATATCTATTTATCTAGTATCTATTAACGCCAAAGTACAAGATCCTACTTAATCTTAATATTTTGCACATATTTCTTATGAGCTAGAAAAGTAATGATTTAAATCAAAATATTTTAAATATATACATACATAATTTTAAATTTCACTTCAAAATTTTAAAATAAAAGAAAATTTTGTCGTTTTTATGTCAGAAGACATGAACCCTTTGTGACGCACCCCACGTCGCTCGCCCTACATTTTTTCTATTATGTTCCTATTCTGAAATTTCATACCTAATTTCAGTGTTTCAAAATAGTAAACACAAAATTGAAGTGAATTAAATGTGTAAAAATATGGCTTTCGTTAGGGCCATCTTCACTAACACTAAAGTAATAATATGAATACCTAAAAGCAGTAAATTTCGGGTATAAAATTAGAAGATCTGAGGTATTGTATTAATTGATAATAATTTGTGCATTAATGCTCGTCAAAATATATTTATTTTCTTTATAAAATTATATATCTAGTCTAATATTAAATCACTTTCAAAAAATGTTGTTTGGTGGACTTTTTGTGGGGCTTATCCATATATCAAAATAGAAAAATTGTAAAGGGTCCGCCATCTAACGTTTTTTTTCAAGTAGTGCTTATTTCGTGAATGGTAAAACTTAGCTCATGTCTGATTTGACAGATAATTAGTTTTATCCTTCCGCTGAACGAATATGGATGAGTATACGCTTGAACAAAGCTGGGAAATATTGCCTGCGATCGACTTACAGAAGATGCCGATTTTGCCAAAAAAATCATATTTTCAGATGAAGCTCATTTTGATCTTGGCGGGTATGTAAACAAGCAAAATTTCGGGCCATGTTGAACGAATTTTTGTTCACAAAAATTGAAGAGGAGGATATTGGCAACATTGGGTTTCAACAGGACGGCGCTACGTGCCACACAGCCGAAGCTACAGTCGATGTTTTGCGCCCTGCGTTGAACTATTATTTGCGGGGTGCCGTCAAAGATAAGTGTTACGCCGACAAGCCAGAGACAATTGACGCTTTAAAGGACAATATTTGTGAAGCCATTGGTGAAATACAGCTGCACACAATCGATAATGTGCTTAAAAATTGGACCGATCGTGTGGGCTACTGCATGGCCAGCCGAGGCAGCCATTTGAATGAAATTATTTTTCATTATTAACCGGAAGGATTGTACTTTCAAACAAAAAAAGAAATTTGAGAAAATATTCAGTAGTTTTATTTTATAGCATTTTCAAAAAAAAAGTTATGTGGCGGACCCTTTATTTCAAAACTAACAAATTGTTTCAGAAAAGTATATATCTCAGTTAAATATAATTTTCCTATTTTATTGCAGAATTTTAAAATTGTATGTTAGATTTTTCTATTTGCATTCAGAAATTTTAATGTATAAATACATATTGGATGTGATTTTTTCGTGAGTATTTTGTGAGCGTGAGTTTTCGTGGTTGTGACTAACTTTTTTCCACCCACTAAGCATGAATGAACGTGGACCAAAAATATCAGGTCATGCGTGGGCGTGCATGAGTGAAATTTTTTATAGTGAGCGTGCATGAGCGTAAACGAGAAAACACTCACGATCCCATCTCTAGTGTATTAGCATTACAAAAAATTATTTAAAAACAACTCTAATTTTTGGTCCATGCAATCGAAATAAATATTTTGATTTAAAGTACGTATGAGCAATATTAAGTCTGATTTGTTTAAATATAACTTATACGTTAATATAACTTCGAAAACATTTGCCTACTTTTAGGTTTTAATAATATTGCAAGAGATGCTAAACGAGACTGGGTTTTTCAAATATTACATAGATTCAGGATTTGTGGATAAAGGTGCTAAACTCCTAAGTGCGATCGCAGGATATTCGGGCTTTTTAAGTCCCGAAGATTACAGTTGAAAATGTGCCCCTTTAATATATAATATACATTTTTATCTAAAAATAAGGCTGAGCCGTCGAACTTCGTACTGCCTCACAAGTCACAGGTTCCTTAACATGGAAAATGTTTGACCGCATGCAAAATTAAAGTGGGTAGACCAAGTGATGGTGTTGTTAAAGTATATACAGTAGTTTTCCACTTTAACGAACATTCGATGTAATGAACATCGAATTTAATGAACACTCAACTTTTAACTACTATTCTTATGTACCTTATATTGTGAAAAACAATTTTATTTTGTACTCGGTTTAACGACCAAAAGTAAAGCAAAACGATGAACGAAACGAAAAGGACGAAGAACTTGATGAAACTCATATTCTAGAGACCAAAATAAAACACGAAGATGTTATTAAGCACTTCAGAATTTGTATTAAATCGACTCAGCAAAACAATATATTCAGAACAAATTTATTTTAAGAGAGCTTGAAGAAAATGTCATTAAAAAAGATATCCATTCCAATACGCAGACTGTGTTTATCCAATTTTTTTAATAAATTATTTTTCATTAAGCGGGATGTTACTGCAACAAATATAAAGCTGAACATCAGCTGCATACAATCTAACTCTACAACATTCAAGTTTATCCTGAAAATCATTAACGTATAATGAAAAAAGCATTGAAAAGATCGAGCCTTGCGGAACATCTCGACTTAATGGCAAAGAGTGTTTGAAACTGAGGTAGATGTTTCATCATATTGATATCTGTCTATTGGATATGAAATATCAATTTGTTGAAACGCCTACCTCAGTTTCAAGCTCTTTGCCATTAAGTCGAGGTGTAAAGACTCATTGATGCGCCCTCGCAGCACTTTCTCTTGCTTTTTAACAAATATTTTTGTGAAAATCTCCTTGAAAATAAAATTAATTAATAAAACTAAAACAAATTAAAATGTCATTCAGTGCATCACGTACAAGCATTAAGTTTATTTTTATATTAATTTTTCCACACGCTCTGTCTGACTTATAAATATGTACATTAAAATTTTTGAGGACAGCGTAATGTTTTTTCTTGTTTGTACAAATTTGTACACACAGATACAACACATAATTGCCTAATTTTTCATAATGTAAGAAGTCTGATTATTTACAATCTGTTACGAAAAGCTTCCAAAAAAAAGCAGCAAAAAAAACATGTTGTATACTTGAGTGTTTAAATTAAAATTATGAATTATTCTTTTAGCCGCAATTTTTTCGGGGGGATTCTAAGAAATGACCGTCTCTCTGGTTGTTTGTTATTGTATGCACAAAGCAATGAAATAGCATAAATTACGGCAAGAGAAAGCAATTAAAATGAAATAATTTACGATGTTCCAGCAAAATATACGCTTTTGTGCGCGCGTGTGTGAGTGTGTATACAATTGTAAGCGCATGTGAATGTGTGGAACAAGGGATGCCCATTAAAAGAATATTAAGCAAGCAACAATTAATAAGAGCTTCTTAGAGAACAGGATTTCTCACGTTCACATTTTAAAAAAAACTTAAAGTGACAGCGATAAAATAGGTCAAGAGGCTTATTGTTGAGGCTCGATTTAGCCTCCAGTTAATTGTGTGGAACATGGGATACCTTTTTGTGCAATATAATAAAAAGTGACTTTTGGGATTAATGCTGCAGGTTTTTTATTTATTTATTATTTATTAATTTTATTAACAAATGCAAGTACAGCAGCAGCAATCTCAGCCACACCTGGCTGTTAAATTAATTATCCATGACAGTTTGCAGTTTACCCAGACGTTTGCAACCATCAACCAACATGAGTACAATTTGAGTTTAGAGACAGAAAAATTTTATATTTTATTATCACGTTCAAAATATAATATCCTTCTTGTGGGAGTTAAAGAATCTACCGTTTTATCACTTCACCTATTAATAGTATTATTATTAGTATTGTATTGTTTGTGTAGTTTCGTTGCGGCTGTCAAAAAAAACATCTGCCTAATGCCAGGAACACAACTGAGACGAACGACGAATTTCGCCCAACTCGACGAATTCGTCGGTGAAAAAGCACAATAACGACGAAAACAGTAACAGCTGTTATAATTGATAGGTATTGTGTACTGTTAAAGGAAATTATGAAAAAACAATAATCAAATAATTTCAAATTTTTTTAAATAATAAATTTCATGTTTTTTCCTATATGCTATATAATATACAATGAAACAAATCACGACTTTTCGAAAAGTAAACAGTATAGATTCGATTGTATCGGATGCTTTTTTATGTATAGACCTTTATTTAAAAATAAAACAAATTCATTGGAATGACAGGTGTTTCGCAATTATCATCAAGCAAACCACCGACATGTCGCGACAGCTCCTTCAAAACCTTCATTCTCGGTTTGTGTGTGAATGAACAAAATGCCGCAGAAAGAAGTTTAATGCAGTAATTAGATAATTTTAATAATTATGATCAATGGTCAAAAATGTTTTAAATATTCTGTGTAATATTGTAGTATTGAGATAAATTTTATAGATTAATTCACGCATATCATCTTTCTTTATTTATGAATCGCAAATTTTACTTGGCGTTAGTAGACGAAAAATAATGCGCAATACCAAATTGAGCACACTTTCTTGATATTCTTGCATGAAGTCGTTTGGTTTTTCCGTACTTAATATATTTATATAAAATGGGGTAGTTTTTGAAAAAATTAAACTAAGCAAATAATTCTTCCATGTTTTCACCAACAATTTTTATTAAAGTTTTATTTCGTTTGCTTGTTTTTTATAACAGCTGTTAGTGTGACCGTACTAGGGAAAAAATTAAATATTAATTAAAACACAACTAAAACCAATTTTCGAAGTTAATTATTTTATATATTTATTGTAAATGTTGTAAAATAACGATGGTCACATAATAAAATAAAAATGGTCACATGGTACTGATTTGTTCGTCGTTCGCCGGCGTAAGAAATTTAAATAAATCTATTGCAAACTTACCCGTGTATGATCGTCGCCATGATTATGTGTATTTTCATATACACTAATATATTTTAATTTAGATTGAAATCACATTCAACCGAGCCACCTAAACAGTGGCGGATGCATGGAAACACACATGAACACTGCTGATGGGAGTGTAGTGGCTCCCGAAAAACAACGTTGTTTCTGTTCTGCCGTGTAAGTGGAAATTAATTAGTGTTAAATTTTTCCCTTGTTCCTTCGGAATATTGTCTCATGTCCAATTCTTTCTGACTAAAAATGTTACGAACTTTAGCCAAAATAATAATCAATTTGGATTAAAAAAAACACCAACAACAAAATTGTTCGAAAAATAATCACATTAAATAGACGACGAATATTCGCGCCCAAAAATTCGTCTTTCGCCTCAGTTGTGTTCCTAGCATAAAGCATCGAAAACTATAATTTAACTTTAAAGAAACATTTAATTTCTTTTTGTATAAATTTCAAAAATTAATCCAATTTGCTCCCGTAATTGCGGCGAAACATACGAACCAATATGCGATAAAGCTAAAAACAGCAGCAAAGAACGTCTTTTAACTTTTGGAAGTACGTGTGTTATGGGAAACTATAATTGTCTACACAGTGATTATCGTAGGTTCTTAACGACATTGAGTTTGTAATTAAATAAATAAAAAAAATTAATAGATTTTGTAACAGCATTCGACTTCAAATCGAAAGTTGAAAGCGGTGACAATGTTAGCGTGCGTTTGTCATAATTACAAAGTAAACAATTGTTCATTAAGTACTGAAATAAATGAAATCATCACGTTTTTTATTAACAACAAAGCATATAAATTTTGAACAATATTATTTTGTTCATTAACTTAGCTTATAGTTTTATTATAGATTTGGTAATAGCGATCATAAGACATACTTTTTTATGTTAAAAATAATGGCTTGAAGAACTATATAAAATCCCTTATATGTACACACGCATATGAATGTTTTTATGTTCTGAAATGAAATTTTTATGGCTTGAGTTCAAATCTGAGTTTAAACATATCTTCTTAATTTAAGAAATTATTTTTGGATAAATTCATTATTTTATTAAGAGAGTAATTTTTATTTGAAACAATTCTTTCATCAGAATAGCAGAACGGATCAGTACTGATTTCGAGGTCGCTACACCATCTCATCAGCGTTCTATTTTGTTCGATTTTACCACTTTTTATGGTGGATACTAGTGCCAAGATATATCAACTATTTAAACGTATTATTTAACGAATTAGAATACGAAAAGTGCAACTTATTCTTTTCTTACAAGTTAAATCAATTTCGGTTTGTACGAAATTCCATCTCTGATTTTTAATTATTCCAAATATTCCATACTCTCTCGCATTTTCCAAAGCCATTGGAGTTTTTCAAGCAGTTTTTCCATTTATTTTTTTGTCTTGTAGTTAACTTTCTTAGTATTCAACCACCTTCGACAATGTAAACGTGATGGTTTATGACGGGTGCCTTCGTTGTTAATAATTAATATTTATAAGTAATTGTTGAACTGTTCTGCAGTTCTGCTAGTCTGATGAATAAATTGTTTCAAATAAAAAGTACTCTCAATAAAATAATGAATTTATCCAAAAATAATTTCTTACATTAAGAAGATATGGGTAAACTCAGATTTGAACTCAAGCCTTAAAAATTTCATTTCAATATACTTTAAATCAGTTCAACAATCACGTATAAATATTAAAAAATTATATACTTTATCATGATTTCATTTTTTATTCGTTTACTTTCTAATTATCAGACTTAAGTTTAATTAAGCGTTTTTTATCGTATATCCAGCTTGAAAAGTATAACCTCAAAATTCTTAGAGAAAGCAAAGCAAACAAATAAATGTAATTGGCACACAAACTATGTACATATTATTAAACTAAAAACTAGACAATTTTTTGTTTAACTTTGTAATCTTAATTATGGCATCCTCAGCCAACATCGAGCAATGTAATTTTATAGGAGGCAAAAGTAGTTCTTCAGCAATATCAGTTTTCTTCAATTTATCAGCTTCATCGATAGTTTTACCCTTAACACATTCGGTGGCAAATGAACTGCTTTCTATGTCTGAACCAAAAGTCTTGATTTTAGCATCAATAATTTTTCAATATTCATCATTTTATTTTAAAAACTCACTTTTTGAATTTATAATTTATAAAACACAACAAAATTTCACAAATTTTATAGCAAAATGTAAACAACTTTTTGACGAAAACATAAGCCAGGCAAAACTAGTCAGCTACCGCAATGCTGACATCTGGTTAAATACGCTGTTTAAATATTATCTAGAAACAAATACTTTTATAATAAACACACATCATTTATGATTAAAATTGAAATTATTATACACTGAGGTAAAAAAGACGTTGCAAAGTCGATAACGAATGTGATCAATATGACTAGAGTAGAAAATATGTATGGAAACTACGCGAATGTCTGAGTGGTTTTCATACAAATTGTTCACCCAATTCGATTGCTTGGGTTCTATGAACAGCACATAAGTCGGAGCTCCGTCCTCAGATTCTGCCTCTTCCATTTTGCAAATGTGATTGAAAATGGGAATGTACAAAGATTTTTCTTTTATGCAAAACTTAAAAATCGGGAGAAGCCCCATAAGTCGGCTCTAAAACAACCTGTCGAATTATTTACAAGTACAAATTATTCGGAAATGATTTGTTTTTTTTTATGAGCTAAAACTAATAAAGTGGTTTTTGTCTGCGGTTTTTAAATACTCTAGATCTGAGTAAAGAATTTAGTTGAGTATCAAGCCATCTTGAATTAAAATCGCTTGCGATTTAATCAGTCTTGTGTAAAACTCAGTCGGGTGAGCTGATGCTTAGTAAAGCCATTTAAACATCGTGCAGTTTTTATTGGCGAGAAAATTTGCTAATAAAAGCCCGTTCACGAAGTAGTTAATGCGTATAAAGCCAGTGATAACTTAAAACGTGGGTTTGAGCCCAGTTTCAGACAAGTCATAAAAGCCAGCATTTTTCTTACGTCCATTAGTCTGCCATTGTTTTTGTTGCTGTTGTAGCGTTTAAGTGATGAAGGCATAGTACTGATTACTGAGCAGTACCTGCAGCAATTGATACTGATGTATGCCAGCGGACATCACAGCGCCCTCTTTCGTCGGTATTGTTGCAAAATTGTCGGCGAAGTAAAATAACTAATAAAATGGCTGAACAGCTTAATAAAAACATTTAATGCGTCTTGAAACCATAAAAAATATATAAAAAATTAAAAAAAAAAAACGCGCAATAGCAGAGTTAAAAAAATAATTATTTAAGCTTTCTAATTTTTACCATCATCTGTCCGTTCTACTCTACCCCTCTCCGAAAACAAGTAATACATTAATTGCCTGAGTTCTTTATTCTTTAAAAAATAAAATTAAATTTTAAAACCCACCAGTAGTACGATAAACACAATTTTTTTAAGAAAGTCATTTCATAAGTCTTCTTCCCAATTTCGATCTGTAAAGAGAGTTGCATGATAAACATAAACAACTTTTACTTGATTTAGACAACTTTTATCTTCATCCATTCCCAAGTCATCCAAAAGTCAGTAACAAAAACCAAGACAAAATTGAAATAGAAAATATACTCAAGATAAAACTCATTAATCTCCATTGTAAATTCAGGTTTATTTTAAGTTTTCTCGGTATTCATTTTCTTTTCTTTAACATGTTCATTGCAATCTTTGAAATTTTTCTTCTATTAATTTCTATAAAAAAAAATACTTATGCTACGTTTAATTTATTTTCAGAGTATATACATTTTTCTTGTATCCTTTTCATTATGTTTAATAAATTTTATTGGAAAAATATAATGCCAGGAAAAAAAACTATCTAAGATTGTTAAAAGAACTATGATGAAGCAAAAGTAGTTTTTAATTATCTCATTTTCTTTTTGCCATAATTATTTCGATGTACCAAAGGATTTTCGATGAAAAATTAGTCATTTATCTTTAGCAGCTTTTAGTTCAATTAAAACATGAAGTAGAAATTTTATTTTTTACTCATCTAATAAGCTTTCTAAGGAAGACATTGCAGTTTGAAAAATTTTCAATTTTACTTTAAGGCATAAAGTAATTTATTCACTTAATCATTTCAGTTTAAATAATTTAAACATAATTTAAATTACTTATTATGAATGCAAAATAAATAATAAACAAGCAATTAAATTTAAAAAGTATTTTGTAAGTCATCTTGATATGTAAAGTTCTTTAGTAGTCCTTTAAATCTGCTTAAAATCATTTTGTTGTGAATAAAAACATTTTTCAGATCATACAGAAATTTTATTAACACAAAAAAAAATTATAACACAAAATTCTAGTCCAATGAAGTTCCACAACGAAAATAAATAATAGAGAGTTGCATGAACGTGGTCATCAGTGAACATATTCATATGTTTGATATGTTCATTGACTAAAACTCTATTTCGATTAAAAATCAGAACACCAAACAAAATGTTGCTTTATTTGTTTAACTTCGTTAGCACAAAGAGATTTTTCATTGAAACGATTTCTATTTCATAGTTCTCGCTCTCACCTTACATTTTCTTATTAATACGCAGTAGCACTGTTCCCAATTTGGTAATATCATGTAATCTTTTGCATCCGTTGCCCATGTTTAATTACTTGTATATATAATTTCAAGTTTTAACTTTTACAAAAATATACCTATAAATAATACAAACAATAAGTGTAAATCAAATGCAACGCGTAGTTTAGTTTGTTATTTTCATTTTTAAATAATATAAACCTTTAATAAACCTTAATATTTTAATAGATATTAACAATAAACGTTATTTTATTTATTCTTTATTCACACAAAGATGGAAATGAAACATATTTGTAAACAAATTTAATTATTAACTGTGTAGGTAGCAGGTATTTCTTGCAAAATAATTGATCACAAATTTTGTAACTGATTTTGTAAGTGATTTTTGCATAATAAAGCACACAAAATCTAGTTCGCAAAAGAAAGATGTATATAAGAGAATTCTAAAATAAGTTACTTGCAGCCAAAAGAATTTTTAGTTTTTTATCAAAAGACGTGAACTCTTTATGACGCACGCACGTTACATTTTTTCTACTCTGAAATTTCGTACCTGACTTTAATGTTTCCAAAATAGTAAACAAAAAAATTTGTTTACTAAAATTAAAGTGAATTCGATGTATAAAAATATGGCTTTCGATCGGGCCATCTTTTTTAACACTAAAGTAATGATATGAACACCTAAAAATTTTTAATTTCTGGTAAAAAATTAGAACATCTGACATAGAGTAGGATTTGGTAATAATTTGCGCATGATCATCGATATACATTTATTTTATTTATAAAATTGTACATCTAATCTGATATGGTGGACTGTTTCTGGGTACTTGCCCATATGAAGGCGAAGCTAAGAGAACGTATTCAACGTGTTTTTTCATTCAATACCAACTTCGAATAGAAATGAGAATACTAAACCAGCTGATGCTGCTGTGAATTTGAAATTTAAAACTTGTTCGAAAATTTTTTTAATAATAACTTTTTTTTTCTGTCATTTAGTTTATTGTGATGTTTTTTAAACATGTTCTGTCTTATATTTATTTTCCTTTTCCTTCCACTGGCAACACTGATCCTTAGAATCATATTTTTTTAGGAACTTTATTGAGATTTATTCAGAATGTGTTTTAGTCTGCATTTGTTAATATTATTATGCTATTGTACAAGTAAACTAACCGACTTCATGGCACTCGTCTCGTTATTGATGAGTGTTTGTGTCATCGTTATTCATTTGAATTCATTGAATAGAAACGAATGAATAAAAAGTTTATAGTGAAACTTTTATGAACATCATTATTTAGTTTCATGCAGATGTATATTAAATAAGACTTTGTTATTAAATCAGCCTCGTAGTCAAAAACTATTCGCGAGAAAACCTTTCATAAATTTAAAGGACTCTTGACCTGTAAAACCGTCTGACAAACTTAAAATTGAGGGAGCTGTGGCCTGAAATAGTAACCGCCGCGTTTACTGCAACGCAACTGATGAATGAGAAGGCAAGTCATATTATGCATTTCTGAGGATGTTCCAATTCGACGTTTTATTTGCCAATTAAGAGTTGCTATAATCCAACCTGTAACTACTTAACAGAGGACTAGTAAACACTACGCTATTGCTAAATATGGAACAAAATGGACTTCAACAACGTCCTGAATCTAATGAAATTCACAACCAAAATAAGAAAAAATTTTACGCCCACAGTTCGCCATACTAAAGCATTTTTGGATGGTCGGAAAGTACATTTTCGGTCAGCAATTGTAAAACGGATGGAAAAATCTCAGCTGTTGGGACAAGTTAGAAATGTGAAGAATCGAACTCGTGCACGTCGCCCAAGAGCAACTGAAAGTATTGTTGTTGTATGGCCCAGATTTTTAAAGAAATCCCAGGCTTGGCCATTTCTCGCTGAGCTTTAAAAATCTGCAATCAGTTGACATTGAAATCAAAGTGATTTCAACCAAATTGAATTCATTCTGTGATTGCAGAATGATTTCCGATTTCAAATTAAAATATGGTCGAAATTATTTTTTTAGAAATCATTGAATACAATCAAATTTTTGTTGAAATCATGCGATTGCAATAAATTTTCTGGAAAGTCCAACGAGTTTTACTCAAAGTACTTTAATCAAACCGAAAACACGATTACTTCAGATAACCAATCCTGTAGTTTCTTAAAATGAGTACAAAATTCTTTAATCACGTGAAAAATCTTGAATCAACTAAAAATTCTTAAATTAAATCCGTCCGTACTTAAATCAATCTTTCTGTACTTGATTTTGGTAAATCTGCGATTACCATACTTTTAATACGATTTCGGATTGATTTAAGTACAGTCGATTGATTTTTCTTTTGAATGTATATGATTTGAAAAATTAAAAAAAACTGAGTTAATAGTTTTTATTATATTATTTCAAATTTAAATCATAAAATCAGGTTACTATTTCGAATGCAATGAAAAAATTAGCAATCTTTAACTCGAAATCATATGATTATATTCAAATCGACTGCAATCTTTTACAGTTCTGATTTCCCGTCAACCTTTGGAATTACGAATTTTATGCGGTCGCCATTTATTGTTAACAAAATTCGTTGTTACTTCCCTTAAAAAACAAACACAAAAACTAAAACTAAAGCAAAACCTCTTGAACCGGATGATGGTATACGAAAGAAAGATTAAACCAAGTAGAGTTAAGCTGCTTTTCCAGAGTTTTATTAACCCTTGTGCATTTCTCAGCATTATACCCTTCTTATGATCCTTTGGGACAATATGACCCAGCAATAAAAATATGAATATCAACTAAAAAAAAATTTTAGAGAAGTAATTTCATTATTTAAAATAACAACACGTTAAAAAGAATTCTTTATAGAGAAAAGAAAAACAAAGATGACTGCTTTAATGCGATTAATGTTAAAGTTTTTAGCAGTTTTACATATATTTCAGTTCTTTTATTTCAAGGAGCAAATAAAAGTAAAAATTAAAAATATTAACAGTTATTTAATTATTAAATTTATTATTCAAAGTAGATCTCGATACCTTTTTTAAAAAATTTTCAAAAAGTATTCTTTAAAAATATGTTTTAAGGTCTACTGATGATATTTCATGAAAACTAGATGAAAAAAACCACAACAACTTTGAAATTCTTTGAATTGAGAATTATTACCGTATAACCTCTCTAATCCGGACACGCGCTAATTCGGACTATCCGGTAAGTAGTTTAAAAAATTTTCCTCTATAGTCCGGACTAGTGTTGTTTCTTCTCAATAACATTTTTTCGTTATTTTACCGCTAGACAAAATAAGTTGTTGTGTGTTAGCGAGAGAATTAAAGAATGCGTAAAATATTTTAGTTTAATTGAAATTGTGTGGTGAACGGTTTTCAAAAGCTATTTTAGGGGCTGAATAAGCCAAAGCAACAGATAAGGATATTTTATTTTAAAAGGAATTTAAGAATAGAGCCAAAAAACTAAATGAAAATATCAGCATTAAAAAAATAAATTTTTATTTTTCAAAATTCATATTTTTGGTCACTTTTTTATGTTTTTTTTTATGTTTTCTGTAAATTAATTGATTTTATTCCAAATAGAATTTAAAAATAGAGCCAAAAAATTAAATTAAGATATGAGCATTAAAAAAAATAAATTCTTATTTTTCAAAATTCATATTTTTGGTCACTTTTTTATGTTTTTTTTATGTTTTCTGTAAATTAATTGATTTTATTCCAAATAGAATTTAAAAATCGAGCCAAAAAATTAAATGAAAATATCAGCATTAAAAAAATAAATTTTTATTTTTCAAAATTCATATTTTTGGTCACTTTTTTATGTCTTTTATGTTTTCTGTGAATTAATTGATTTTATTCCAAATAGAATTTAAAAATAGAGCCAAAAAATTAAATGAAAATATGAGCAATCAAAAAAAATAAATTCTTATTTTTCAATATTCATATTTTTGGTCACTTTTTTATGTTTTTTTATGTTTTCTGTGAATTAATTAAATACAAATGAATTCAAATGTGTACTGATTTTTCTTATCGGTAATAAAAATAAATTATATAAGTGTGCATATATGTATTGCTGTTGTCCGGACGATCCACTAATCCGGACAGTATCTGAAACTATATCTGTCCGGATTATGGAGGTTGTACTGTCTAACAATTTATACACCTTGTGGCTTTGGCAAACAAATTTCTTACACAAATCACATGTGTTCGATTATTTGTTCAAGTTTTTATAATGTCCGCAGAAAAAGCAACGTTTTCTTTTATTTTCCTTACCGTTTTTTATAAACGAAGATGTGGGTGGAGAGGATGAGCACTGTGCTTCTTGTATATCTCGAACTAAATTTCTTGCTTGCAATCCACATGGCTTTCTAATTCTCCGCAAAATATCTTGATTGATCGCCTGCTCTGCAAATTCTACTAGATAAAGCCCACGTTTCACTTTCTTATTACAATTCCAGTTAAGGTTCATTTTAGTTAAAATTACACATTAGTTGCATGCGGACACATCAATCATGTTAGAAAACAATGCAACAATATGCGACTTGATCAAGAGCCTCGACTCCAGCTTGAGTTTGGTTGTAATGATGTTTGATTTCCGGTGTTTTAGTTACATCGTCTCTAACATCAACATAATGGTGCAGAAAGCTCAATAAAACAACGAATTCCAATTTTTTTGTTGGCATATACGATACAATACTGATACCGTTTGTGAATTCTGAGTTCAAAATTAATTTCAAAATTTAAGGTGGTAAAACAGTTTTATACTTTTCGACGGTTCCTACTATCGTAATGTTTTTGCAAAGGAGTTTATGAAAAAGTTATCGCATTTTGACAAAAATGACATGTGACGCAAGAATTTCGCAAAAACGAATACCCGAACAATATGGAAAATAAACATAAAGAACAATCAGCGCAATGGATGCATGCTGCTCTAATTGACACTGGTCAAATAGAAACGAAAATATTAAGACCGAAATCCACCCACAGGGATTTACTTGAAAAAGGCTCAGTTGCTCGAAAAATGGATCTTCTATTTTTTTCTTCTTTTGCAACCCGAAAAATATGCTTCAAGCTCTTTTATATCTATATTTTGTCAGATATTTCCATAAAACTTGAATCCTTTTCGATTAGTCATTTCCACTACTACATTTTTAATATTGTATGAAATAAATAAGTCATCATTATTTGTAGTGCAGATGCTCTTGATGTTCTTGGCATGAAGATCCAGTGTGAAGTTCGGTGGATAGATCACATCTTTCAGGTCTCAAAAGAAGCACTCAAGTGCCTCGGTCTTTTAAGACTGTGTAAGAGTTACTTCCTACCATCTGATCTCCTTAATATTTATACCATCTATATCCGACCGAAAATGGAATACAACTTTCATGTATGGACCGGTGCTTCAAAGTCTGTTTTGAAGTTATTCGACCGCGTGCAGGAGAGAGCGAAGAAGCGCATCGGTGACTGTAGGGTAACTATTGGCTCACAGGAACATTGTCACAACGTGTGGTACTTTTCGCTGTTTTATCTGAGCCCATCCATTTGTGGCTGATTGGCCAGTGAATCGTACTATGCATTACAAAACACATTCATTTTTTTGTAGAATAAACTCTCCGCAGAGGTATTCCATCACTTTCAACGTGAGAAGATTGAAAAATATTCTCCTTTCTATAACCTATTTTCGAATTCGTTTTTCAGTCGCACTATTCGTATCTTTAATAAACTTCCCGCAGAGGTCTTTCCGACCACTTTCAGCGTGGGAAGATTCAAATCGACGAATGTTCACAAAAAACTCTACTATCCCTCTATCGCATAAGCTATATGAAGGGGTCGTTCCCTGAGTACTGGTCCTAACAAAAAAAATTTGGTCAAATCAAAGAAATGAGTCAAAAAACTATTTCTAAGCAGGTAAAAACCAAAAGAAAAATTTCATATATTTTTACTGCTTAAAGTTTACTTCTAAATCTGTTTAAAATAATATAAAATTCTGAGTTTGATACAACATCATTAATAGGATAATAAATTGAACGACAAACTAAACTTGGATCAATTTGACCCAAAAACTGCACAAGAAGAAAATGTTTCGAAATTTGTTTTTTCTTGAAGATTTTCAAAGTTTCTAGGGACTTAAGTTTTCAATAAATATTTTTAAATACTAGTTTATGTATTTGTATAACTAATATTGCATGAAATATGACAATCATTTCTATTTTATGCAAATATTTTAACATTCATCTAAGCAAAAAAGAATACTGAAAAAACATGTCTAAAAACTAGTCCATCAATATACTTTGAAATGTTTTTGAGAAATTTATATATCAAACGTTTATGCTCTGAACTGTTTATGGTGCTTTATATGAAGCTTGACAGTTAGGAAACGCAGAATAAACTATGATTTGCAATGACAATTCGTGCTAAGGGCATTTAATAAAAAAATTAATTTGTGTGGGAAACGCCTTGTTAATTTGAACACGCGTTCTATGGACACATCGCACTCTAAGTTCTTAGAATTTGGCCACCAGACCTTAGAGAATCGGCTTTGAATTACCAGCATGTCTTCGACAAAACGTGTCCAACGCAAGCACCGACTGCATGAACAAACAATCGGTTTACTTTGATATCACTACAAAGTCTTTTGTTTAGAAAAAAACCACCCATTAAAATAGTCGGTCACTTAAAAAGTTTTAAAATTTGCGTTTTTTTTCATACTACTGGTAATTATAAATAAAATTTTTCTCTAACCACACTAAGAACTTATTTTTTTGTTCTAGTAAAATATTTGCTTTTTGGTTTTTAAAATAAATAAATATTTTTTTTCAGACGACTTAATAGTCATTTCAAATACTAAATAAGAGAAAGCTATTTTTAATTTACATTTTTTATTTATATATACATATTATGTATTTTTATAATAATAAAAAATGTGTAACGAAAATTCTTTCAACCATGAATAATACTGATGGGTTTTTTATTTTTCATTTTTATTTAGTATCATATTTTCTTTTTTAAATTTGAATGAGGCTTTATTGTGGGTTTATATAAAGTACAAATATTTGTATTTAGCTAAAAAAAATAACAAAAAAATATATATTTTATTGCTGTTTTCTTTCGTTTATTTTTTATTTGCAAATGTTGAAGGCATTTAAGTTGTTATTAAGTTTTGGGCAATTTGCCTTGTAATAAAATTGGTCTTTTGAGATTTCCTTATGACTTATCTTTGACAAAAAAAAAATATTCTCGAAAACAGCGTGTGTTAAAAGTCTTTCTAATTTAAGGGCTAATTTTTAAATATTTTGCTCTTTAATACTCTGATTTAAAGTAACAATATTTTGAAACTTTGTTTTTCATATTATTTGTTAAGCATACAGTCACAAGCTACATTACTTTAAGGTGTCCTAGAAGCGAAAAGAACTGCCACAAAATAAGTCTCGTGACGGCATCCCGAGTGGTAGTGGCCGGTTGCAGTTCTGCAACTTTATATGAAAGAAACCTGTCACTTTAACATGGAATTGTCCTTGGCAAAGGCCAACTGGTGTGTAGTCACTATAGTTGATATTTATTATAAAATGTATTTATTTTAATTAAATTGTAAAATATTAAAATGTCGTAAATGGATGAATTCAAGTTTGAACGAAAAATTAATGAAAATTCAAATATGAAAAAATAAAAATTGAAAATACAAAAATATCATTTGAAAAACAAAGAATACTTAATTTCTAAATTATATAATAAAATAAACTTACTACATGGTGTCACAGGACCTACTCTAGACCTTCATTTTTTTGCAGATCTAGTAGCAGTTGCCATTCACGTTCACATTCTAATCAAGATAATACAACATATTTTAACATCTAGCCTCTTTTACCAAAACTAGTTTTGTTATGAAAAAAAAACAAACCAAAGTGTTTGAATTTTTTAAATCTCTTGAGGTCAGACATGTGACATGACCACGTTCAGTTAGAATTTTATGAAATTATTGTTCATATTCGAGAGTTTTATGATTCTTCTACGTGATTGAAAACAATCATTTACAAATCTAATATTATAATTTTTTCGAGAGAAAATTGTATCCCGAGCACGATTCTTTTTGAGAATCCAATTATGGGTCGCTTTTCTGCTGAACATTACCTTGGCCTATTTATACATAATGATAAAAGCGTTCCATATTTAAATTGGCAGTATTACCCGCCAGGTGGGACATTTTTACACTTAATTAATAAAAAACCAATATCATATAAAATTATATCAAATGTATGTAGGAATGTATGTGGCTCACAGCTTATTTTAGGCAGTGCATTTTTTACCCCTTTAAGCTCTATAAAAAGAAAACCAACAGGAACTTGGAAAAAAATTGGTATCATTTAAAAGGAAAAACGTTATTGTTTAACAAGCAAAAATAATTTCTTGCAAAAATGTACATTTCAATATTCTAAAGCCAAAAAATAAATAAAAATATTATTTTTTTCTATCTCACAGCTTGTTTTAGGCAGTCACGTATAGTTTGAGAAAGCTCGAAATTAAAGCTCCTATTTAAATTATTTAATATCTCGTGTGATGGCATTTATTGTTTATAACAGTTTTGAGGGGATTTGGCAAAGCAATTTCAGACCTGTAAAAATTCCTTTAAATCTTCAATATCAAAATAATTTTTTTTACGAGTATTTGCTAAAATTTGCCTGCACAACTATTTTAATAGGTCCTTTCTCGTGAACAGGACATCGCACAATTTTGTGGTCTTGGTTATAAAATGTGAATCAATGTCTCAAAATAATGAAACAAACAATTTTTTGTTCATTTCCCATATTTCCTTCAACGTTTTGTTTTCTTTAACTTAAATAATTCAGGTACTTACTTGCACAAAAAATTATTAAATAAAAAAACATTTAGATTACTTTTAAATTAACGAAAATATATACAAAAGTTATAAAAAATATTTTATAAAAAAATTATTATTAACTAAAACAAACAAACGATTCAGTATAATTTTAAAGCAATGAAAAATAAAAGTTTATATGATTATTTTTGTTGTTGTGGTCTTGCAGAATATAGCACGTATGCTAGATTTGCAATATCTGCAAGGTTTACAAGGAAGGGCTTGCAACGATGGGTGATTTGCTCTAATATGTAATAAAAATCAATTACAATCAATTAATTTTGAGATCAATTCAGTATTGGATCAAAATTATAGCAGAATACTAGTCTTTGTGTATGGTATAGTAATTATTATATTATTATTTGAATATATTCAAGTAGTGTATCAGTGTCGGTGTCAACACCGACGTGACGTTAATACAATACAAAAAAAATTGGGCTTGTCTACTCGCTCTCGAGAGTAATTTTGTGCTATTGACAGTCTATTTCTGTTCTCTAAGGTCTAGAAAAAAAACATGAGCCTATCAAGAGTATTCACTTGTTTTCGATAACGGCTAGACAATCCCCAATTTTTTTGTATTGTATTGACGTGACGTCGATGTTAACAACTGGAATAAGGATGATTATTAATTCATATAATTATTTATTTAGTGGAATCGGAACTTTCATTTGCATAAAACTCCTGAAAGTCTAACAATGTTATACAACCTTTAGAAACTGCGAAATCATGGCAAGATTTCTGTTAGCTTTTTAAAGAGCGCCGAATTTACAATAAAAAATTAAGCGATTTTCACAAAATCTATCATAAAATAAAAATCTTGAAAAATATAACAAATCACTTTTGAAAAAAAATTTAAAAAAAATCAGAATGGAATAACTTATTCTATTATTTTTGCGCGGTGCTACCAACACTAGCAAAAAATAAATTTATATTTAAATGCAATGGCCAAGTGTTAAAAAAATTTTAAATTTTAAAGAAATTCCTTGTTGAATTTTTTGTACACCACACCGTGCCTTAATGTAAAACATAATTTTAAAAAAATGGAAAGACAACATTTAGCGGAATAAAAATTTAAGTAAAGGTTTCTATTGCCAAGCTAAGAAAATACTCAGATTTTAGAGAAAATTCGCGAAAGGATACGGGTACTTCCTATAAATTCTTTTTTAAAAAATTATAATTTCAGCTAAAGTAAGCATTTGAAAGCAGCCTTAATTTTGAAAAAATCTGTTAATATGCTTTTTAGTTTATGTACAACATTTTATTTAAAGCGCAGCAAGGATCAAGCTACCCCTCGTATATCCTGTTTTGAAAAATTATTATTTAAAATAAAATAAGATCCCAAAAGCAACCAAAACTTTATAAAAATCTCTTAATATGCTTTTCAATTTATGTAAATTTTTTTATTGAAATCCCAGCAGGGATACAGGTATCTTCCTTGTATCCTTTTTTGAAAAATTAATTTTATTTGTTTATAATTTTGTATACACGCCAATTTATTATCCACCTTGTGTGTCAAAAAAATGTGTGCGTTCGTGTTCGAGATATTTTGTTTTTTAATTTTTTTTCTTATAATGGCAACCCTAAAAATTTCAACTATTATAAAAATCATAAATCGCTCTGTTCGTGTTTATAAAAAACTTTTAAATTCCAAATTTCAGCCATATCGGTCCAAAACTTTCGGTTAAATCAATTTTGACCTAAAAAGTAGCCCAAATTATCCAGTGTGCACTGTAATTGCTAAAACATCATAACAAAAACAATTAAATATATATGTTAAGAGTAGATAAAATAATATGGCGGTAAAAATAATTAATGCAAAAGTGACTGTAAAGAAACTACAAAAATAATTGCATATTTTTAAATCAAATATTCACGTTAACTTTAAAACATATATATTTATAGAAATAATGTGGTGTTTATCGTTTTTGTAATTATATAGAGGAACCAAAAAATCAGAAAAATTTTATATTAAAAAAAATATTAATATGAATGTTGTCTGTTCGCAAACATGAAACACTGGCTCTCGCCAGTTGTTAAAATCTACGATATTTGCATGAACCGAATTTTAAACAGATCCTGATTGAATTCATCAATCATGTCTGGGGTCTATGCCGCCATCTTCGACAGGATTAGTGAATGAATACGAATGGCAAATGGATTGGAAGTCATTCATATCAGTTCGTTTAGAAAAACAAGAAATAGGATAGGAAAAAAATTAAGGCCTGGTGTATGACTGAAATAACCTTCGACACGTTTGAAGAAATGCTATCGCTAACAACTTGCACAATTCAATACCTTAGAAAGCTCGATTTAAATCGGAAGACATTATTCCCGACATATTTAATTTTATTCTATTTCAATTAAAATCTCAAAGTAATGAAAATCGTTTACTATTTTCAAAAGTTACGAGGTCAAAGAAGATTTCGGCACTAGAGCTCACCGAGTTTGACAGCCTGTAGATCAATCATTAATCACATTGAAGTTAAAATCCGTAATTTTCTTAAATCTTGTGTTCTTTTCTATGACATTTACTCCAAGAATTTTATAATTACATGACTTGCTTAGAAGAAGCATTTGTTGTAAATATTTTTGCGACGGCTCGTCTTTGCGGAACAGGCTTTCTACTTGGATTAAAATTGTTCTTAAACCGAATATGGGGACCTTTTGCCAACAACTTTGCAATCAACTTCAACTCATAATTTTTTACAATGGATATTGGAGATAATAAAAATTTATTTACTTTCCATTTAGACCAGAGATATTAAAAATGAATATCTATAAAAGATTTAATATGAATAAATAATTTGAATAATAAAAAATAAGTTTAATATTCATTACTTACAAACATTAATTAAAAAGTAAGTTTAATAATCATTTCTTCAACAACAGCCTCCAAAAAATGTGAATCAAATTTCAAATTAAAATTTTCGCATTGGAGATGGCTGGAAAAAAAAGTAATTAAAATTAAAACTCATTATCTCCTCTACAGCATTATGGTTGCACTTGATGATCATATTGTGCGAAATCTGCCGCTGACAGTGTTTATAATTTAATTGAAAATAAAATAATAACAAAATTAAATTAACGATTTAATAAAATTTGATTTACATAACTGAAAAAAAACGTTTTACTCCTTAATTGTTTTATAGGTCAAATGTAATTCGGTCCTGACTCTTCATAATTTATTCTCTTGTGTTCTCTTCTCTTCACTTTGATTTTAATTTCTCTTTGCATGATTTGTTACTGTCCTTGTTATTGTTGTTTTTGTACTTGTTTTTAAACACTGGTACTTATCCTTGGATTAACTTTTCATCATTATTAACGAACGAACATGTTGTGCAAAATAAAATCTCTTTAACAGCAATGTTAATTTTTTTTTAATTTTTCGTTTTTCATTTTTATTTTCCCACTATTTCTCTTTTAAATGACTGACTGAAAGGCAGACAGACAGGCTGCCAGCCAGAAAGCCAGCATGACTAAAAACACTTCAATTGTGATTTTGTTTTCTATTTAATTTTCGTTTTTAATATTTGGGGTTAACAACACAATAATGAAAACTTTCGCTTTCAGCAAAGTGTTTTGTTAATTCAAACAATTTAGTTATGATCATAAAAATCGACACTTTTAAAATTATTTGCAGAAAATGAAAGAATCAAACAAAAGAGGATATATGAAAGTGTCGCTATTATTTACAGATGCTATTGTCTATAAATAGGAAAGGAGGTCAATACTTTAAGGAAAATACAAAAACACTTAAATAGATTATGTAGAAATATGTATGTACGTAAGACACACTTTCAGAAGAAAAATATGTATTACGAGTAAGTATGTTTGGTAATATTAATGTCAATGATCTACTGAAAGCAAATATGTCAATTCCAATAAGTAAGACTCATGAAATATATTATCAACGCTCAGTTCCATCTTTATATTGGAGATTAATGTAAATTTTTTTAATTTCGCTTTTTTTCTTAACTAAAAAGACAAGCAAAAAATAGAAATATGTGTTTTCTTTTCTGTACAAAATTATTTATATTTTTAAGATCATAAACTAACTGAATTTCACAAAATATTGTAAGATAGTTTTTACTCCAAGGTATTTGACACAGTGGACCATGACATATTAATGAACAAATTAAAACACTTTTTTAGATTTTCGGTTACTTCAATTAACCTTATTACATCATACCTTTCAAATCGAACACAATCGGTTCTTGTAAACGATGTTTAGTCTGATAAAGTGACAATTAAAAGGGGAGAGTACCCTAGAGCTCCATCTTAGGTTCGCTTTTATTTTCAATATATGCAAATGACTTGCTAAAAATACTTTCAAAGTGTAATATCCATTTTTATGCAGATGACATACAACTTACTTTAAGTATCACAGCCGAAAAAATTTCCACAGGTATCTCACAGTTAAATTACGAATATATCTCTGGGCTAGCGCAAATGGGCTCTGTTTGAACCCTATGAAATCGAAGTATATCATTATTTGCAAAAAAAAAGTATAACTCCCTTTATTTCTGTGGATATCATTTTAAATTGTTGAAATCGTTAATAGAACGAAAAATCTAGGTATAATTTTAAATAACCACTTCACTTGTGCACCGATTGAGAAGATGTGATTCTGTTTCTAAAAACCTTCATGAAGTCAGTCTCGATAGCTTATTAAAAATATACGTTATAGGTTATTTTGAAACACACGTTTAGTTTACTAAAAATTTAATGTGTATTTTTATTTGTTGAACACACATTTAGTAATATATTTTTGAACACGCGTTTACATTTGCGTAAGCTAAACTTTAAAAAATAAAAAACTTAATGCACGTTCGTCACGAGTCTGAACTATTTATTCAGTTCTCTAGTACAAGCGTTTACGGTGCAGAAAACGTAAAGGCAGAATTAGCGGAGTGCACCCGTACCGTACTGTATCAGCTATTCGTCTATGTTATGGGAAAAGCAATACAAAAGCTTACCGAATTTAAATGTACCGTAGTTGAAACGTACCAATCTGTATAAAATAGAAATTTCTAACGTTGTTACGTGACATTTGTAAGCCAGTGATGGGCTCTTTCTTTGGCACAAGTTTTTTGGTACTTTTTGTTAATAATATTTGTGTACTTTTGACAAAACAACTTAAAATAATGTATATTTGCATATATGTGACAGCGCATAGAGAAAGGGACCTAAGGGTAAAAAAAATCAATTTTTAATTTTTTTTGATGTGGACAACATCTGAGCATCGAGTGAGACCGATCCCATGCCCCAAAAGTGTTCCCTCCCAAAGATATGCGCGTTTTATGATGTGATGGTACACCAAAGATACACGTATTTAAATCTTTAAAATGGCTCTCCTGAACAAAACCGGTTTTAACCCTTAGGTCCCTTTCTATTTTGCGCCTCATATATGTGTACATACATATCGTCATATAAAATGAAAAACGGCGTAGCTATTTTTTTTAATTTTCCAGGAGAGACAAAAAGCTTAATAAAAAGCAAACTATTGTGATCAAAAAAACTATTTTTTGTAGGTAGTATCATTAATAAAATCGGAATTAATGATACTATGCTGAAAAATATAATATTTGTTATCACAATAGTTTGCCTTTTATTAAGTTTTTTATCTCTAGTGAAAACTTTGTTATAATGTAGATAGGCCCTTTTGCATTTGATAAAACGATATACATGCTTAGCTGTATATAATAAACATTTACATATATTATATAAATGTGATAAGTCCGTATATACATATAAAAACATTTAAATGGTATAAATTTTTTTTTAATTTGTTGTTTATATTTTATATTATAATTTTATAATATAAATGTGAAATAACAAATAATTTTTGTATACATATACATATACAAAATAAAGTTCTGATATCATTTAAATATCTTAGGTACTTTTTCTGCAGAAGTCACCAATTGAAAATTTTAATTACCCATCACTGTGTTGTAAATAGCTGTTCCTTTTTCCTGGCAATAAGACAAACAATAGAAAACAAACGTATGTTTTTAAATGTTCTATAAGTAGACCAACGTGCTAACAGTACGGTACGCTACTGTACGGCTACAGCAACGCTCGTCTAACGGGGCCTTAAGAAATGTTCAGAAAAACTACACATTTGTTTAGTTTTATACTACGTAATTTTTTCTTTGTGAATATGCGCCAATGTTTTCAAATATTTATTACTTTATAGTTTTAGTAATTTTTATTCTGTTTGTTGCCGGTTTCTTTGCGAATTTTCATCTTATTCGTAAAAAAGTGGCTTTTTCCAGTCTTAATGCATCACAATTTTTTGCAGATTTTTGCCATTTTCCTAATAGCAGTAATTTGTTGCAAGTTCTTCGTCTTATTATATTTTACTTTTAAGCAACTTTAAACAGTGCGATTTGTCCGATGTTAGCATGCCTTACAGTTTTAGCGATGTGCTATTTTACAATGTGTAAAGTAACATTTTTGCGATCGAATAGATTTTTTACAATTTATTTATCTTCTTGCAGCCTTAATCTAGGATCCCTCTATCGGCGCAAACAGCAAAATATGCGGCAATTTTTATTGTGCTATATTTACTTGTTGGCAGACACAATTTAATTTTCGAAATACATTACTACGAAAAACAGAAAACTGCTTTGTCCGTATATATTGTGACGTCAATGTTTTAAAAAGGAACAAATAAAAAAATAACATTTAAAAAATTTAGCATTTAGTCAAGGGAGTGGTTAGAAAAGAGTAGTGAATATGGTGCCAATGAGAGTACTTTACGAGAATTTCGAGAAGTCGAAAGCTAAAATGTTTTTTTCAAAAACTATGTAGAAATGAGTAAAAGAAATTTCTTTGAATTGGTTGAAAAACCACTCCATACATTCAAAATCAAGACCTTTCTCAAAGTTATTCCAGTATATCAACGTTTGGCATGTACCCTTCGGTATTAATGAATTTTGTTAAAACTTATTACACAGCATGTACTTTTTATTCCTGTTCTTTTATAAACAGCTGTTTTCAAAGCAGGAATTGTAAAGTCGGTACAACTGCAATGTTTTGATAAAATCGTATTGGTTGGTTTTATTCAATAGTAAAATGTTCTATTTAATGTTTAAATATATCATTTTAGTCCCTTCTCAAAAAAGAATCACTCAAAGTTTTTCAATATTCACTTTTTGCAAGAAATCGATGTACAGTATCTAACAAAATTTTCTCTACTTTTTCGGCAAAAAAGAAATATACAAAGAAAGGATACAACTTCTTCGGGATATAAAAGTAGTATAAAAACCACAGTTTTATGTCTTTCCAAAAAATTATTTTTGGAGCAATAAAGTTTAAAAAAATAAATTTTATCGGCTCTGATTGTCGACTGTAATCGACGCAAAAGTGGCTGATAAAAATCGGCTCATAAGTGACCGTTAAGAATGTGCTTTTATTTTACAAAATGATTGCTCTATATTGTGTTAAAGAGTGTTCACATTTTCGGCGCATCAAGGTTGGTTTTGGTTGTCTATACTGAGCACCATTTCGGCACAAATTGTCGCATTTTTAAAAATTGTTTGCGTTTACACTATCGTTATATGAATTGCGATATTAAACCGTACATTGCGCTGGTAGTAAGATCTTAGCTATTTTCCAAGTAATCTTTTGCAGACAGTCTTGGTTAAGGGCATTTCACACTATCATACAAGTCTTAAAATTTTCATTGGATTTTGTGTGAAATACATCTAACGAGATTTGTTGCGACTGTCAAAAAATCTAACGCACCATTACATTTTGTTTTTACACTATCAGATCTAAAGTAAAATAAAAAATATGAGTAGCAAATAAGCGGCGTCTGAGCAATTTCATGTACTTGGCGAACGTGCCGGCCTTTTAAAATTTTTTGTAGTTAAAGTATATATATATATGTATGCTATATATTAAAGCAGCGTAGGAAAATAAACAAAACGAAACGTTTGCTTTCGGTCAGCTTTATATAAAAGGTCAGCTTTATATAAAAAATATCCAAAAAAATTTGTTTGCAATATTTCGCTACTCCTTTGCGTAGCTTCTTTAGAAAAAAAAAATTGTAAACTATTTATTGTCTTCTCCGTATTTTTTTATTTTTTTATTATTTTTATGTTTCTTTTATTCAACTTTGTAGAAGTAATATGCAAATTAAAACGTTTGGGAATCCTTCTAAGCAAGCTTTGAGAGAGAGAAAATTGTGTGAATATTCAAAATATTCTTGCAAATGTTAAATGATTTAATCTGCAAAACCTAAGCTGATCGACAAGGTACGAGTAAAATCAATATGATTTTTTCCAAGGAGCATTAAGGATCTCAAACAACGAATATTTGTCAGAACTGTGACTTTGACGTATACATAATATTTAAGTCTCCAAGTAAATATTAGTCATACGTACAAAATTATATGGAATTCGTGATATTTATATTCAGGGCAGTGAAGATTTATATTATTTTTGAAGTTTTTGAGGTGGCAAAGAGATTAAAAGATTTTTTAGCTAAACAGAAGATTTTTTATTATATGATATTTTGCAATTTTAGTCTATTACCTGAGATTCCTGTTAACTAAACTACAAATTTTCTTCTTTACTTCCTTAAAAGTGTGAAAAAAATTTAACCGCTGCAACTCTGTTTACTTCCATCTATTAAATTGCAATGATGTTTTATTTTTATATACAAATTCATTTACTTTATAATGAAATTCGTCGTTTGTATTTAAAAATATTTGAATACATTGTAAAATATGAATACATCTGTTTTGAAAAGTTTACTAAAATTTATGTCAATAATTGTACATACACCGCGCGTCAGCAGGATAGCGACACCACTCACCCCCCCCCCCCCCCTTTTTCTGGTCGTTATTATTAAATACTAAATTAAAAATTTTAAGGATATATTTACTTATAAATTATCAGATTAAGATGAAATGCCATTTCGAAATAATTGCCTAAAGTTTTATGTTGAGTTATATAAAAGTTTGATTTTGACAGCGAATTTTCACAATGTGTTGAGTTCCTGCCACCTACTAATATTATGTAAAGTAATAATAAAATTATTTCCCTATTAACGAAATTCTTCTCAAATGTTATCGATTCGAAAAATATTCAACAAATTGATGACAAATGGCGACAATTGCTCCACTTCGACTTTAAAGAATACAATTTATTCCATGAAAAGAATATTGAAATATTTTGGGAAATCATTTGGAATGCAAATCGTTGCGATGGCTCTGAAGCTTTTCCTTATTTTAAAAACTTTGTTTACACAATTTTGTCAATACCAGTAGCAACACCTAATGTCGAAAGAATTTTTTCGCAAATCAATATCAATAAGAACAAACTAAGAAATAATTTAGATATACCAATATTGCGTGGTGTTTTAAGGATCAAAGAGTTTTTGAAAAAATCTGATCGTAATTGTTCAAATTTTGAACAAACAAATGAAATGAATATCAAGTTTAATAAAGAAATGTATAATGTAACCATAAAATTTGCATGAATTTAATACGTTAATTATAGGCTTTTATCTTCAAATTTGACCTTTTTCAAATCAAATTCCGGTTTTAAAAAAAAAGATGATTTTAATTTTTCAAAGCAAATTCTGTAATTTGCAAATCAAACCCAGCATTTTTCAAACCAAGTTCGGCATTTTAAAAACCAAGATCAGCACGTTTTAGATAAAATTCATATAAAAATGCCTGACTTTGAACTTTAAAATTCCGAATTTGGTTTGAAAAATACTAAATGTTTTTTAATTTGGACAATTCTGAATTTGTTTTAAAATACTTGAATTTGATTTGACCTATATATGCCTTATATGTATGTATATACAATAAATATTTTATACTACTTAATTTTATGTCCACAAAAAAACCTCTATTGTTTTAGTATAATTAAAATAAATTTGAACTGAATTTGATTGAAACTCACCTTAAAAAATGAATCAGTATTTCAAAGTGATAACTACAACTGCATTCAAATCCGCATTCGCAACCGTTCTGCTGCACATCCTTTCCATGGCCCTGAGTAGGGTATTGATATTTAGATTCCAAAGTAATATTGACAGTACAACTCGCTGGTCGCAACTTTGGAAATGTTCGATTCGATATGCCTGAAGTGCATGATACTGCTGACAAATTGAATGATCGTTTGGTCGATCTTTAGAAGTCTCATAGCGTTAATAACCGATTCATGTTTAACGTTATTGGAAGTCCCTCAATATCCAGGAAAGCCACTAAAGCGAGTTCCTTGTATGTGGCCCACTAATGAGTGAAGCGAAATTTCAGTGAACCTTCTTTTCATATTGGCGTGTTGAGCCACTGACAAGGAATAATGTCCAAGTGTTGATCTTATATGACTACTTAACCGATTCCTGTGTAACTCTGCACACGAATTTCGGCTACTTCGTAGATGGTCAAACACAGAAAAAGTCCCACTTATACAGTGGGATGAAATTATCCAAAGACTCAGGCAGTGATAGGGTTTGCCAGGAGTGCAAAAAAAACCGTTGCTAAAACACCCGTTTAACATGAGCCAAGCGCTCCCTGTAGTAAAATAACGTAATCAAAATAAGTCAAAGAGGACTGGTTCCTTTGATAACGACTCATAGTCATAGCGTAAGAAGATAAAATGAAACAGGAACCATTGCAAGGCTTATAAAGCTGTCAAAAAGATGTGATAAGTGAGAACACAGTAATAGTAGGTGAGCAACCGGCCACAGTTTTGTGAACCTTTAACAATTTAAGAGTATCAGTATAAGCCATAATCCCTTATTTACTTTAAATACTTTAAATAAACGAGAAGAATATTAACTGAAAAGAAATCTTCAATATCTGCTTAAATCTGTAAACAAAACTTTCGTCTGAAATTCGCATAAATATATTACCAAATTAAATTTATGCAAAAATTTCCTTTGCTTGAAATTTAATCTGAAAATACCACACATGTTATTCTGTGTTTCTTTATTTTTAATTTTTTTCATTTTTTTCGTTTTTTTTTTTGGGAAAATTTGTGGTAAAATTTTAAACATATTTCCAGACTGATAGAAAAATGTCGCCACTTACAAATATAATATTCAACATGAGAGAGACACTTTCATTTTATTGCAAACAAGCACAATAACAAATATTGTTTACAGGAATTTGAGTGTATGTATGTGTATGAGTGTGTATATGTATCTAACTGTCTATGTATGTTTTCTGTTCTAGTGAACAAGCAAATCTATTTTTACTTGAATTAACATTGATAAGACTTAGTTTAATAACACAAAGAAGGAAACACAACACCAAAAACTGAGTCAACAAATATACGAGTATTCGAAAATCTATGTCAATGTGTCCAAATATAAAATATTTATCTAAACTTGACATACAAAACTTAGCATACACTGTACATGGTATGTACACATTTCAAATTATAAGAGGCGGTATCGAATCTTATGTAGCTTTCATTCAAGCATGAAGAAATAAATATTTATGTCGTAAACATGCTTATGATAAATCAGTAATATCCCAGTAAAAATGTGGTAATGACTTGCCATTAATTACAACATACTGATGATGCATAAAGTAAATAAAGTACATACCGTCCGAACTCTTTAAAGAAGTTGTACAACCATTTAGATGTGTTACCTTCTTTGGAAGAAGGATAGTGCAGAAAGGACAGGTGCTGAAAATGAGAAAACTTAATTATTTCGTTTACAACGCTACTATTGGGCGTCAATACTTATTTTCAGTGTTAATACTTTTTTTTCAGTGTTTCCAGCACCTTTGATTAGCTTTTTGTTAAGCTGTAGACATTTCATTAACTAATTTACTTTCCCGGAAATTTTGCTACAAAACCAATGAAGGAGGGTGGTGTGATGTACAGTAGCATACACCAGTATAAATAGCTGCCGGTAGTATCCCGCGACCAGTAGTTATGCCTTCATCACTTAAACAGTCCGCAACAACAGCAGATACAATGGCACACTAATGACCATAAGAAACATTTAAGAAACTGGTCCTAAAGCTGGGCGCGAACCCAACTTTTTAGTAATTATTTGCCACAAAGTCAACGCGGTAATCACTTCTGCTAAAATTATTTTCTATGTAGCGCATTTGTCCTGCAGCAAATAAAAGATTTAATCCCACTCGAGCGAATCTAATTTTTTAACTTCACGCTCTTAAAAACAGGAAGTTGAAGTTTTTATACCAATTTTCGAAAATCTAATCTATTCTGACTATTTTAGCGATATTGTCCGCAGGAATGCAAGTATGTATATGTGTGCGTTTGTGTATGTGAAACTTTCATAACTTGAAGAAGTGCTTAAACGATCACAACCAGATCTATTGATATGAACTAGATCTAATGAGATAATGACCGATGCAGTTTGATAGATTTTAAGAATTTTCGAAAATAAAGTTTTTGATAAACTAAGATAAACAGTTTATCAAAAACTTCAAATAAATTTTGAACTACTAAGCCAATCGAGTTCGACATCTACTCTTTATTACGAAATCAATGTCAAGCGCCGCAAATTTAATTAAAATCGATTGATCCGTTCGATAGATAACGTTGACAAAAAATTTCGAAAAAGCACTTTGATTAAAAAACTCCAAACGTCCTGGTCAAAAACATTTCTGAATTCATTTCTCTGCATTTTTTTTTTTTTTTTGACTTCGAATTCAATCTAAATTGATTCAAAAGAAATCGCTACAAAAAATTTTTCAAATATGTGTGTTTTTTTTTATTTACTTTAAAAGTTCTAACAAAAACTCTATTCACGATCTCAAAATGTTGGAATGATGAAAATACTATATGCAATAGCTTTACCGTTGAGCTTGGCGGGAAGTTCTGCAGGTGGCCCGCAAGATAAACCGTTTAATTTATTCAGTTGCGTCTGTATTTGTGAAGACAACTTTCCTGTAGGAAGTCTGGGGTTAAATGTCTCCAAGTCAGCACTTTTGTTGACCACTTTTGGTGACATTGTCAATAAAGCATCTACACTTTTTGCTTTGCCTTTGATTGGTAGAAATTTTCTTGATTTTTTTATTTCATTTATTTCGTTAAAAAGTTTCTTTTTTAAATAAAATTTAAGCAAAATACATACACACGGTTGATCTAAGTTTACCTTCAAATATTACTTGTGGGGAAATTTAGTAAAAAGTTGCAAAAGTGTAGACAAGAATTGTTAAAATGTACTATTGAATCTCTAACTACAATCGGCTACAATGCGAATGTCAATGTGGACATACATATGTAATATCGATCGTGCAACAATGGCATTGCTGGTGTCAATATTGGCATACATTTTTGACAGCCCTCTCTCATTATTAAAGGCAATGTTATGTGAACATTGTATTAAAATATCTTCTGTTTTTTGTCGATAAACTTTTTAGCAACGAAAATGGATCAAAATTGCAAAAAATATTTTATTTGATTCCTTAAGACTAAATTTTTTCAAAAACTAACTTAAACACTGTTCTGCTTAATCGAAAATAGTTCACAAATATGTAATTAACCAAATATTTATGTATGTATTTACAATATTCGCGTTTTGCACATGTCGCGAATTAAAAGCAATTTTTTTTTTTATTTTTAATCACTTATTTATTAGGCATCTGGTAAATCATTAATGTCCGCTCTCTGTCTTTTGATTTTCCTCTTACACTTAATGCCTTGTTTCCACGGTACGTGTTTCGTTCTCTATTCATGCTTCAATCCCTAATCATGAGCGAAGCAACTTGCTTCGTCATACAAAATTTTGAGAGCGAAGCAAATAAATTCAATATGAATCTAATTGCGAAGTACGAAAAATTCTTGTCTTCTCTAATTTTTATCTCAAGTTTATGCGAACTAGCTGTCAAAAACAAATATTATCAAAACAAAATTATCAATTAAAAAAAATTAACTGAAAAAGTTAATTTCTGAACATATATAAGCTTAAAAAAGCAATAGATACAAAGACGAATTTAGTAAAGCGGTTGTATCCAGAATACCTTACAATTTTAGCGAACTATAGAAATAATCTAGAAAATTGAAGCAAGTATGTGAGTAGTATAAATACCAAAATTCATAAACATGATTGAGAAAGCGAAGTATTTGATTAAAATAGTAGTGGAAATAAATTATAAGATTTTCTTTATTTTTTTCATCACAACAAAATAAACAAACGTAAAATTTTATAGAGATTATATTTGTTTTCTTTATATTATCGATAATTACACGACGTCAAAACAATACTTTTAGTTATTGCCGATTTAGGATTGAGCTGATGATGACGGCATCTTGAGGCGATGTCGACTATTGTATTGTGTTGACGCCGACATTGACATTAACAATGCAAATAATTACTGGGACAATAATTTTTACTTGGTTACTAATTTTGGTTGAACTCTTTAAACCGATTTCCCTAAAACTTTACTACAATTATTTTTGAAGCAGTGCGATTTCCTTTGACAATACAACATTATGATAATTTGAACTTGGAGAGATGATAAGGGTCTGTTAATGGACTTAAAACGTGAAACATTTAACTCATAAATGGTAAGTATTTTGAGTTCGGTATTAATTGGCTGGAATCGATACAATACAATTTAATGGGTGACAAGAATCTGCTGCTGGAGATGTGGAGAGTGGAAATATTTAAATTTTACTTTCATCTAATAGTTTTTTACGATCATTTAATGAAATGCACCAACTCATTGTCAGAGTTGTATGTCAGCAGATTTTTCAATATTTTTAATTTTTTTTGTAATTTATTCGAATAATATTAGTATCACAAATACAAATTTTTTTCCATGTTCTTCAGATGTCACATGTCAAACGTAAAAAGAAAATTTAATTGATAATATTTGAAGTTATGTCTAAAGATAATAAATAAAACTTATAAAATTCAAAAACAAAATTAATAATATTCAAGTAAATTTAATTAATTTCTAATCAAAATCTATTGAAAACTGTATAACAAAATCAGACTTTCTCTCAACATAATAAAACTTCACCGACTGCTTATGGTAGAGCTAAAAGGAAAATATGATAAACTAGATTCGTAGTGGCCATAGGAGATCCTAACTAGATACCGACTGCGGTGCCATCTTTCGGGCTGATTAAACCATCCAGGGCGCCACCCAAACGCATACTAAAAATTCATTTAAATCGGTCCAGCCGTTTAGAAGGAATTGAGTGACATAAACACATACAGAATTATACGTATATGTATGTACATATGTAAAAATAAAAAGATAAACAATATGTTTTTATCGTTTTATTACTCGATATTATGAAGCTTGCTCTGCAAATTGACCGGGTTTGCGAAAACTAACTTCAATTATAGCATTTTTGTTAAGGCCCTTTTAAAAGTCTTTTATTTTTAAGAGATTAGAACATCAAATCTGAAATTAGTACATGTATGTATGTAATTTTAAATACATCAGTGTAACCTGTATTTATTGTTGAAAATCGCTCGATTTATGGAACAGACCGCATTTATTTATCTCGATTGCGCCCACTGTGCCAATTATGAAACACTTCTTGATTATGAGCGACATTTAAAAATTTTGTTCGCTGAAAGCTCAAACAAAAAAAATTGCACTTTATTGCAAAATTTTATTGGAAAAATTTCCTAAATATAATTATTGTGTTTATGCAAAGTTTACATCGCTATAATTAACTATTTTTTAATAGATTGAATATACAACAAAACATTTAAGAGGATTTTAGATGTAGTAAAATCAATTTATATGATTTTACAGCACTTGAAATATTGCTGTGCCAATTTTGATACAATGAGCACAAGTGTGCAACATATTAGAATTCTACGCAGAAAAAATAATAACAAAACAACTCATTGAATAATTTAATAAATATGTATGTGCGTGTATAATGTGTAATGCAACGTAAATTAAGTCAAGTGTTTTTGCGATAAAAAAAGAACGGTAAGTAACACAACACAACAAATTAGTTTAGATTGAGAAGCACTTCCACTCGGAATTTTGTAGAGGTCCATTGTTAATTTGGGCGTGGTGAAGCACAACAAAAAATAGTAACGAAAAGTGGACGATCGATGAAGGACAAATAAATATTTTTAAAGTAACAGTTGCTGTGAGTTTTAAAAATAAACGTAGCGATGAAAATTTCTGCTAATAGAATATTTTTAGTAATCAAAATGAACTGTAAACAATATTTTAGCGCAAAGCCGTAAAATGGCAATGTAAATGTAATGGCAAATGGCAACGGGGATTTGAAGTAGGATTTAGCTATAATATCAACGCAACCCAGTGTTGTTCTGATGAGAAGCAGATTTTGATGGAAATAAAATTGAAAGCTTTCCAAATGAAGTTCCTGGAAAAATCTAGTAATTTATTCGTAATATACACACATAATATTTCGATCTCAGATTGCAGCAGTAATAATGAACCCTTAAGTGATAAAAGAACACGTACAAGAACGAAAGCTCCGTGACCCGAAGGTGAAAATCATACCCAATTTATTCAAAAACTTGAGAAGATCGATAACAGAATGAGGTTCGTACGAAAGCTTTTTGAAAAATCTGACTCCTGTTCAAATATTAAAAAAAAATTTACGAAGATTTTAAAGGCAATATAAACTAGAATCATAAAAACCTCTTTTATGGGATATTTTTAGATTTTAATTTTTAGATTTGATGTTTTTAAAGACTTGGTAATGGAAACATAACAATCAACGGCAACATAACGATTTCCCACTGCTGAAGAAAAGTAAATATAGCAAAAACGGCTCGCCAGTGGCATTGTCAATAATAATACTTCATATCGCACTGATTTCTCTAAAGTAGATGGCAAAACTTACTTATTTTTTATAAAACTTTGTTTTAAAAACAAACGGATACAACTGTAATTTTTTTTTGGCAAAAGAGTAAAGAAAATGATGTTAGATTATTACAGTGGGCAGATGTGACTACTGTACATCGATTTCTTGCAAGAAGTGAAAAATTTTAAAATTTTTAGTTGACCCTCTTTGGAGAAAGCAGTGCGATATATCATTTACATTTTTTAGTCATTTAAGTTCTTGTTTTACTAATATTTTTCAAAGACATAGACATAAAAGTATACATAGACATAGACATAGATATAGACATAGACATAGACATAGACAGACTTAGACATAGACATAAACATCGACATATACATATACATAGACATAGACATAGATATAGACATAGATATAGACATAGGCAGAGACTTAGCCATAGACATAGACATATACATATACATGGACACGGATAAACATTTAAATAAAATAGTTTTTTGAATTATCCAAAAGCCCAAGTTTAATCAATAGAACAGATTTTGAAAAATTTAGTAATTCGATTTAATGAATGCCCAAATACAGTAGTTTTCCGATTTAACGAACATTCGATTCAATGAACTTTGGTTTTAACGAGCACCCAATTTGTTCTGCTGAGTACATTGTATTACGAACAAAGATTTTATTTTATACTCAGTTCAACGAACAAACGTAAAACAAAAGGATAAACAAAACGAAAACGATATAGAAATGAAACTGAAGTCCTAGAGTCCAAAATAAAACACGAAGATGTCATTAATGATTTTAAAATTTTTATTAAATGGGCTCAGCAATACAATTTTAGAAGAACAAGTGTAATGCTTTTGCATTAAGTAAAATAGTTTTGCATTGTAGTGTTTTCATGAATTTTTCTTTCCTTTTTTACGGAAGATTTACTTTAAATTACTATAATTTTATTAAAATATTAAAAACAATAATATACATTTGTATTTACATTGGAATTTTTCTGAAAGCTTAACGGCCTTTTTAATCATGCTTCAAGTCTTAAACTCATTTCTTTAGTTTCCTAAAACATATTTGATTCTTTTAAATACGCCAATAATCGAGCAGCATTCAATTCGAATATTTTTATAGCTTAGAAGATATTATTTTCTAATACAAATTACTTATCTACATTATTTTTACTTTAAAAAAATCACCGCGTGAAATACATCAACTCAAGTTTTTCAGACACTCAATTATCATAGAGATTCCCAGTTTTAATGCCGTCGTAATTATGTATGGGTGTTTGTGTTAACAATCAAACAACATTAAACCATTTTGCATTTAAATATTTCTTGTGAAAATGTTCTTTTACATTTCCTTTGTTATGTTGCATAGAAATAAAAATGTTAAAACTTCAATCGAAGCGAAAGAAAAATTGTTGTAAATTTGTTGACATTAAAGTGACTTACATTTTTGTTCTCTGAAGCATTAAATATTTTAAGGATTTTCGCTTGCTTGCAAGTCAAACATAGTTTAGGAATTTTATACTGGAAGTACAACGTTTTCTTTGCAAATGATTACATATTAGAAAAATTCTTTTTTGTTGACTTCAGACAACTTTTTTTATACATAAATTATGTCCTGTGTGTTTCGTGTTAGTCAGTATATAATAAAGTTTACTGTTTTTTATAAATTTACTAATGGCCTGACCAGATGTTGCCCTGGTACAAATCGTTTGAAAAAATTGTGATTTAAAAAAATATTAGAAAGAGTTAGTCTTCCAGTAATACGACGATATCTCAAAGTCGATTTGAATCACGAGGTGGCGTGAAAAACCAACGTAAGAATAGTAAGACTGTCGCAAAGACGTGAAATCAGAAGAAATTGGAAAAGCCGATACAAATTTTATGAACTACTGTTATGAAAGTTTTGAACTGACCAGCTCAAAATTTTAGAAGTTACTCCAGTACTTGTAATATTCGAAACAATGTTAGTCAACAACAGAGAGAATTCCGTTGAAGCCTTTGAGTCACTACCGTAATATCGCAACTACGTGTTTATTTAATGTTTTACTAAAAATAGGACTATTTGGAATTCAGTTTATCGATGATTTCACTTAGGATTGGTCTGCTAATTTTTTTTGCAGGATTCTCTAACTGCGAAAGGATGAGAATCCTCGTTCGAGCTTCGCGAAGTCTGGTGTACGAATTTTGCAGGTGGCAAAATAAGATGAATTTTACAATACGAGAGAGCGATAATAGAATAAGAAAAGGAACTTAGGACCAGTTATGAAGGGAACCAATAAGGCAGCATAAGTTGCAAAATGGGCATATGCTACAAGGCTTTTCTGATTTACGCCAGGATTCACATTCGAAATAATATGATTGGAACTAAGCTATTTCAGTAGTAAATCTGAAGCAGGAGCAGAAGGCAAATACTTGTACTCCAGATAAAATAGTGACGAAAAGTCATTGGACAGGGCAGCAAATACGGTGCCTAACATTAATTGGAGAAACCTAAGCTAGACATCTGTGGCAGTGGCAAGATAGGGCGCTTCTAATATTATATTTCCAACTTATGTCAGGAGGAAGCACACATTTTGCGAAAATGATCAATCCCGACTAGCATTAGATTTAAATCGAGGACCTCAGATCAAGCCAAACAGTAATGAATATCAGTGTTTCAATGATAAGAACTCCGGACGATAACTATTAGTCGATAGTCAAAAATCACTTTAGACAAAAAATAGTGAATGATAGACAGCGTGCTACTCAGTAATGATCGGGCAGGATGGTATCACAGTTAGCTTTATTTATAATCTAGTTCTTAGAACTTATAATCGCACTCTTTCCCAAAATTAATATTTTACATATTGAGTAAAATATTAATAGTTTTATTAAAAACAAATTGAAATCGATTATCGGTGGATAGAGCTAGTTCTGCTGCTCATCTCACTGTTGATAATGCATATCATCAAAGAATCTTCACCCAAATAGTTCTTAAAACAACTAGAGATATTATATTACACCTTCAGTAAAACAAATGAAAACTTTAAACAAGATAAAAGTTGTGGCAAGAATTCAACAACAGCAAGAATTACAAGATACAGCGCAATATTTTTAATTAAAAACATACAAAACCGAATGTTACTACAAAAAAAAGACAACCATTTGTGTTGTTACTTTTTTCAGTTAATCTGTTTTCATCATAATCAAACCGATTATTAGTATTCGAACATAAATGCGTGTAGGGTATTTTTTGTGTTTACCATTTAACAGTAGACGAACAATTTCTAATTACAATCATTGAATAATTTTATTCAGGTTCAAGCACGTGATTCTGGTTCTCTATTAATTAATGTTATGATTTTTAAAGAAGATGAGAAAAGTTAAATAAAAGTATAAAAGTTGAAAAGAATTATTCAGACAACTTGTACGTGTTTTGATTATATTTTTTATTCGAAATTTGAGAATTTCCTGCCAGTTATACCAAACTTTTGTTTCATGAAATAACAGAAGAAATCCTTAAAAAAAATCCTTTTTTTTTAGGTTGAAACCAAAAATTAATACAGTGGGGTTCAGTTATAATGAACTTAATTGGATCGGGCATTTTGGATAGTTATAACCGGATTAAATATTTGTTTCTTTCCAGAAATAAAAAATTAATGTTAATACAAAGAGCACTTTTATTTGTCATCTTTCGATAATGAATTTCATTAATTTTCCTTTTCACAGACCAACCTAAATTAATGCGTCAAGCGTTTTCGAGCTCTCAAAAATGCTAATGCTCATACGAAATGTATGAGCGCGTCGTCCACGCTTTACAATTGGTAAATCCGATTTTGACAGCGCGTTAATTAGTGAAGTTGGCTGTTAACAAAACAGTTTTTTTGTTATTGATTTAGTTTATTTTAGTTCAATCTAGCGATTTTATCTCTATTAAATAAGTTATCATTAATCTTTAAACCCCAGCATTGACACTTTTATTTATGTAAGTCGATTCAGCGCTATGCGCTGGAAAACGCAACGCTTGACGCGCTAATTTAGGTTGGTCTGTTACAGATTACTTTGTGAAAAAATAATAAATAATTAATTAAATTGTGTTGAAATTTATTTTATTTTTGTTATAACCGAAGGTCGTCACAGTAGTTTTGATTTAGCTGCCTTTTGCTTAAGAGCACCTTTAACTTGACTGCATAAAATAAATCATTTCTGTCATTATTTTTCAAAATCCCATACAAATTCCTTTTTTAAGTGACTTTTTTCCACCTGCACATTTAAGATAAATGCCCAAAAATTTTCGACATTTTAAAATTATTTTCATATAAAAAATCAGCATTAGCTGCGTTTTGACTTAACTCCCCAAAAAAATATATATTCTCTGTAACTATTCTTCCTAAACCTTGTATAGTTACAACATTTTGGATGGTATACAAATATATTTACCATATTTCTTTGGCAGTTTTAATATATTTTCATATAAAAAATCAAAGTTAACTGCACAGATTAAAAAAATATGTTGGACACTTTTCACATAAACATTCAACTTAAGCCATTAGTATTCCAAAAAAAACACAAACAAGTCACACAAATCTCAAGTTGTCATCATTAAAAATCCTCTTTTGTGTCATGTATGTACACTAGTTTTTATACTATTTTCGAAAGTCCATCATGAACAAAACTTTTCTTAATCAATTCTAAAAACCGAGAATTTTGGTGTATAACAATTAAATATTAATGAACGGGAAGTGGTCTCCAAATTTTTATATTCTGTAAATGCAGTATGGTAGGAAATTTTAAGATAAAGATTTTAATGTAAATAACAGTAGCATTATGTTAAGAAATGCCAAAATGACTAAAGTCGTTTATTTGTAAAATTGCTTCAATTTCAGAAATATATTAATATAAATTAAGAAGAGACACTGAGAGGTACATTAAAAGTTTTTTACAGACATCGAAAATAAAATTGAAGTTTTAATTTTTTAAATTTAGATCATGAATTGCGTGGTCTCACTTAGTTCAGTATTTTTTACATTGAGAATTGGTTTAAGTGCACGTTAGCAACACAATTCAAAACCGCTTCAAACGATATTTTTTGATACATAAAATCCAGCAAAATATAGCAAAATAAATTTTTCTGTTGCGGAGGTTAATTTGGAAATAATGTCACGGCACTTTTGGTATTTAAGTGAAATGGCAATTGGCTTATCTTCTTTGATCCAAAAAATTCACTAAATACATTGGCATCCGCTTTGTTTCGTTATAAATGTTTTTTCAAAGAAGCTAACTTCAAAATCTTTGACCTGGTGTAAGAGAACACAAAAATGTTTTTCGATATTATTGGAATCAATTATGATTTTATTCAATGTCCATCTTCCTGTTGGCGCGAAAATTAATATTTAAAAAGATAATTAATACTTTGCAATAAGCTTAACAGTACTTAACGATCGCATTTTTTCCTAAAAACAACAGAAAAACGATTTGAGAGACCACTTCCCGTTCATTAATATTTAAGTGTTATATACGAAAATTCTTGGGTTTTAGATTAGATTAAGAAAATTTATGTTCATGAAAGAAAAATATAATTAATATATCAATAAAAACGTTTCTGGAGGCGGGAAACTACAATTTTGAACTTATCTTTACAGAAGACCGTGGAAAGTTGATTATGTAGCTAAGTCAAAATTACTGCATAACCGAAGTCCGCCATAACCGAAGCTCGTTATAACTGAAGTTTGCTATAACCGAAGATCTTTAACATTAAATTTCGTTATAACCGAAGTTTGTTCTAACCGAAGTTCGTTATAACCGTAGTCCATTGTAACCGAAGTACGTTATAGCTGAAGTTCGTATTAACCGAAGTTCGTTATAGATCTTTATAACTGAGGTTCGTTATAACCAAAGATCATTATAACCGAAGTTCGTATTACCCAAAGCTCGTTATAACCGAAGATATTTATAACTGAAGTTCGCTGCAACCGAATTTTGTTCTAAACAAAGTTCTTTATAAGCAAAGTTCGTTATTGCCGCAATTCGCTATAGCCGCTGCTCGTTATAATCATAAAATTTTCTATAGAATACTCATGAAAAAGTGTTGGGACAAGAAAAGTCTTCGTTATAAAAGGAAATTCGTTAAACCTGTTGTTCGCTTTAAATGAAAAGTTCTCTTACAAAAAATAGATTTCTAAACATCATCTTGAACATTTAATTAAGAGTATGTAAAACCTTTTTCAGTTGTCGTAAACTTTTTACAAATCGGTTTTTGAAATTTAATTTCTAATTATAAAGAAAAGTACAAAGATTTTAAACCATTTTTGTTGCTTAGCTTTGTTTCATTGTTGACAGTTAATTGTATGGAAATGACCATCTGCACGTAGAAAATAACTTTCTCAACAGAAAAAAACTCAGACGTAGCAAACGGTTTTCTAATTTAAATTTCATGGCAGTGTCAGCGTAAGAAATGTCTCAACAATTATTTAAGTTGCAAAATTCTTTGGTTGTGGTATTTTCACTTTTCTAAAAAAAAACTAACAAGAATGAAATGTTTTTTATGTTTGCAAAAGCTAAAAGTGTTTGTTTAACAAAAGCAAGATAAAAGTTTAATTTGTCTTTTAATATTAAAAGTTTTTTTATGCACGAATGGATGAATGCCTGCTTTCCTTTGTTCATTATTATCTGGTAAAAAAAAATTAAATCAAATTATTAAACAGAAATCAAAAGTAAGTAAGTCGGGGAGTTAATAACATTGGATTTTGGCTTAAAACTGAAATATATTTGGCTTTAAGCAAACGTACATACACAACATATTTAATGTAAATGACTTTGAAGGTAAAAACAGATTTTTGTTTGTACGTGAGAGGGATTCATTATTTTGCGTCTGCTCTTAAATATACATTTAATTTGATGTTGTTAATGTTATATTCAAGACTAGACGATTTTAATGCTCTTCATTGCTAATTATTTGATAAGTAAAACAAAATATATTTATTACAGATTTTATAAGTACACACATACTACAAATACAGGGTGCAGCAAATTAATGGAAAAAGCTTAAGCTTATGGTAGAACTTAATGTGCTTTGTATCTATTGAGGATGTTGATCTCGAAATCCCAATCCCTTAAGTTCCAGGATTTTTCAGTAATTGAAAATTCTGACACTTCTTGAAATTTTTATATATTTTTTTAATCCTTTAATTTTTTAACTTTACACAAAATCAACCATGTAGGTTTTTAGTGAAGTAATAATAAGTGTCGCTATTACGACAAAAATTTTGAAGTATCGGTGGAAGATTTTGCTAAGAAACGGAAGAAAAAAATATATTCTATACTATTTTGAATTCTATATAAATCGACGCGTCTGGAAATCGGCACATATGGCTAAATTATATAGATTTTATCCTCATTAAGAGCTTCGGAAACTTTATTAGTTTTATGTTTTTGCAATTCAGCCAAGGATGTGCGCTTGATTTGTTTTTTTCTTCGTGTTTTTTCTATTCGTATTTTATAATTTACAATTTAACTTTTTCGCAGAATTAATATTTTACATATTCAGTAAAATATTAAGGAATTTATTAAAAAACACATTAAAATTGATTATGGAGAGGTATAGCTAGTATAGTATAGGAAAAAGCTACACTCTTGAATAATTAATTTTAATGTATTTTTAATAAAACAATTAATATTTCTCAGAATATGTAAAATATTAATTTTGGAAAAAACTGTGGTTATAAACGGAAAAACATAAATTTTAAGAATATTCATAAGTGCAGCATGTTTTTCTATTGTTTACTATATTTTAATTACATTCAGTTAACTCTTTATTTGTTAAGCTCAACCCTCAAAAAAGAAAAAAGCATTTTGAAATTAGATATCGAAGCATATCTCATATAAAAAAATTCTAAATACTTGAAAGCAGGGAGCAAAAATATTAATAATTCTTAAATTTCCAAAGGAAAAAAGAAATCATAAGAAAACATCGGACAGATAATTCAGGCACATTCATTTAATCATTTTCGCAATATTTTCAGAAAATCATTTACACTTTAAATATTTGATATTAATTTTTTTTAATAATTCTCATTTTCGGATTTTTATTTTCTTTATCAGAAATAATAGATATTTTCGGATTTTTTTGTCAGATATAATTGACAGTTTCTGATTTTTATTTTTTTTTCAGATATCAGAAAATCATGTTTAAATATTTGGTTTATAAAATTTATTTCTTTTAAATTTTTTTACGATTTTGAGTTCTTTGAAAATTTTAATTCAAATATATTCTTAAAGTCTCATTAGTTTTCGTTGCCGTTCTGTGCAGTTCGTTTCAGTAGAAAATATTTTTTACTTGTTCTGTGTCTAAACTCTCGGATGTGGACGATATAATTATATGAATAAATTTGTAAATGTTTGCAAAATGTTTTTCACTTGACAAAAGTATAGAAATCTTTAATAATTTTAATTGAAATAATATACTCTCACTTTTCAAACAAAATTTGTAATATTTCACACCACAAAAAACTAATATATATACAAACTCTTGGCTGTCACTTAACGTTGTATTCTTTTTTCTACAGAATAGTTTTCAACAGAACACAACGAAAAAGTAACAAAAAACCACATATACAGTTTTTCAATTGAAGAGAAACAAAACAACTGATCCGTAACAGAACAGAACGTACAAACTAATTCTGCCTTTTTTCCTGCTTATTTTTTATTTTGGTCAGATTTTTATTTTCCTTTTAATATCAAAAAACAGAAAAATAAAAATCAGAAACTGACAATTATTTCTGCCAAAAAAAAACTTAAAAATCTGACAAAGAAAAAATAAGCAGGATTAAGAATATATTTGCATTGAATTTTTAAAGGAGTTCCAAATCATATTTCAAAGAAATAAAATGTATAAACAAAATATTTAAACATGCTCATTATGTAAATTCAAGTATGACTAATATTTTAAGCAGAAAAAAACTAAACTTAAAAAACATTTCACCATACTCGTAATTAAATTATATCATCTGAAACATATCAAAATGATGATAAAAATTATAAGATATCAGAAAATGTTTAATTATTTTAAATGGTATTTGTAGTTTTTTTTTGGATATAATTTGACTTTTTAGTTCATCATATACTCATAAACATTCATGCAAATCATGTTGGACTACGTTGTTCTTTGTAGCTGTAATAGACTTTTTACTACATCAACCACAATCAGCTGTAGAAACCAATAAAATTAATTAACGAGTTTTTAACTAATCGATTCCGTTAATAACGAACAAAGTTCGACATTTGTTTTGATATACATAACTGACAGTAGATAACTGATGATACTGTTCTGAATCCCGTTTGTAATGCGTGCGCATGACTTATATCAGAAAGCGATCAGTAATTGTAAAATTGCCTTTCAATTTTAAACTTTTACACTATAGAACAAACTTTATTTTATTTTTCCTAAGCAAATGAATTGTTTTTCAATTTGTTTTTTTAAATAAAACTGTTTGATGATCACTTTTACTCTGTAAGTATTCGAAGTTTATTCAAATTACATTTGGAACGTATCCCTAAATTTTCCACATTTCGCACTAATTTTTTTATATTATTTTAATTTGCACGGTATTCTTAGAAACACATCTACCGTATATAAAAAGACTTGTGTGTATTAACAATTTGTATACATTCAAATAAGTGGTTAAGCACTACATTCACAATTTAAAATACAGTAGTATTTAGATTTAACGAAAATTTGATTCAATCAACATCACATTTAACGTATACCCAAATTTTAAAAAACAAATGTAAAACAAAATAAAAATGATGAAGACCTTGATAACACTGAAATTCTAAAGCCCAAAATAAAACACAAAGATATCATTAAGCACTTCGAAATTTGTATTAAATGGGCTCAGCAAAACAATGTTAGTAACACGAATTTAATTCTTTTGCAAGAGCTTCTAGAAGAATCCCTTAAAAAAGGTGTCCATTCCAATAAGCAGACAAATTTTTAAATAAACTATTTTTGTTCTACGATGTTTTTATGAATTATTCTTTTCCATATAAATATTTTTAAAGAAATATTAATTTTAAAATAATATAATTTTAATAAAATATAAACAACACTCTACATATTGGTTGTTATGAATGAATGTAGACGACGCAATTAATTTTTGATTTAGTATTGGATATAACGAACAGTTTGCTTTAACGAACAGGCCTGACAACAATTAGGTTCGTTATATCGGAAAGGTACTGTATGAGTGTACTAAGCGATTCAAACTTGAACTACAGTCTAACAAATTAAAATAATTACTTTTTAAATTTTTATTCGCACTTTTTCCCAAAATTAATATTTTACTTATTCAGTAAAACATTAATAATTTTGTTAAAAACAAATTGCAATTGATTATTGAGGGGTATAGCTTGTTCCTGATGGCGGTCTAGTATGAGTGTATCATGTTATTTATATTTATACAGAAACTTCACTTGCTGTTTATATTGTTCTGTTTAAAATTCACAAGAATGTTTGTTAAAAATTAATTCTGTGTAATTAAATTTTTGACAATAAAGACGCAGTTATCTATAAAAATTAATAAATCTTCAATGAAAGTATTTACCGTTTAATGAAACATTTTAGAAATCGGTTGTTATAATGAATTTGATATTTGCTTTAAATATATTAATTGATATACAACGACGATTGAGCACCTTAAAAAAATCAGCAATATTGTTAAATTTTATTTATTGGGCAAAGCACTGTTTAATACTAAAACAGAACCAAAAAAGATTGATAGCAAAAATATTATGCATTTGTTTTATTTAGCTTCACCCGAAATCATAATGAAAACTTAAGCACTACATACGAGTATTTATTGGATTATTCATAATACTTTTTATAATTCATCAATAGACAATAGATAGACGGTGTACAAATAGAAAATAAACGTCTCTCATTTATCAAATTATTATTTTGTGAAAATACCAAATGCTATAAAAATCAAATCGTCGCAATAAAATTTAATTTCTTAGCTTAATCACATTGCAAAGATTTCTTTGTATAACTATTCTTGTTCCTTATTTCATTGTACATCCTGAATAAGACAATTTGAAAATAATTTATTCGTCTACGTTCAATATGCAATTGATTTTCATTACAACACAAATGCTACACTTTTTTTTAGACAGTGGTTATTATTATTAAAGTATTATGAATAAACTGGAACATAAGGAGTATACAAGCTTAATATGTATTTTAGTTATACAGTGGATAAATTCATTGAACAACATTTCATTATGTCTACAGCTGATGGTATATAATTAGCAATTTAAAGAAAATGTAATAGAAGGAGGAATAATTCTAATAGGAATATTACAAAGCGCGTTAAGAAATTGTAAGCTTTTCAGGAAAGAATTTTATTTCGCTGGTATCTCAAGAAAAAAAACTTATCTGCATTCTATATAAATCTCAGCATTATTCGAAAACTTTCTATCGTAAAAGAAATGCTTTGAGTATGTTTCACTTAAATTGCAGCACCTTGTGGAAACAAAGTCATGCTTTCAAGCATACAGTGGAGTTCTGTTATAACGAACTCGATGGAAACGGGCAATTTTATTCGCTCTGTTTTGTTTGTTTCTGTCTAGAAAAATATTTAATATTCATAGAGAATAATTTTATTTGTCCGCCTTCAAAGTGGTTATAAAACACCAGTGTATTCAGCGGTCGATTCAATCGACCGCATTCTAGAAATTAATATTAAACATTTACATAAATACACACGTACAAAAACAAAAAATATTCTAAATAAACAACTTAAAACTGATATATGCATGTGTAATAAGTGTGCATGTGTTAGTAGCATATTTAAACGTTTATAGCGCCCTAAATATCGAACCGATTTAAATGAAATTAAGATTGTGCACATCTATGTAAAAAGCCCATTTAAAAGCGTATAAATCTTTCCAAAATAGGTTCAGTATTAGGGACGTAAAAGGGATCTAAGAAAGCGTGTTTGCCTATTAATAATATAAATTTTCCATATCTATTCATGAATTACATTTATTTTTCCTTTCTAATGATCAGTTTATCAAAAAACTGCTTAAAAAATTACCAGAAAAAATTTCCAATTTGGTTTGGAGGTTATATGCGTATAAGTGTGTATGCATTGTTATATTGTCCACTTCAAAAAAGTTTTAGTTTGTTGTAACCGTAATAACTTCTATAAAATATTCGTGCAGAAGTGTTGGAACCGCAGAGGTTTCTCGTTACAAGCGTAAATTTTAATATATAAAAAGTACGTTAAAAGCGAACTCCACTGTACTTAGAATAGCTATAAATTATATTACACGAACGAACGAACGTCTTGTTTAATTAATTCCCCATGGCGTGGCAGTAATATGTAATTACAAAAAAATATTTTTTATTACTCATACGCACCGATGTGCTGTAAACACTGAAGTACGCAATGAATGGTATTTCATACATTTGGATTATATTTTGTTACATAAATCAGTTAATTTGGAGATGTGAAGAAATAGCACAACAAGGAGGTAATGAAAATTCCTCCTTATATGCATACACATGCAAAATATTTATTTAATTTTTACACACTTCAACACAGGTGAAATACATATGTATGCTCTGTGGGCATTCCGTTTGAAATAAGATCATAAATAATCTAAGATGTTTAATATGAGGCAGCCGATGATTAACCCTTGTCGAGCACCGTTTAATATGAGAAAAGCCTTCATTCAGTGTAAATAAAATTTATAAGGATAAGATTTCAGACGCTTGATTTTTCATACACAACTAAAACTACTGTCACAATTGGCCATATATTTGATGAGCGTTTAACATAAATACTATAAAGTATAGTTTTAAGCAAATATTTTTATTAAGTTATATTTGATTTATATATAAAATAGATATCCATTTTTAATTTTAACTTGCATATGGGTAATTGCAGCCAAAACAACAGTGTGATTGTGAACAATAAATGAGAGTGTTTAATTTACACAAAATTTAAAAAATTTACACAAAACTAAAGGACATACATAATCATATATATGTGTATATGTATGTGTTAAGTATATAAGAATTAGAGAAGAGAAGCAATAGGGAAATGATAAACAGGGTTAATGTTCGTACATACGTGAAGCAAGGATGAAGAACTTCTTATGGTGGACACACTGTGTTGTGGAAAGGGAAACGTCACAAAGGCAATACCTGTATATGTGGGAAAAGAAATAAAAAACACCAAAGAGTTTTCTCCAAAACAACTTACATTAGTATTGTTGTTTTTATTTTAAAATATTTAATTAGAATCAACTTATTACAGCGATTTTTGAAAAGTAAGTTAGTGTCTTTTTACATTTTTGATTTAGTGAAAACTACAAGAAATTTCTTACTGCCTGTTTGTTGATATCGAAAGAAAATTTTCTTTCGAATTATTACATTTGAAACAAAAACAACTTTTAAAATTTTGGTTTTGTCTTAAATGTAATTAAACGAAAGAAAATTTTCTATCGATATCGACGAACAGGCAGTTGAGCTACAAAGGCATTCGTTGCATTACAAAATATTTCTTCGTTAAGATAATTAATGCCAGCTTGTTCATATAAAATTCAAGATGATTGAATACAGTGAAGATATTTTGGTAATAATTACAAATAATAATTACAATAAGACAGTTTACTTGAAAACAATTCAAATTTTAAGTTCAATTATAAAAACAATTCGAATTCAATGAGTTTATTAAAAGGTTTTTAAACACAGGGGGTTTGAAATGAAAGTAAAAGGAAGACAGAATGATAGAAATAAAGGTTACGCTTTGCACATGATTTTCCGTTAGATGACGTATTGGTTCCCTCGCAAAAGTTACCATGTCTGTATCAGAGAACAGAATGAAAACCATTCGCACTTGCTAACTATTCATAAATTCCTTGCTTTTGCCATGCATATATTCGACAACAGTAAGAAATGTAGTTGTCATGACATAATTCATTTGTTCAATTCACATGCTCGTATTAACGTTGTATGTGTTGTATAATTGTCTAATTATACAGTATTATATTTTTGTTGTTGGCAATTTTCATACAAAAGTGTGTACGTTTGAATTTTATATGTTTTATAAATGGTTGTACGGAGTCCAGATATGGAAAAAATCTCTTTGTTAGATTAATTTGTAAAAATCTTTTAAATACGAGTAAGTAATAAGTTAACCCGGATAAAACATTCTTCTTAATGATAAATATGTATAGGGTGTTTTTTTAAGCCCGATAAAACTTGAAATTGTAAAAAATAACACAAAAAATTAAATTGTAATCAAAATTTTTTTTTTATTCGAAAGATCAATACGTGACATTAACATTTGAAAATGATTTCGGGCATATGGGCACCGCGGCTGTTCTTGACGAAGCGCATTCTGGACGTCCAATTTTGGGCCACTTTTTCGAGCACTGCTGGCCGTATGTCACGAATAACACGAACAATGCTGGCCTCCAAGGCGTCAATTGTTGCTGGTTTATCAGCATAAACCAGTGACTTCACGTAGCCCCACAGGAAATAATCGAGAGGTGTCAAATCGCACGACCTTGGAGGCCAATTGACAGGTCCATTTCTCGAAATCAACTTATCGCCAAATTTTGATTTCAATAAGTCGATGGTTGCGTTCGCCGTATGGCACGTAGCGCCATCCTGTTGAAACCACATCTCCTCCGGATCAATGTCATCCATATTTTCAAACAAAAAATCATTGATCATGGTGCGGTAACGATCTCCATTGACCGTAACGCGAGCTCCGGCCTCTTTTTTGAAGAAATAAGGTCCGATGATGCCACCAGCGTGAAAACCGCACCAAACGGTGCATTTTTCTGGATGTAATGGAGTCTGTAGGGTCTCTTGTGGATTGGTCTCACTCCATATGCGGCAATTTTGCTTATTAACAAACCCGTGACGAACCCGAACCGAATGACGAAGTCGTCTATAAGTTGCGCGAATCGACGACTGATTTTCAAAGTAAATTTGGATAATTTCGTAGCGTTGTTCAAGCGTGAGTCTATTCATGATGATTTGTCAGAGTATACTGAAACAAATAAAAAAAAATGTTTCATCAAAATTTAATTTTTTGTGTTACTTTTTACAATTTAAAGTTCTATCTAGCTTAAAAAAACACCCTTTATATACCTGATTTATTTCAATTTAATTTGCAAACCATTTTAATCAAAATTGTTTGTCGAGAAAAAATTATTAAATATTTCGCATTTGTGAGGCTAACAGAGGCGGATATTTATCTGATATTGTATTCCATACATAATTGCCGAAATTAATTAAAACATTTATCAATATAAGATCCATTCTCTTTCATTTAGTCAACAATTATAAACAAAAAAAGTAGTATAACTTCCCGGCGGACACCCTGTATATTATGGCACAGCGAAGTGCGTTGATTTGATGTCCAATGCAACCCTCCACTTTTGAATTATAAATAACTATAATCATAAAATTGATACTCTATTTATTCTATCAATCGCAGAACATAAAACTAACATTTATCTTGTGCTGTAGTTACTATACAATACGTTTCTCTGAATAGTTATAAAAAACCTATTAAAACTTTAATTCGGAATATCTTTACCTTAGAATGTTCCACCCGCCATACGGAATTGCTCATTTACTTTTATATATGTCAAAACTAGTGGTTAAGCTTATTTTGCTAAATATTTTCCTAGTACGACTACTCAATAATTGTCAAATCACTAGCAAACTTTTCATATTGATACACAAACTTTGTCTTTCTTAAACACATCATACATTTTGCCTGCTTATTTTATAATATTATTTTGATGGTGCTGGTGAGCAAATTATAATTATGCAAATTCATTCAAGAAAAACATTGTTTATACAAAAATTTCATTTTTTTTGCAACAAAATTATATTTGCCTTTAACAGTATTCCTCATACTTAAAAAATAAATTTGAGAAAAAAATCTCAAAAACAAATCAATCTTTTTGTCTTGAAATTTGTTTAGTAACTAAATCCTTTTATTTGCTTAAAATTTTTAGAATCAGCTTAAAAGTTAATATAGAGTCTTTCTTTTTCTCAAAAATGTTTACAATATTACAAAAAGAAATCCTGATAAATATTTACATCCTCTTTAGGAACTTTCAAGTAAATAAGATAAAGTTTGTGGATAAAAACTAATGCCACATTAGAAAGTGTAAACTTTTTCAAATTACTTAGAAATTGTTAATTTAATAAACTCCCAACAATATGAGGTTTATACTCCATGGACAACTTAAGTGAATCTTTCAGCTTAAAAGTTATCAACATTTTTTTTATAAAAAAGTAAAATAAAAAATTTTTACACATCCCACAAACTTACCTGAGCCCAACAATTTTAAAAGAAATCTGCAGCGGTTGTAGTAGAATTTTATAGTAATTAGTCAGTTAAGGGCTCATTAGGGAAATGCCACAGCAATTTAAATACCTTTTCAAAAACATTTACACACTTCACTTTCATTGTAAACGATTAAAGCGAATAAACAATTTTGTTATTTTTCTACTTTAAAAACCACTAGAGTATTACACGGAGTGGCAGGTACTCTTTGCATTCACTTAATTCTACTTTTTTAACATGAAACTGTTGCTTTTTTATTAAATATTTCTTTTTGTTTTTTTGCGTTTTTGTATTTTACAAAAACATTTGAAAGCATTTGAACACTTTAAAAAAGTATTAGATTATGACATTGATGAATAACCTGCAAGATTAACACGAAAATATAGAATTTATCCTCTTAAGATATTCTAAAAAGTTGTTTAAATTTATCACTTTGAATTTAAAAATATTTCCATTTAATTATTAATGATTTTATTTTACTCTTTCATATTCACTCTATTTTATTATTAATATTTTTCCTTTAATTTTGCTTGTATTTGAATTAAACCGCCTACAGAAGAGACATTTTCAGATTAACTTTATGATTAATTGATTCGGATGATTGATGCAAAATGTTGGCATTGAAAAACTGAGTTTGATAGTTTTGAATTATATTTTTAATGGTTGTGAATATGTGTATATGCTCTGCTAAGAAATTTTATTAAGAAAAGTTATAAAAGAAAAAGTAAGAAAGAGTGTAATCAATAAGTTTAATTATCATAAAATACAAAATTTATATAGTCCATCATGTAGGAATAACGAAAATTATATAGAAATTTTATGTTTTTAGCCATTTCACAATAAACTGCCAAATCTGTATTTCTAGAAATAAAACTTTTTAAAAAAACTTCTCAGTTCGTCATTAAAGACGGAATTTCTAAAATTTGGCTTTTAAAAATGTAAGCGAAGTTAGTTACCTTTGAGACCCTTTAAAATTTAAAAATATAGCTTGGATACAGTGGGCAGCAACTGTTGTTACTCAACTCCACTTTTTATGATGAATATGAATGTGATAAAAAAAATAAGCATGACTTAAAATTTGTTTCTTTGAATTGTGTTTTTATTGAAGTTAAAAAAATACTGGGAGTTATGAAATACATCTCAAATCGTGCATGGTTATATGCAGAGAAATTCATGGTTGGAGAATAGTTGCGATAGAAATATGTTTTGTCCTGAAACAATTTATAGTTGTGGAAAACAAGGTGTAATTTCTTTATATTACTGTAAACATTAATAAAGCTACAACAAAAAACTCAATAACTATCTTGATCAAATATAAAACAGCCCGATCTCCGATCTCGATCTCGAACATGGTTCAAACAATAATATTTTATGTGCAATATGAATATAATATCTTCTACCATGCATAATGCCAATGGTATTGAAAGGGTTAAGATAAATTTGAATGAAGAAAGAATAAGTGACTTGAAAATTTTCTTCTTTCATGAATGTAATTCGTATAAACTGTACCAAAGTTTTTTTCAATTAGTCCGTCGTTTCCATTATTATCACATTAAAATGTTCTTTGTCGACGAATCAAGAAACTGTAATAGATAAATGTTATTACTGTTGTTGACGTTTTTCAGTTAAACTTCATCAAATTCTAACTCAGCATTGCCAATTTACGCTGTGTCCTGCACATTCTTAATTATTAATACTTTTTTGATCGAACTTTATTGATAAATCACATGAGCATTCAATTGATGGGCTTGAAGTTTAAGTAATATCACATTCGAGCCATAAAAAAATATTTCAACGAATTTTCATTTTCCGATAGAGTCTGGTTGAACTCAAACGAATCGATTATATGATCATTTCATATTTCAATACTAATCGATAAAAAAAAATATGAATAATTAATAATATGCAGGAAAGATCATAAATTAGCAATGCAGAATTAAAAATTTATGAATTTAAACTGAAAAATGTCAACACCAATTATAACATAACGAAAAAGTATCAGGTTAGTCCAGACATAAAAGTTAGTAACTTTAAATAGTTTTTCTTTAATTTGATAATTATTTGTATCGGGTGTTTTTTTAGAGGTATAGAACTTCGAATTGAAATAAAACACAAGAAAATCGTTTTAATGTCCATCAATTTGGCTTTATTGGAAGGATAATTTTATGCCATTAATGTTTAAATATGATTTCGGGCATGTGGCCGCCGCGGCTGGCTCGAATAAAGCCAATTCTACAGGTCCAATTTTCAACCACTTTTTCGAGCATATGGGGCCGTATGTTGGCAATAACGCCACGAATGTTGGCTTCCAAGTCCCCTAACGTTTCTGGTTTGTTGGCGTAGACGAGCGACTTCACATATCCCCAAAGAAAATAATCCAATGGTGTCAAATCACACGATCTTGGTGGCCAATTGACAGGTCCATTCCGCGAAATTATGCGCTCATCGAATGTTTCCTTCAATAAATCGATTGTGACGTGCGCTGTGTGGCATGTAGCGCCGTCTTGTTGGAACCACAACTCATCCACATTCATGCCATCCAATTCGGGAACAAAATAGTCGGTTATCATGGCTCTATACCGGTCTCCATTAACGGTAACTGACTCTCCAGCATTATTTCGGAAGAAGTATGGCCCAATGACTCCACCAGCCCATAGAGCACACCAAACAGTCAGTTTTTGTGGATGTAATGGCGTCTCAAGGGTCTCATGTGGATTCTCTTCACTCCAAATGCGGCAATTTTGCTTGTTGACGTAGCCATTCAACCAAAAATTAGCCTCATCACTGAACAAAATTTTGCGATGAAAATCAGCATCGAGATCAATCTCATTTTCGGCCCATACACCAAAATCACGACGCATTGCATGGTCTCGCGGCTTTAATTCTTGCACAAGCTGGATCTTGTAAGGTCGCAAGCCAAGATCTTTGCGCAAAATCTTCCATAAAGTTGATGGACAAAGCTCCAATTGCTGTGCACGGTTGCGAATCGATTCATTCGGGTCCTCTTCAACACTTTGCTCTACAGCGGCAATTGTTTCTTCGGTGCGCACTGTTCGACGTCTCTGCGGATGCGTATTATCACATAGAATAAACGTAGTGCGAAAACGATCCATGGTTAACCGAATTAATTGCTCTGATGGACGATTATGTCGACCATAAAATGGACGGAGCTTGCGGTAAACTTCGCGAACTGAACCATTATTTTCGAAATAAATTTGTACGATTTGCAAGCGTTGTTCTTTTGTCAACCTGTTCATTATGAAATGGCAAACCAAACTAAATATTAATCACTTGACAGCTGACAAAATGGCCGCCAGTTAAAAAAGTGATGCCAACTTAAAGTTCTATACCTCAATAAAAAACACCCTTTATCTTCATTAATGTAAATTTCAGGAACTTCAACGTTAAGACATAACAAATAAATGCAAATTCACATTAAAAAATCTTTTGTTTTACCATTAATAATCTACATTTGGATACAAAGGGCTTGGGCACTTCCCCCAACACTAGTCTTAAAGTTCTTATTTACTGTTGGTTCTCTATCTGTTCGATAAAGCAGATTCGCTTTATCAAATGACTTTAACTAATTATGTGCTTGTATTAGAACTGTAAAGAATATCGCGTATACGCAAACTAAAACTCAATTTGAAATTTAGCGCCACTTCGTCAATGCCTCAAATTTTATGACTGCAAAATAGAATATTGTAAACTTTGCATCAGTAGCGATAAATTGAATTAAGTACTTGTGAACACTACTATCGGTATTTGAATTGCAACAATAATAAATCACTCGTTTTTCTTTCATAATCGATATCAAATTTGATTATTTCCTGTAGACTAAAATTTACATCCATCAACTTTTCGTTTGGATTACTTTGCAGCACGTTTCTAATTTTTCTCGACTTAAATATTTTCACATTTTACTTTCCTCACTTTTTGTTTGCTTTTTTAATTGGCCCTTCGAAGTGTTGTTGTTATATGAAAAATTTTAACAAAATATTTTCCAACAATTCAATTCAACTTAAATTTATTTTTAATTCAGGTGTTTCGTAGTTGCTGAATGAATAATGAGATTTCATTGAAATTTTAGATTTTTACTCAAGTGATATTGAAGAAACTTAGTACAGAGTTTTGAACAGATGCTGCAGCATCACATATGTCTTAATTAATGAATTAAGGATAGGTTTCTTTATTTTTTTTAACCAGAACTTAAATTTTCGCAATACGTTTTTGCCTCGTGCCCAAATTATTCTTTTTAAATGATTTAAATTCATAAAATGAATTAATTTTTAGCAAGGTGATTGTTTTAAAACATCAGCACATTAAAAAACTTTCGTTTTACAAAAAAAAATATTGTTTATCACGGCAGCGGCCTTCTCTTGATCAAAGTTGTTTTAAAATACTAAAAAACGTAAAATACATAAAATTTTGGATTTGTTTGAAAATTTCATGTTCTCGTTGTTATTCAATTCAATTTAAAATGTAACAGGTTCCATAAGCAACAAGGGTGAATGATTGAAAGACTCGATGAGGAGGCCATCATCATGAATACGTGTGATAGTGACCGTGAAGCAGATATTTTTCAACTTAGTTTACAAAATCTTAATCATCTTATTAATTGCGAAAAAACATCGTAGAATATTTAACGGAAAAATATGTGACAAATGAGGTCGGACCTCTAAAATGTTTTGAAAGAAACAAGCAAAAATACAAGCGAACTAGTATTTAAATACAGCACGGCCAAGTGTTACGAGTGACCGTAATGGATTGCAGGAAGAGCAGCCGGATTGCAAGAAAACAGATTCAAGAACTTTTACTTTTTTTAATTTTATTTTGAGTTTATCATTCCTCTAATAAAGCTGGGTTATTAATTTTAATATGATATAAAGAAAAAGGCTCCAAATCGTTTAATTTGTTTTTTTAGCTTGCCAAAAAAATATTGGGTTTTTAAGTTAAAATTTATTTAATAAAAATTACCACAAATTATTGTATTTTTTGCACGTTTATTAATACTTTAAAGATTTTTAGGAACGCTGACATTTGCGAATTATTCACATTAATTTGTCGAATGTGAATAGCAAAAATGTAGGAAAACTGGTGAATACGAATACGAGTGTTCATTACAAAACTAATATGTACAGAAAAAGTCTTTTTGTTACATACTCGTGGAAAACTATAATAAAAAAATTCTAGAAACCTACAAAAAGCTAATTCTAATAAATCTGCAGCCAACCCATCCTTAATTTTTTTGAGGATCTTCGTAACGTCATAAAGCTCGTCTCTAAAGTTATTTAAAGGAAAAAAAAGGATCCGTCATCTTCAGCAAAAAAGTAAGTTTTGGCAAAACTATTTTTTTTATAAAAACAAAGTCGAACATGCTCTGTGTAAATTTCAAAACTATGTTTGGCAATAATAAAAATTTTTAAAAATCAATGAGGAATATATAAATTTTTTTTTAATAAACACACATACATATAATTTTGTTCATCAAATATACGATGCTCGTCATCATAGAATATTAAAACAATTTAATTTATTGAATCGACACTTTCTTTATTCAAAAATAAATATTTTCTTAGAACAGTTTACAAAAATCATCATTTGAACATTTTTGTTTTGTGTTCAATTCCAGAAAATGTCGTTAAGGGTGTTTTGTAACTCAAGGAAACAAATTTTCAAAGCTCTTGCTGAATTTAGAGCAAAACTTTCTAAAATAACACAGTAAAACATTTTTCAGCTCATTGAATTGCAATTCTGAGAATTGCACACGTGAAAGTAGCTCTTAAAATAAGAACTTCTGCATCTTTCGTTTTGTCAAGTTGGCTTCATTAAGAATTAAAAATTAATAAATTAATTTTAAAACCAGAACGACATTCTATTTGGAAAATAACAAGTATACGTACGGTACACCGAGATATAACCGTCTTAAAATATAGAAAAAGTGATAAAAATCCACCTTGAAGAAAAAACTTCTTATGGTCATTAAATTATTATTGCAGCCAACTTGACAAAACAAATGATGCAGAGGTTCTTATTTTTTGGGTGAACTCTCACGTGTATTGCTCAGAATTGAGTTCCAAAATCGTGTATTGTACTGTGCTAGGATTGTCAATAACACCACTTCGTGATAAAAGACCAAAAAAAAAGAAGACCCTTGTCTCCCAGTTTTGCCCAAAGTAATGCACTTTTTGCAATTTTTCACTTTTGCGGCTAACTGAGTGCTACCTAAACGGTATTAAGAACCATTCCTATGAATTGTATATGTTTTAGAAAGTTGTTTACTGATATCTCATGTACATTTTTGTAATAGATAGCATAGTATGTATCTCAATGTTGAAGTAAAAAAACAGAAATAAAATTACAAAGTTTTCAGGAAATTTTTCACTTTTACGACTACTTGAGCGCTACTAAACGGTATTAAGAATCCTTCGTAGGAATTTCATATGTTCTAAAATGTTGTTTACTGAGGTCTTAGATACATTTTTGTAGTTGATTGTTTTCTTGAATTTTTAACGGTTTGCTACCTACGGACCTAAACAGTGGAAAAAAGGTAAAAAAAATAGAATTTTTTTTAATTTTTTGCGATTTTCATCTTGAAGATGAAGATTTTTCGATTTTATATGCTCACAATTTTTGTTTTTTATGACAAGATCTACAACTTTGCCTCAGAGAGTAAATCAAAATTCCAAACGATTTGCAAGATATGAGCCTGAGAAAGTGCTTAGTATTTTGCAAAAATGACACCGAGGACCCAAATCTTTGGGGGCCCATAAAAAAGTGCCTGATTTGGGCAAAACTGGGGGACACGGGTCTTCTATTTTTTTATCTTTTATCACGTAGTGTTGTCCGTATATGGTTTTTTTCGTGTTGCATTGTGTAATACACAGCTTTCTAAGGAATCATCAGGAGAAAATTTAAAAATATTTTTTAATATGAATATTTTTCTAACAAATTGATTGTTAGTGGTTTTTAATCCAAAGCGATTATTATTTTGGCTAAAAATGATATTTTTGTCAAATACATTTGTGTAAAACTTATCATCGTAAAAAATGTAAAAAATTTTGTTTATTCAATCAACACTTTTCATATTTGTTGCAGAAACCATAAGCTATTTTCTTAACGGTTTTGCCATAGTGAAACTTATTACTATTTAAATTGGATTAATGTATATTTTATATTAATGTTACTTTAATTGTCATCAGTAGTGTGCCTTTATAATAATTAACTACATCAACATCATTAACATAGATTTAAGCTTTACTTAAACATCATTAAAAATAATGAGATATTGAGATAATTGAGATGTTACCAATCGATATTCTTCCAATAAAAAAACACTCATTGTTTCATTAACTCACTACTAATTTTACTAACGTGTGCAAAATAACCGAACAAAGTAATAATACACATTTAACTGTAACACAATTGTTCTCAATTGTTACAACTATTACTTTTGTTATTTTAAACTTAATATGCACTTAATTATTTTAAAAAATATTTGTGATATGATCACTTCTTGTTAAACAGTGAACCAAATAAGAACTTTTTTACAATAAAAGAGGCTTCAAAATATTATTACATGGATTGAATCTTATAGTAATATAAAATTACACATTTCATAAAACAAAATTTCTAATTAAATTAAAATCATGAACAGTATTCAAATACGAAAAGCCGTATACGAAATTCGCCATCACAGAAATTTTGAAAATTTGTTTTCTGTGTACACAATTGTGAACTTTGTTCTTATTATTCAAGTTAATTACATATTCAGGGCGAGTATGAATAAAAACTAAGCGGGAGATTTGTTTCTTTTCCCAACCGTCCTATTATGAATGATAACTTTCTTAGGATTTTTTCTCTCATCTGTGGGAAAAAAGTAAGTACGCACTTCTTGCGACTTTAAACTTTAAAGGTTTTTTAAGTTAAAAGGCCAAGCACTCTGATAAATTTTATTTTATATATTGAAACGATTAATTTTGGCTCAAGTTCAAACCCGAATTTACCCATTTATTTATTCTAATTTTTTATTTTTAATTTTTATTAGAAAATTTTTTGGATAAATTCATTATTATTTTTTTATTAAGAGAGTACTATATATAGAACAATTTTTATTATTCATCATACTAGCAGAACGGATCAGTACTGATTTCGAGGTCGCTACACCATCTCATCAGCGTTCTTTGTTCAATTTTACCACTTTTGACGGTGGATACTAGTGATCAGGAATATCAACTATTTAACCGTATTATTTAACAAATTAGGATACGAAAAGTACAAACTTATTCATTTTCACATGTCAAATCAATTTCGGTTAGTACGAAATCCCATCTATGATGAATAACTACTCTATATATTTCAGTCTCTCTTGCTTATTCAGCGCCATTGGCTGCTGAGAAATAAGCGGTACTTAATCATGTTGAAATCAGTACTGATCCGTTCTGCTAGTATGATGAATAATAAAAATTGTTCTATATATAGTACTCTCTTAATAAAAAAATAATAATGAATTTATCCAAAAAATTTTCTAATAAAAATTAAAAATAAAAAATTAGAATAAATAAATGGGTAAATTCGGGTTTGAACTTGAGCCAAAATTAATCGTTTCAATATATAAAATATTAATAAAAGTTCGACTAATTACTTATAAACATTAATTAAATTTTATTTTATTTATATTCGATCGAGTATCGAATGCTTCACGCTGAATTATCCTAAGTGACATTTTATGCATATAAAACTTATTTGTTAACAAACACAAACCGCGAAACCATTTTGCCTTGTCTGCAGAAGCAGCCAGTATTTAAGCAAAGACCGAGTCTGTACACTCATAACTAATACTACAGCATGCTATCCACTAGTCCACGAAAGCACAAATTAGTACTAAAAGCTGCTCATAAAATATGTAATTATGATAATTTGGCAAGATGTTTCTAAAAAACAGCATGGTGCGTTTTTTGGACTTCGCGAGTGCTACAACTTAGAAACTAGAGTTTCAAAATCCCACAATATAATTAAAGGATCTACCTATGTGTGTTAAGAAATCTTTAAAAAAAGTCATCATCCCACTCCCACTGATATTCGCATAGTTCTCGCTAAAACATATTTAATTCCAATTTTACTTTACGGGTGTGATCTTTTTGCCAGTTGTGTTAGCATTAGCAAAAGAAAACTTAATATAACTTTTAATAATACGGTTCAAAGCCAATATAGTTTAAGAAAATTTCATCATATAAACAAACTTTATGGAATGTGTTTTGATGACTACTTGAAGGTAAGGATTTTAATCCGAATGCATAAAATAATATACACGAACATCTTTATGCGCGATTGAACTTTTCAATATTCAGCACTTAGATATCTAAATACCAATGCTTTATTCATGCTATAAGTCAATTCAAGAGGAATATTATGTGTAAATTTTTAAGTCAATTTCACTTGACTATGAGAATAATTTTGTTTTGATATTTATATTTTTTTATTTTGCTTTATTATGCATAGTCCTTGCGAATTATCTATTTATAAATAAATAAATAAATAAATAAATAAATAAATAAATAAATAAATAAATAAATAAATAAATAAATAAATAAATAAATAAATAAATAAATAAATAAATAAATAAATAAATAAATAAATAAATAAATAAATAAATAAATAAATAAATAAATAAATAAATAAATAAATAAATAAATAAATAAATAAATAAATAAATAAATAAATAAATAAATAAATAAATAAATAAATAAATAAATAAATAAATAAATAAATAAATAAATAAATAAATAAATAAATAAATAAATAAATAAATAAATAAATAAATAAATAAATAAATAAATAAATAAATAAATAAATAAATAAATAAATAAATAAATAAATAAATAAATAAATAAATAAATAAATAAATAAATAAATAAATAAATAAATAAATAAATAAATAAATAAATAAATAAATAAATAAAAATAAATAAATAAATAAATAAATAAATAAATAAATAAATAAATAAATAAAAATAAATAAATGTTTTTCACTGCCAAATTTGTTTACATCTTTTAAATAAATTTAGTCATAGGGCTTAATTTAAATTCAATTTATATACAAATATTTTTTTTAAAACCTTACTTCAAATAATTTTTTATTTAATTTTAAACCACACAATTTAATTTGTTTTTATACAATTTAATTTATTTTTATACTATTATTTTAGATATCTTTAATTTTTTTTTACATTTTTTTATAGATTTTTAGAGAAACTTTTAATAATAAAGCTATTAAATAGCATAATGTAATGAAATTGCTTAAGCAAAAGCAGCTAAATAAACACTGTAAATTAAATCTTTTTATTTCAATTTTGCGTTAATTTGTATTTTTATTTCGTAAATTTAAGAAATTAAAAATTTCTTACTTTCAATTAATGCATTTTCTATGGTGCTATATTTTACACATCTTCTTTAATTTTCTTCGTTTTTTTTTAATAAAATTTTTAATATTCCTCGCTTATTTTTCAAAATTCGTTAATCCTTTCAAACACTTTTTTCAGATATTAATTTTCCTTTAATTTATTGCTTTTCTTTTTAGCTATTTTGTAATTTTCCGCGACCGAGTACAACAACCGTTTCGCGTTACGTTTAACATCATACTGATTTTACTGTCAGACATTAACTGCCGTTGTTGCCGACATTACAACAGCAGCAGCGACCGTATGTTTAGTGTTTAAAGAAATCGTATGTATTTTAACTAGTTTTTCACATCGTATGTCCAGAGAGCTGCCAATTATCAAGAATTTAAATAAAAGGAATTTTTAGAGATATATAAATTTTATTATTAGACTGCGTAATGAATATTCATGTAGGCAATTTGTGGCAATTGTTAATAAGACAGTTGCTCAGTGATTTTTCGCAAATAACACTTCTAATCGCAGACACAAGCCATCGCAGGAAACAGGAAACAATTTATGTAGTAATTGAGGCTATTTGCCAAGTCAAATCGTCTTGTGGAAACCATATGCTGTTTATATCCATACCGTCCGACTTAGGCAAAAATTACTCAGTTATAAATTTGAAACTTGTGTCGATGGCGCCTAGTAGATGATGCTAAAATTTTACCACCACTTTCACGCACGTCTGCTTAGTATCAGGCCAGTGTGTTGAGAACTTTCAATCGATCCATTCTCCCTGGCTTTCCCAATTACTCTCTTCATTTTCGACTGAGTAATACTGTACCCCTAAATTAAGAATAAAAATCCTTAATTGTGCTTAGGAATTTTAGCACGGCATATAAAAATTTAGAATGTTCTTAAAGTTCTCGAACAGTAGAAGGCATGTTTTCCATTCTAAGTTTCTGTGTTCGGATGATATAAGGCGAGCTTCTCCAATATCTGTGCTGACTTTCATAAGGAGAGTCATACACATATTGATATAATTTACCTTACAGATCTACGGTACAAAAGATCCATCTGGTGTTACATTGCCGGTCTTTCGACCAGATCTTCACCATTTTCTAACTAAAGTTCTCAAACTAAATGAAAAATCTTCAATGAATAATTTAACTTTTAGAATAACATTGGAATACAGAATTAAATTACGAAGAACTCCCTCTCATCCCTCTCTGCTTGAAAAATACTGAATTTAAGAATGAAAAAAATTTGTAAATTTAGTACAAAATTACAATTCGTGAGAGTTTAATGATTTACTGACACAGAGATGTCAACTACTCAAAGGCAAAATGCCCCGACAGAGCAGTCAAAAAGAGCTAAAAAGTGCTAAATTTCAAAATTAAAGATTTTTCTGTTTTTAATACATTCATTATTCAATTAGTACTGCTTTTTTTACATAAAAAAATTATTAATGTTTTATAAAATTATTTCGCAGAAATTGTATACAAATATTTACATTAATAATATAACATAAAATAGTTTTAACATTTTAGTACGTAGAATTATAAACAGAACTGTCATTTTCAAAAAGAATTAAATTTTATTATTCTTCTTCTGGCCATATGTTTGTTTTTATATAATATTTTGACTTTTTATATCTTGCAATTGAATTTATTTTTACAAAAACACATGCTAGTAACTCGTAACTTGCACATCATCGTTAAATGGAGCCATACATTTAATATGCTTTTGAGTCTCCGAATAAAGTACTAAATCAAAATATTTAGCTCTTATTAAACTTTCGACGGATCTTTTGTTGATCCCAAGCCTTTTTGTACTTCTGGCAATTGTAATTCATTTAAACTGATTGGGGCTTTGAAAAATACTTTATCAAAACGGGGTTCTACCATTTTAAGCTCTAAATATATAAATTCAACTTACATAGTTGCAAAAAGAGTATCTGTATTTACAAAAAAAACATTGTTGCAAAAAATGTGTACCAGTATTATCTAAGTAAATAACACGAAGACGAAACAAGAGAGAAAATTTACTGACAGATGCAAATAGTGCCACGTTTGAAAAGTGTCGTGTTGACTCTTTAAAAAAAGAGCTAAAGGGAAATATTACGAGTCAGCGCTTATCAAAAAGAGCTAAATCTAGCTCGAAAATAGCTAAGTTGGCATCACTGTTACTATCATATCTACACTCAATCAACATCATTTCAGATATTTTTAAATTTATAATTTCCTATTTTATTTAAGTGACAAAAGCTTACCGCATCAATATTTAAAAAAAAAATAATCAAGCTCTAAATTTCAGTAAACGAAAGAATTAAGAAAAGAAGCTTTTAGAATGAAATAAATATAATTAGAATGTTATTTAATACTCATCCAATTCACATCCACCTTTAATACATCTAATCATCATCCATCTAATTTTTGGCTAAAATCGAAGTCATCATTCTTAAGGTAAGATTTTTTTGACTTAAAAATAAACAAAAAATATATAATTTTTTTACAGGAACTAACTTTATTGATCTGCAAATCTTTGAAAATTGAAGAAAAGGGAAAGTATTTAGTCATTGGAATTCATCCAAGATGGCTGTGCTTCATCATAACGTCGCAATCTGAATCTTCTATATGATCTTAGAAGCATGTGCAACCATTTTCTTTAATTTTCGTAGAAAGGCCACACAATTTTTTTCGATGTTCTCTGACAGCTTCAAGACTTTGAAATTTTTCACAAAAATATATAAGTAAATTTGTTTGCTGTCCAGGGCGCCTTAACTTGAAAAGAAAAGTCATGAAAATTCGAAAAAAATCTTGTGATCCCACTTCTTGTGTTTTAACGAAAACATTTAAATAAAATATTTAAATACGTTTATTCAATTATTGTGTAATTACAACAAAAATTATATTATGTTCAAAGACTCTCTTTTTTATCTAAGGAATTTCATCATTTTTATACCCGTGACTATTTTATTGACTATGTTAATACGCAGCAGAGAAAGTTAATTGAACTTGTCGACATATTAAAAATTGCTCAGATATTAATTTGATCTAATTTTATAAATTTTTATATTTCTAAAGGGAATAGAGGTCAAGAAAATTAGATAAAAAATACTTAACACTTCTAACTTAACTTGGTTTTTATTTCTTATGTTTCAGTGTTTTAAACTGCAATATTTGTTAATTTCTAATTAACAATATCAATCAAACTCCATCGCCGTTGCCTCAGTTCCAAACAAAAGAGAATTACAGACTGGTTTACTTAAAATTTCATTTAAGAATCCCCCATTATGTTGCGATGCAGGATGTAGCATGCATATTTTAATCAGAAATCATTTTTAAAGTCTGCTCTTTTGAATATGTAAAAAATATTTTTTCCTTAAAAATTTAAGAAAGTCGTAGACCAATTTCATAAGCTCTATTTATTTATAAAAGTTTGCCATTCTTTTTTTCATATTTTGATTATTTTCCACACCTAAATGATCTGGGATATTTCTTACTTATAATTATTGAAATAATAAAAATTCAAAAATAATTAATCAAGATAAAAAAAAATTCCAAAAGTCAAACACAAACAGCCCAATAATAAATAGAAAATGCACATGATTTTATTTCCTCTTCTCCTATTATGAATAAAAATTCATTCATTTTACTTATTAGTCCGTTTTATCAGCCGTGTAAAAGGGAGAAAAATAAATAAAAAGCTAAAAAGTAGTTATTTTAAATACTCGTATATTCAAGTTTGGGTTTTCCCTTAAAAAAATTCCCTCACAAACCATAAGGGAGTTTGAATTAAGTGGAGAAATTTTTATCTCGAGAAAAGACTTTCCTCATAAAACAAATTCCTTGTGAATATTTATAATTGGGCTGAAATACTTTCAAAGTTCTTGAAATGTAATATAGGACTTCATTTCTAGGAAAACTTCTAACTTGGCAATAAATATTTTTGTACTTGCCTTTACTAAAAAAAGAATTATGATTATTATTAGATTTACCTTTCTAATATCGGAAGAAACTATGGAGAAAAAAATGTAGCTTTGAATAAAAATAAAATGATATTTTAACTATATTGATCTCAAAACTTTTAATGGTAAAAGTTTTTGGATAGGCCTCAATTTTCGCATTTATGTTATTGTGCGGATTTACTTAACAAAAAGATAGTCGGTCCACATTCATACATGTGTTCAAGAGATTGATTAGTTTTCTGAAACCTTATGTCCTTCACAATTATTTTTCCTCAAATATTTTTATAATCGCATCAGTAGTTTAAGGGATACAAATTTGTGCCCACCAACGATCGGCACTTACGAGCATTTTGAGCCAGAAATCGTTAAGATTAGAAATTTGTATTTAGGAAATTTCACTTAATAAAAGTGGGATTAAAGCAAAAATAATTATTATGGGCATCACTTTGTTCAGCATTACAACAAAAACAAAGTATCACTTGCAATCGTAACTGTGGTGAGAATCCAAAGAAAGGAAAAACATACGGCGCGACGACTACAACCAAAACAAAGTCCTACGAAGTATGTTTATAAGCCACTAGGGAAATGGAGTACGAAAGTGAAAATTCTAACAGTAACACAAAATCATAAAATACAAAACAAAACTATTGAGGCAGGTTCAAAAATAAATTTAAAATAAAAAACTGAAAAAAATTAAATTTAGGATGAAAGTTGTTGAGAATGCATGTTTTAAATCATTTGAAATATTATCACAATTTCTTTTGAAAACAGTTATTGTTTGCTGCAACATATAAACTTCAGAACTTTTTATACATAATTATGAATGATAATTTGGCTTAAGCATCAATGACATTCATGCAGAACAATCCACAAGTTTTTATATTTTTTGTTATGAATCATTTTAAAGTTGCCAAATCAAAAAAGAAATCTAAGACAAATTTTATTAAACGAAAAATATACAAACTCGTACATATACTCGTATGTGAGCAAGTAAATGTGTTTTAAAATTTCTGAAATATTTTTAAAAAGCAAACTGAATTTCTCAAAAGTGGAAAAAAACATCGAAAACATCGCACTTAACGCACCTGCGCTTTTCACCAACTCTCACTGTTATGCTCTTCACCATCCTTATTCACCCTATTACTCTTCAAGGATATTCTCCACATTGTGGCAAAATGAAAAAAATAAACAAACATGATAACAATAGATTTGAAATAAAAACAAAAATTAAAGCACGTGCTTTTGAAAGTCAATGTTGCATAAACAAAAGGCGAAATGCCGGGGAAAATACTCAACATTATTTTGCTTCAAACAGGCAAAACATACACAGACATATTCCTGTATAATACATACATACATACAATGTGTAAATATTTTAGGCTAAATTGTATTTTATCGAAAGTTTTAACATTCTATTGTTTCAACATGAACTTTGAAATTTTAGTAAGACTTGATTACAGCTTTCAAAAAAGGTGTGAAATTAATGAAGGTAAAAATAATTTGTCTTGGAAAAAAATTAAAATTTTGTGTAGAATTAAACTAAAGCAATTAACTTTGCTTCACAGCAGCTAGTACACACATTTTCTTTAATTTTTCTTAAAAAGTTGTCCTATTTGAAATCATATAATTAACTGAACTTTGATTCCAGAGAAATTATGCTAAAAATTATTTTTGATTTTATGTATTTATTTTAACTACATTGCTTTTAATTAGATTCTACTGCATTGACTTAAGTTCGAATCCCGAACATGGCAAGAGCACGGTAGATACCACCTCACAAGTGGTAAAAATTAAAATATGAATGATGATGATGATGATGATGATTCCGTTCTGCTATTGTAATAATTGACTACGAACTTAATATTCTTTGAATATACATAAATAATTTTAAAAATTATTTTTTCTGAATGTCACGTTCGAAACTTGAACTCAAGCCAAACCAGCGACCTTTATGTGAACAGCAAAAAAATTATACCTTTAACAGCATTGCAAGGAGCCCGGGTACCTTTATGGAAATAGTATTGGAAACTAGTTTTTTTTTTCGAAAATATGTGCGTAATCACCGAAAATAACTCTGAAACTTACAATAGATGCTCATATTCTGTAAAATTTCAATACTTTGGCCTTGCGATGCATTAAATTCTTAATTCTTTGCATGGAAAGTTGTACACTGGTAAAACATCAGAAAGCGAGCATCAAACAAATATTGGAGAAAAAACGGTTTTATATTTGGGTTGGTCTTCCATACAAAAACTCTGGAAGAAATGTAACTACTGACAACTTTTTCATAACCTTAGAGCTAGCAAAAACTTTAAGAGGTTCGTGTTGTGCTTTATTTTATAAGTGTTTATTTAGACAAATATACACTAAAAATTTTTCATTAGAAAAGCCGCAACATTGTGCTCTTATGTACCGAAAAAGAAAAAGCTGTAGTTATGTTATGAACTAAGCATATACAGCCTAATGTAGAATCTACTTTCGCTGCTAAACAGTGGTAACTGGCTACTGGAATATAGAGACACATGCTAGAAAAATAGCTCTTAGATACATCAACTATTGTAACGTTGGAGAAAAAGAGGAAACTGTGTTTCATATTCTATGTCAGTGACCCGCGCTAGTAAGCGTAAGGAGTAAAAATCTCTGCTCTGATATTTTGTTAGATCTTGATAATCTGTTAGGTATTGGGGTAATCAAACTATCAGCCTTTGTAAAATAGACCAGATGGTTTGAAGAGGCGGCGGGTGGATGTAGTCTCTTGTCTCACCCGCTCTATGGTATCACGACGGGACGGCACTGATGGATCCAAGTGAGCCTAACCTTCTGCTTCATTGAATTTTGTCTTATTTATTTTTTATCGAAAGTTTTCGTTGTTTAAAATGTTGGATTGAGCTTATAAGGGAGAATGGAGCTTCAAATAAGTAATCGTACGTTTCTGCAATTTTTGGACAGATTTAAGTTTTTGGAGCCTTTTCTACAAGTACCGAGAATTATATTTTCCTTGCTAATTATTGTTTTACTAAAAATAGTCGGTAGTGTTCCAATAAAAATTTTATTTATTAGCAAAATGCAAAAATTTGCGTTTTTAAAGTGCTCGTGTGTATTCATCCTTAATAATTGGCTGAAGGATAAATGAAAAATATGGAACAACAAAAACTTCAAGAGTTTAAAAACATACATAACCGAGCTGGTCCTCCTCAAATGCCCTTCAGAATTGGCTAATTAATTATTCAAATATTTTCATACCTCCACCCTCTTGGTATGACGTACGAAAAATGCATCAAAGTTATCCAAAAATAATATAATAATAAAATCCGTCTATGAATGTGTGTCTGTCTGTACCACTTATATCTGAATAATTGTATAATTGTCTGCTTATGAGCGTTTGAACAATTTGTGTGTTGAAATTATTTGCTCATTAAACAACATAAAAACGATGCAAAAACCGCATGTGTGCTAGAAAAATCAACAAGAACTTGAAAATGAATGCACAAAAATTAAGACAAATAAAATTTATCATGTGCAAAAAGTTCAAATGTTAATTTTCTTTTGTAATATGTACAAAGTGTACGTTCAATTTAATATTTTGAGCAAATGCATTATTATTATTATTTAGTGTTGCCGAGAACAAAAATAAATAGTTACTTAAATACTTTTCATGTGACAAATTGCAAAAGAAAATTTAAATACAAAATATATTCTGGTAGAAATTGCTAATAATGGCAAATTTTTCCTAAATGTAATAGAAAATTTCTTAAGGTACGGTCACACTAACCAAATATTTGCCGAAAAAAACGTGGCCAACCGACAAGCTAAATTTTCCTTTTCTTTAATTCTAGTATTTTTTTAAATATGGGTTCGCATTTCTTAAAAATGATATAAACATAGCATTTTGCGTCAGAATTGACTTCATTTTGTGATATAAAAACCAAGTTAAATCACACTAACCCTAAGCAAAAATCGTGGTTACGTTTTTTTGGGAAAATTCGGGAAATTTTTAAGGGCTTTTAGCGGCTGCCCAAAAATACCAGCTAGTGTAAAAAATTCTAATATTTTTTTAGCAAAGTCCTTGACAAAGTATAGAAACTTTTTTAAGAAATGTCTAATTGAGTTTTCCATATGTTACAAAACGGTTTAAAACCACATTTGTTTTTGGAAAAATTATTGTTGTTTTCTTAATAGAGCGTGCTTGCTTTCAGAAATACCAAGCACCACCATATATACATATTTAAATATATAAACGCATCCAGTTTCCGGTGAGGCTTGCATTTGCAATGGTATTAACGAAATAATTAGGACAGTCATTGAGTGTCTGGAAAATTCTTTGCTTTTCGCATGGTCATGTTGGAAAACCATTAACATTGTTTTTTTACGCGCCAGACCACAAAACAAAATATGTTGTGTATTATAAAGCATTGAAATGAACGAAATGGTGAAAGTTAACCAATCGAAACAAAACATTTTTTGTTTTTTAACCCGAACATCGTTCTTACAGTCGAAGATTAAGTAAAATACTTCTCGAGTCTCTGTCATTTCAATTCAAAATAAAACATGTTCAAAATCTTATAAAAATAACCATTCTTAAAACAATCATCAATCAGAAATAGATTTATTTACTTAATTTTTACTTTGTTCACACATTTCCAGTAGCTTTTTACAAACTTACAAAATTATCACAAACAAATTTATTTAAATTTAGACAGGACAACTTCTGTCGGGTCAGCTAGTATTTTTATAAAATAAGATTAGAAAAACTATTTTTCAAATATAAATTATTAATAAACATTTTGAGTTAAAGATGAAACATAATTTATTGTTATTGTAACCAATAATTTTTTATATAGTGTTGTGTTTTTCTTCCGACGGGGTTTGATGCAATTTCGAATGAATTTCCGTCATCCCACGTCAAATTTGGTTGATAAACAGACCGGTTTCGGCTATGTGCCGAATTTGACGTGGGATGACGGAAATTCATTCCAAATTTTTTATATCTCTATTTTATTTTTGCAACTAAAGTAAACAAAAAACTGCTGAATCGTCAAGTGCACAATTAAACAGCACAAGTTTGCGAGTCTAAATTTTCTCGCAAATGTAATACACGGCTTGTTTAAGTTAATTTTTTTTTAAATCTTTTTTTAACAGTTCAGTTGCGAGAGTGGAAACTTGAACAGTTTCCACAGTTTGCGAAGCATATAAACGTTTTCATGAGGACCATTTTTAAATTTTGTAAAAACTGAAGATTTCCTATCAAGAAGGTGATTGAATTTTTCATCGAATCGCTAAAGACTTAAATTGAACTTTTATACGATTTGTGTAACTTTAACTTCACTCCCAGATAACTGAATATCCAGGAAGACGTGCTTCCTTTCAAAAACAAAAGATAATTTTATTCCAAAATAATATGTCCACAAAGTTAACTGCTCATGCTAAATATCAAAAATATACCTTTTTGGTATAATTTTATCAAAGGTTTTTCCATTTGTTTGTTAAAAAAATAAAATGTTTAAATTTTGTTAGAGATGGTTAAAATAGAAACTTGTTTTATTTATTTTACATCAAAAATTTTGTTTAAAAAATAACTTAACTGGAAACATTGTATATTTTCCCTTCGTTTAATCCACTTAATTAATTAACGACAAACAGATACAACATCAGTGCTGTTACAGCTGATGTAGCAATCCACATTTAGTGGCTGCAATTTTCGCATGACAAAAATCAAAATTAAAATATTTATTTAAAATTGTATAAACGCAGATTAACGAAAGTGAAAAGTGCAACAGACGAATATTTAAATGCTAATGATGTGTTGTCAACAGGGTGAATGAAAACTAGCAATACAAATTGTTTTTGGCAATCATATATGCACATTCGTGTTACACAGTGCAACATTTTTCAGCTCATTGATTTGGGACACAATTCTGAGAATTGCACAAATATTTAAGCAAGAAATATTTAGCACAGCATAGAAAATTTTATAGTTCAAACTATTAAAGTCTGTGGGATCTCTTTTACATAGTTAAAGTTCAATATTTGCATATTGTCATAAGTATTGCCGACAGTGTGACAATTTAAATAAAAGGTAGTGAAAATCTTAAAACTTGAATATGTGTCTGAGTTTTGAATTTAAAAAAAATCAAGAAATTTTCTGAAAATATCAAACTGAAGAAATATATTATGTTGAAAGTAGCCATAAAAATAAGAACTTCTGCATCATTCGCGTTGTCAAGTTTCAAGGGCTTTGAAATAAACAACGCTTTTGTTCAGAGTGAATGACATTTTAAAACTACAAGAATATTTAATATTTTAATATAGAAAATAACAAGCACCCGAAATTGGATGATTTTTTTACAAGATCGGAAAAACTTGTTTACTGAAGAATTCAAGACAGCGTATTGTCATTATTTTGATGAAACAGATTTAAGTGGTGCAAATTTGACGCCGAACACAGTGTGCAAAAGTTGTCATAATACCAGTATAATGCGGGTACCAGAGAACGACAAACGATACAATAATATTGAATATTTTCAATACAATATATTTTTCGTATCTGTTCAATTTGATTATTGTATGTATCGGTGCTCATTTTGTTTTATACCTTTATGTATTCATGTTCATTAGGGCTATAACTTTATTTGGACAAAATCATCCCACCACGCGATAGGCAATTTAGAATTGATAATAAAAATAATTTTTTTAGACGATATTGGCCAAAAAAGTTTCCGCACCAAATGCGATTTCTAGAGCTCCTCAAAAAAAATTTTTTTTTAATTTCCATACACTTTATATATGGTGCATTTATTGTTTATATTTGCGATATATTTTAAATATATTAAATAAGTAATAGTATAACAAAAATGTAAAGCTATTTTTTTGGGGTTTAATGAAATAAATTTTAAGTTTATAGTGCGAGATGATTTACATAATGAAAAGATATCTTGTGCAACTTTATGAATAGCTCGTTCAACAAGAACTTTGTTTTTCCATTGTGGCAACACCAACAACATGATAGTTTTGACTTTTACATTTTTGACGTATTCGTGGTGGATGCGTTGGCAATTGTTACAATGAATTCAATTTCGCTCGAAACTCGCATTAAAATAATTCAAATCCACTATGAAAATTGTGGTTCTGTTAAAGTTACATTTCGTACGATTCGTGATATTTTCGGACAACATAATCGTCGTTAGTAGACCGCTATTAAAAATTTGGTCGTTGAATTTGAGTCGAGAGGCTAGATGTGTTAACACCAACGCGTGTTCGACCGTGTCGTTCAACTGAAAACATCGCCCCCGTGAGCCACAGTATTAAAGAACATCCAAATTTGTCAATTCCTCGACGTTCTCGACAATTGGTGTTATCCAAAACCACCACAAGGCGAATTTCGCATAAGGATTTGACTTTAGAGTCTTACAAGGTTCAACTGGTATAGGAATCGAAGCCGACCGACCATTCACATCGCCGTAGATTCGCTTAATTCATTCAGGAATTGCAAAAATCATTTTTCTAGATGAAGCCTATTTTCTTGTCAAGGTGCGCCAACAAGCAAAATTTCCGCATTTGGGCTCCTTAAAATCCTAGAGCGATTATTGAGAAGCCTTTGCATGCTCAACGTGTCACTGTATGGAGCGCTATGTGGTCTGGAGGCGTGATTGGCCGTTTTTTTTTTCGAAGATGAGGCTGGAAATGCAGTAATGGTCAATGGATCACACTATCGCGAGATGTTAACAACTCAATTTTGGCCTCTTCTTGATGATTTGGATATCATTGACATGAGTTTTCAACAGGACGGTGCGACATGTCACACAGCCAATGAATCGATCCATTTATTGCGTACCAAATTTCCCGATCGCATAATTTAAAAAAAAATCAGCTGCTAAGTGGCCAGCCAGATCGTTTGATTTAACACCACTGGATTATTTTTTGTGGGTCTATGTTAAGAACAGAGTCTATATGGAGCCAATCGAATCGATTGCAGCCTTAAAACTCAAAATCCGTGAAGTGATTAAGGAAATAAAGCCGACATCTGTCAGCGTAGTCGTGGTGGACATTTGCCGGATATAATTCTTCATTCATATTTGCAGAATTTTTCTCTTCGTAATACAATAAAACTTTGAATCATGTTCGTCTAACTTTTTTGTTTTACATTGTTTTAGAAAACAAAATTCTTGTTTAAAAATTCTGTATAACTAATGGCATTCTCTTTCTAAAAAAGTGCAACATTTTGAAAAATTGAAAATTTGAAATATAATGATTTTTTGAAATAGTGAGTCTATTAGAAATTATTCTATCATCACTTACAAGGCAAATTATCGTCTTAAGAAAACTTTGAATAGTATTTTTTTTGATAAAAAGTAAAAAAAATTTACACATTTTTTAGAAAAGAAAACGTAAAACGGCGTAATAATATAGCTAAATATTGGAACGAAAAGATTTAGAAATTGCATTACGGACTATTTTTGTTTGAACTATTTCATGTCCCGTTGTCTGCAAAATTTATGTTATTGACAAGTTTAGAAACTTTTGCATTGAAATAAGTGTAACGTGTGAATAGCTCTTTTGACTCATTAACAAATTAGTGAAATAACCACGGTCATAGTGAAAAACGGAAGTTTCATTATTTGTCGTGAATTCAACTGATTATAAGTAATTGAAGCAAACAAACAAATAAGAGAATAAAAGTTAGTTCAAGCTGCTAATTAAGTTTGGTGTCCATGGATTGCGGAAAAACCCAGCAAATTGCATTAAATATTTTTTTAATATTATATTGTTTTCGTAAATTGACAAGCTGAAAACAAAAGTAAATCAAATATTTGTGGGTGACAGAAAAAACTTTTGGAGGGAGTTTTTTTTCACCTTTAGTAAAAAGATCTATGTCATGAATTCAACTACATATCGTCATATGAATTCATATGAAAGAATTGTACTTGACATACCAAAAACTCTCTAATTTAAAAAGTTAACCAATATTTTTAAAAATTTGTTCAGTTAAAAGTTATTTCTCATTAAGGAATCAGTAAAATTTTAATATGCAACATTTTCCAGAGACATTTATTTTCAAATGGTGCAACGTAATCAACCAAGAAGTCAATTTTGATTTATTTTTTGTAACTTCTGGCGTTTTTAAAATCATATGACGATATGTACATAGTCGAGAAGGAAATATGAACGTACATGTGTTATACACAGTTATATTGATTATAATATTCTTTAAAAAAAAACAAAGGAATTTAGAAGGTTCTTCTGAAATTTGAAAAATTTAATTATTCTATTGGAGGTTATTGAACCTGAATATCAAAAAAAAAATTAAAGGTTTTTCTTAATGTTAACAACATATATTTACTTGTGAAAGCGAAGTATATATGGGCAAGTTCCAGAAACAGTCCACCAACCAAAATATTTTGAAATTTATCCAACTTATTGTTTATCTTTTTTTTAAGGAATATTAGACTAGATATATAATTTTATAAATAAAATAAATGTATTTCGATGATCATTAATGCACAAATTATTACCAAATCTTACTCCACCTCAGATCTTCTAATTTCATACCAGAAATTAACATATTTTAGGTATTTATATCATTATTTTAGTGTTATTGAATATGGCCTGATCAAAAGCCGTATTTTTATACATTGAATTCACTTGAATTTTAGTAAAAAAAATATTGACTCTACTATTTTGGGAATATTGAAATAAGGGATGAAATTTCAGAGTAGAAAATAGATTGGAAAAATTGTAGCGTGGGTCACGTAGCGTGCCTCGCAAAGGGTTCACGTCTTTTGATAAAAAAGGCTAAACTTTTTAGCTGCAAATAAGTTTTTTTTTAATTCTCTTATATTCTTCTTTCTTTTAGGAGCTTGACTTTGTGTGCTTTATTATGCAAAATTCGCTAAAATTTACCAAAACACACTTCAACTTTTAAATTTACATCCGTTTTTTGTAGCATGGCACAGTGCGGCCGATTGCCAAATAGCTGGCCAAAACTCTAAAAATAAAAGAGGGATTCTATAAGAATTAAAAATGGTTAAGAGTAAAATCCGATACCGCAACTTCTTATTTTATTTTCAGTTGGAGTTTGGCCTTTTTTCAAGCGCACTATTGGTCTAGTTATTCGACAAAACCTTTAAACGTGTGAAAGTGCGTGCAGCAAAGAAAATCGAATAAAACCAAATGAATTCTACGTTTGAAGGTTAGTAAAATACGTAAAAAATTTTGTAAATGTCAGTTCTTTGACAGCAGATTTTCAGCAGCACAATAATAAGGCTGCTTTTTTGTTTCTTTTTTTCAATAAAATTTGATTTTTCAAAACAAATGACAATAAAATACTATCGAATGCTGTCTTGTAGTCTTCTGGAGGTTTTTTGGAAAAGTATTAACTATCGATTAAGCGGCCACGTGAATTGTTATGGATTTTTTTTCTAAGGATGCTTTACCCAAGCCTGCAAGTCAAAAATTTTATCTTATTGAAATTTCCGTACTTCATAATGCAATAAAAATCTGAAAAAATTCAGCAACATTTGGCATTCCTTAAACAACAATTACAAATAATAATGTTGCCCAAAAGTTATTAATAAATTGTTTAAACAAATAATTATTCATATATTTTTGCGATAAGCTATTATTTTTCTTAAACAAATTGAATCTGCGAAAATAAGTGGCAACATTCCAACAGAGCACCTTAAACAATACTCGGGTGAATTCGAGCTGTTGCGACCAGATGCAGCATCCAAAACAAACCCTTTTTTACAAAAAAATAATAAATTAAGAAAACTAAGAAGAACATAATATGGCGATCCTGCCGGGAGTCTGGTAGTATTAAACTAAATATATTGCATTTTAATACAAAACAAGTGTCGTCAGCTAATTACTCTTCAAACACCTTTATAGTTTTAAGCTACGACTTTTTAGCACAAGTACTGCAAACAACATCAGCTCAAAAATAATTGTCACTTTACAACAAAATTCCTTAACTTTTATGTTGTACTCATAACATACAATCTAATGCCACGCCATACAACTGTCAACAATAGTTATAAATCAAGTTGTTTTTATCTATTTTCCTTTTGCCGTATCCTGTCTGTGTATTTTTAGTAGAGTCACCAGTTTTGTTGTGTTCGAGTAAGTCGATTAATCGATTATGTGATTTTAATCTGGCTAAAAAAAATTATTAAATAAAACAAAAAATAAAACTAATAAGAAAACAATATGTTAACTGTTTCCTAAACTGCTTAACTCGCATTTTGTTTCTATTCAAATTTAACTTAATATTTTACTTACTTGTTTAAAGCGACTTGTCAGCAATTTTCAAGATTTCTCAAAAATCTGTAATGAAGAAAAATATTTGGAAAAGTCTGTATTAATAAAATATTTTTTTTTGATTAAAGGTTGATTAAAGGTTAATTTGAACAATGTCGTATTTTTTTAATTATTAAAATTACAACCATGCAGAAATGAACAATAATTGTTATGACAGGCATCTATATTATTAATTTGCAAATGGGAAATGTATATGTTTTTAATGGGGATTTTACATCTTAATGTTATTTAAATCTGTTCGATATTGAATGAACTATAAACATCTGAAGTTGCTACTAACACATGCAGACTGGCAGCTTCAACCCTGAAGAAAACGTGGGGGCATGTGTCCAAAAGTCACCAGTACTGTCTACCATTTTGGTGACTATTTGCAGTCATTGTCACTATAGGAAAACTTTCAAAAGATTGAAATGAATTAGTACCTTATTTTTAGTACCAATATTTAGTACTGTTATGAATTAGCGCCTTTTAGTCTTTTATTTTTTTTTAATTAAACTCCAAAAGAAAATAAAATTAAAATTTTCATTATTGACATCTACTTCAGAAATGTACCTAAATTGTACACTAGAATTACTAAAACGTTCTAGTGAATCACTGGTTCAGGTGTCTACATATGGTCACAAAAGAACTACCTAGCCAATAGTATAAAATGTCAGTAATGGAATTTCAATCACACGCACATGTCAAATGTCTATAGCAAATAATATTGTCTGATCACTTTCAAATGTGTTACAATGTCCTTGGACCTTACGCTACTTTTTAGTGTATCGTAATGTCCATGGACATTATAACACTGGCCTTATGACGTGTCACCTAAATTTATATAAAAAAGTAGAGTTTATAATCTTATAAGAAATATTAATAGATTAGTCGACTAACTAACATAAGTGGTACGATCATTCTGTAATAGAAATTTAATATTTATTTTTATTCGATCAAATAAGCAGAAGAACATTATTCGATTAATCAAACACATATTAATCAATTGGATGCTCTAGTTTGTACAGAATAGAAATATTTATTCAAACATTTATTAATGCTTTTCTTCTTCATTCGTTTTTTATTTTTAAGCTTGTAATAACAGATTTAACATTTCAAAATTGGAATGGGGTTGCAAAAGACTGAATTCGTGATGTAAAAGCTTATAAAAAGAACATGATCCTGCATTGGCTGGTATAGTTTTTCGTTATTAATGACATATCCTCCTATTTATAATATAATAAACATCATGGTAGTTTGCGAAAGCTTTTTGTATCATGAATTTAAAAATTTTCAAATCCTAATTTTTCTCTACTTTTAATCTTACATGATTAAAATAGCGAATATGTTAAGCAACGATTTTTTTTTAAAGACTCTGATATAAAAAAATAGTTTCTTTGATAAAGTCTGAAATTGACTAAAGAATACGCCAACACAATCGTATATAAAAATCAGTAAAAAATTTTTATCCATATTTGAAAGATCATATTTTCCGAACAAGGTAACTTAGGCCGGTGCTAGACGGTATTGTAGCATTAGGGATTATATTAACCTCCCTAATTATTTTTGTACTGACAAAAATATCGCATAAAATAAAGCTTAATATTCCAAAATCAGGTACTTAGTTTAAAAGAGGATCCCGGCCTTAGTGTTTAATATTTTATTCATATAAGTATGCATTGATTTGTTTGCTTAAATCTTTCTTCAAATCAGTATTTTTTTTTTTGTTTTCTCTTGTAGATTAACTGTTGAAGTGGAAGAAGCCCGCTTCCCTAATACCGTCTGAATACAGAAGCTAAAGTTTTATTTGTACACCAACAAAGTGGAATACATATGTAGTTTCGGTGCCGCAACACACTTTGTCAACATTCATGAGACCGTGAGCTAACAACTTAATTTCCTGGGGATTTATATATTTTATTCATTTGAAAAACCTGCCCCAAAATTTAAATTTAGTTTGTTTTAGTTTGGCGAAATATTCCATATTTGGAACTTACGTACGAGTATTTCTGTAATTTCTGTTGTGGCTTAATTCTAAGGGAATTACTTCATGTGGGCGAATCATTTTTCTTTAACTCCTGCTAACAAAACATCAAGACATTAACAAAACACAATTTACCATTATTTCGTTTCTCGCCCTTTCGGCTTATAGACTTGCTTGGCTTTTTGTTAACTCAGAATGTAGAATCTACTGGTAGAGACGAACAAATATAAAAACATTTTTATTATTATTTATTTATTTTTTGCTTAAGTTACAGTCCAGTGTCCAGTCTGTTAGTTTTAGTTTATATGACTACGTATGTGTTTGCTTTAATTGTTTTGGCCGTTTTCTTTCTTTCTTTACATCCCAAAAGGAATTGCTCCAATCATTTAGTTAGTTGGCATATATTTTTCATATCTCTGTCTTTCTGCTTAACGATGTTCGATGTTTTAAGGCAATTCCTTTTTTACATTCAATAACGTAACCTTTTTCTTGACGCTGTTATTTTTGTTCAGCATCATCATCATCATCTAAAGTCCCTTTTGTTTTGATGTCTTAGAGTTCCATCATTAACAATTGCGACTTTAGGAGTAGAATGTAGACAAATGAATGACTGGTTTCTTTGGTTGGTTTCATAAATGGTCTGCCAGCTATGTCTGGTGTCTGTATGAGTGTGTGTATGCTTTTGTATGTGTGCATTTAGCTCTCTGTTGTTATTATATACATAAATGACTTTGCCTTGACTTAAGCGCATTACACTGTGTAAATCTTTTGGAAGTCGTTACAGTTTCTTTTGACATTATTCATTTCCCTTTCTTTTTGGTTTCGGCTTTTATTATTTGCTAAATAAATTTAGTCGTCACAATGAAAACAAAACTAAAGCTATAAATATAAGAATTTACTTGCTGATGTGCAAAACGTTAATCTATATGCAGTAAGACATTTCATTACATGTCTTGTGCTCTTACATTTTTAGCAGAATCTATTTATAGTCGTATAAAAGCCAAAGTTTAAAATCAAAAATTTATTTGCATAAGCTGACAAATAAACAGTTGATTGCTCATAAAAAAGCGAAGGGGAAAATTAACAAAGATGTAAAACAAGTAAAGTAAATCAAAGTTTGATATGAAAAAGTAAATAAAATCAAATTTAATTGATGAAGTGAAGGGCAATTGAAAAGATATAAATAAAAACAAGATGTAAATGTAAAAAAATGTAAACTTATTCTGTTAAATATAAAAAAAAACTTAAAAAAAGCACAGTTCTCACAGGCACCTTCCAGCAGTGATGCCAGCAGAAATTTAACAAAATCCCAACATGTCTCGCAAAAATTCCCCCTTCTTGCCAACACACAAAAAAAAGTTCACTACATTTTTCCCTACTCTTAAAAGTTCATTGAGTTTAGGAAAAAATAACATTTTGTTCAGGGTTCTAAATTTTATAAATTTATATCGGCAGACAAAAAATTAAATGATAATAAAAAATAACATAAATTTGTAATTTTCACAACCTGAAATATCTGCCTTTGTGCCATAATAGTTCTCAAACGACTGTATTACCCTACAAGAAATAGATGACCGAAACTAATAAGTACACAATTTTGATACTAATAAATTTATAGGAATTTAACATTTGAACAAATATATGACTCTCATTGGTGATAGAAAAACCCGTCAACGCTGAACAATTACGTGTTGCATTTTTCACATATTTTCGGATTATGGCAGTAAAAGTTTAAAACACTCAAAATTTCTGTATAAAAAAGTGTCGAAGCTACAATTTTGTGGCATATTTATTTCCAGCAAAAAGATAAGTACATACATATTTAATTAAAGAGTGTTTTTTCACACTGCAGCACTTTAAATACCAGTTATTATTAATTTTTCAGTTTAAGATGGTGACATGCTGGAGGATAATATAAGCATTGATCCGCCGGACGAAGGTGAAGATAGCTCTGATCGCAAGGACATCAATATTAATGCTGATTCCGATGACATTATGATGAGAAAATTAGAGTGCACCTTCAATATGTGCAATCGCTACTTACTGCAACTATTACTTCAACTTTTTTAAGCTATAAACAAAATTAATGTTATCTTAAATTTAATACTCTTTCATCCCTTCCCTCAATGCCCACAATGACGCTTGAGAAGCAAAGCAAACAAGTTGGTGGCGAAATTTTGCAGCTTTTAACAAAACCCAATGAAATTTAAGTGGCATGATATTGCTCAAGTCATGGCCTCTGGCCTCATGGCACTAAAATATTTAAAAACTCACTATTGTAATTATTATTTTCTTATACATACATATGTATATCTAATTATAATATAACAACATGGCACTAAGTGGAATGTCGTAAGGCATTTTATTTATTTTCACATTTAAATTTGTATTTTTAAAAACAGACTATTATTCATATTGTTTACACTATTGTACATATTATTTTCTTAAACTTAATTATAATATTACAACTGAATTGAAAAAAAATCGCATTTTATTTCAATAGAAATGTCCATCAACAGTGGTGAATGAATTCATATAGTTTGACATGTCAGCGGTGACCGATATGCACATCAAGGTTGATTAGTCATATATGACTACTACTTGCATCAACGCTGATCAGTAGAATACATAATAGTTATTAGTTCAGACATATGTTCTATCTACGATAGAATTTGGTAGTTGGACAGGGATACAAGATAACACGTACACAAAAGTTTCCATAATTTTTTTCATATTGGCCTTAAGAAAATGATAGAGACTTTGATCTACGTGATGTTATTACCAGTCAAATGACCGTCACTGTTCTTGTAGGGTAATTCCATTTCTTCAAAAATTATTTACTTTTCGATGGAAGTCTTTGGATTACGAGTAACTTAAGAGTTGTCATATTGAACTAAAGTTATGGATTTCATCTGTTAGGCACTTGGTTGCACCACTTTCTTCACATTCATTGCTAATATGTACAGATTTTTTAAATATTTAAAATAAGGATGAATTTTTAATAAAATATTATCCAAGCAAAAATGAATGCGACCGGAATGGAAATTATAACAAAATATGACCCAGAATGAAAAGAATGAAAGTTAATGTTTTTGTTTCTAAGGGCCGTTAACAATAAAAATATTAACTTGAAGTTAACACTAAACTCGAAATTTGAATTTTGGTTAGTAACAGTTTTAATTTTATTTACAATTAACTGAGTTTGATTTCTTAACTGGAAAAAATGTATGACACTAAAAAATTATATATTTTTTGTTTATTTTAAAAATATTTTTCACAAATCGTATTAAGATGTGGTTGGTTGATGGTGCTCTTTACATCTCTGTTAATTTCTCAAAAATAAATTGTTGATGTGATTCACAATAGTAGATAAAAGCAGGTTAACAAAATTTTTTTATTGTTAACGAAAATGTTTAAGTGTCAGTTTAAAATTAAGTTTTGACTAACTGAAAGTTAGTAAACTTACAAATAAAACTAGCATAACTGAACTTTATGTTAATCGGGGTAAGAGCGTATTTGAATATTTAAAATAGCTGAATATATATTTTTAAAAAGTCTTAAGTTAAGTATTAAAATGAAAAAAAAAATTCCAACATTTTCAAATTTGTTTTTATTTTTCATACAAATTCTATTCCCAAGAAAATCCGCAATTTCTTTGCCTCTCTATATATTACTTATCAAAAGATGTTTTCTGTCTGTATGAAATATCTCGCGTAATTTTACAAATGCGAAATACCTGTTTTCAAATAAAATATATGATATATTTTGAATAAGGTATTGAAAAGAGGTATTTTTTATTTGTATTTTATAAATAAATGTATTTCAAATAAGTCACATCTCTGGTATCTTAGGAATTATATAAGTGTAAACGTATAAAAGAAACCTCACAAAGCCAGCAACCATTGAAACCATTCAAATGGTGTGTATATAATTCAGTTAAAAATTGAAGGGCGGGTTTACCCAAATAAATACGGAAGGACTTTCCTGATTTTGAATACAGATTTTTTTCGTTTAGTCCCACTATGTATCCTGTATGAAACCACACCTCATGTATTATTTAAAAAAAAGAGTTTCGCCCTTTATGAAACGCTTTTCACATTCCAACTTCTTGAATCAAGTGCCAATTTCTATAAAATGTGTAAAAGGCATCGATTAACAATTTTACAACTGTAAAACTAACACCAGCAAATCTGTTTTTGTTTATGACATAAGCTCTGATGTCATTTTCTTTAAATTTAACATTTTTCAATGTCATTTTGCACTCAGGTAAAGAAACTTATTTCTCACAATATTTGCAGATTACCCGCATCTGTTTTAATGTAAACTAACGAGTCATATATTTCACAGTCATTTACTGCTGTATTTATTCATCCTTTTTTTTTGTTTTTGCTTATGACAATATTCTCTATATTTGCCGTGAAACAAATTTATATTCTGCAGATTGTTTCTACTTCTTACGCTCAAATCTTTAGAAGTAATTTATTTGCAGTTTTCTATTTATTTGCAAGTATGTATGAAAATGAATAAGTTTTTACCCAAAGATAAATATTCTTTAAAGTTTATATTTGAATAGTTTTCTCTTATATTTTATGTATTCGTTCATCTTATTTCTTATTTTTTTTTCTCTTTAAAAAGTATGTTAAACGCAAGAAATGTCGGCAACAGAAATTTGTAGCTGCAAGTATGAATTCGCACACATGTTTTATGGCCAAAACTAGAATCGTTATTTATTAATGAAATTGAAAGCATATATTTCTTTTAAAAACAGAGATTTGTTACATATATCAAATACAGCAATTTGAATAATAGCTAATCACAAATTATGTTCACTTAAAAGGAAAAGGAAAATTAAGGTTCTTTTGTGGATTTCATTATCTGGTGAACTTTTTCCAAATTGTTTAGTTTCATCAAAAACTCAGTTACAATTGTAAAGGATAAAAGTAATATGTATTTTATGTATTCACATGTACATGTATTTTATTGTATTGTATTACTGGTTTATAAAATACTTTGCTGTCAAATAATTTTTATATCTTATCGAATTAGAAAATACTTTTCAAAGTTATAAAATTTTCCTTGTAGTTTTATTTTAGTTTTTGAGAAAATTTAAAAAGAAAAATATTAAAAATATAAATACAATAATATATTTAATTGGGTTTGAAAAAATTCTATAAAAATATAATTGGCGCAGTCGGTGAGATTCCCGGGTATCTTTTTTTTAATAAAGTAAAATCGTTACTGGAATTTTAATGTCCTAACGCGGATCAATCAACAAGTTTTAATTAAAAACACATTTAAGTAGCACAGCGATTCCAACTTTCGGGAGGATCCTCCTGACTAATCTATAAAAACGACGAACTCAAATGAAAATGTAATTGTACGAGAAAAAACTGAAAAACAATTAGTTGTCTTAATTTTTATTTATTTTGTTTTTTGTATGTGAACAGATTCCTTGAGGGTTTAAAATTGGTTAGAGGATTTAGGTGTTACAGGTGGACTGTATGTTTTGTACCGCACCTAAATTAGATATTTTAAAATCCAAGGCTTCCGTCTCTCGACGACTTATAAATTTTCCATCAGAGGAAAATGTTATAAGGGAATTAGATTAAGGGAAATAAAAAGAGGTTTAGATTGTGGTATACTTGAGTTCTTTATTTTGTCTTTACCGTTGGCTAGTCAGAGAGCAAGTGAGACTTTAATTTTTGTTCATATGCCAAGACACTTCATTTTTTTAATAATTCTAACTTAAAGTTTACACAATATTAATAGTTATATTGATGGCTGTATTTATCTAACGATAGTTATAATTCATGTTGTGATAAATATTATGATATAATATGATAAATATAGTTTTGTACAAATGTAAGTAATAAAAATAGTATTTTAAATGCTTTAGATCTAAACAGTATGTTTTTTATTGTACGGCCTCAAATTATTTATGTTTGTTTCGTTTGTATAAATACAATTTTTAATAAATTATTATTATTTTTTTTAAATATAACTAAAGGCCTCATTAGTTTTAATTTTTCGTTGCCGTTTTGTGCCGTTCTCTCCTGTAGAAAATATTTTTTACTTGTTCTGTGTCTGAACTTTCGGATGTGGACGCTATAATTATAGGATTGAATTTTGTAAATGTTTGCAAAATGTTTTTTATTTGACAAAAATATATAAATCTTTAATAATTTGAAATAAAATAAAATATTGTGACTTTTAAAACAAAACTTGTAATATTTCACACCACAAAAAACTAATACATACCAACTCTTGGCTGTCACTTAACGTTGTATTCTATTTTCTACAGAATAGTCCGCAACAGAACAGGAGGCAAATCACGGCATTCGATATCGAGTAAAATCCCATGCAAAATTTTTTGAATTTGTATGGAAATTTTTCTCGATATCGAATGGCGTGATTTGCCCCCAGAACGAAAAAGTAACAACAAACCACAAACACAGTTTTTCAATCGAACAGAAACAAAACAGCTGATTCGTAACAGAACAGAACGTACAAACTAATTCTGCCTTAATTCTGCCTTAAGAAATATCTCACGTAGTAAAATTTTTCAATATTGTAAGCAATTTCCTGTTATTTAATTTTAAAAATAAGGAATTGACTTTTAATAATTTAGTCCTTTAAGGGTCGAAATTATAGATATCATTCCAATTTATTAATTTTTTTAAAATATTTATTCTTTGTTTTCCTTTTTCTTGTAAAAATGGCTGGAGAAAATAACACCCCCGCATTCTTATACCATAGATCCATTTAATTTCTTTGAAAGATCATTCGCTTTTTCTGGTAATAGAAATGAACTTTATTCATTTATTTCGCTGATTGTCAAAATTAACCCACTTCTGATTGAATATAATGAATTCTCTCAAGTATTATTTTTAGATTTTTTAAAGGCAAACTAAAAGGCAAAGCAGGAGAGACAATAGAAATAAATTTTGATATCCAGTCATGGGGACAGATAAAAACAGTTTTGATTAATAATTTCGGAGAAAAGCATAGTACTGAAGAATTATATGACAGACTAAGATCAGTAGCTTTTAGAACGAATGTTATAGACTTTTATAATGACATAAAATATAAACTTCGAAACTTAATTAATAAGACTCCTTCCGACTCGGGCATCAATACTATTAGTGAACAAATATCTATAAAATATGAGAACTGCTCTTAACATATTTAAAGATAAAATACCAGAACCTATGAAAACGATTCTTGCTTGTAGGAATCCTGATACAATTGAAAATTTCTGGCTATGATAACTAAGCAGTGAAGATAAAAATTTAAATTTTAAGAAAATTGATAGAAATAATCATAGACCAAATTCAAATGTCAGTAATAGCCTTTATCGGGCTAAACAAACAACTTTACACATCAACGTTTTAATCCAAATAGAAATAATTAATACAAACATATACAGAATCAGGGCATTACAAATATGTCATATAATACGCAACTTTCCTTTTTTGACAATCTGTTTTTGACGGCTCTGAAGGGAGCATGGGGTTAAGTGTGTACATGTCAATATTTTTGTCAACAATTATGGTATCTTTTTGGTGACTCTGTCAACAAGTTGTTTTTTTTTTGTCTTTTTTTTTTTGATTGTAGAGAAAATCTTTGATGGTTAAAAACAAATCATTAATTCAAAACGAAAAGAAGTTCCTTTTATGTTATTGAACAATAAGAAAAGTATACCTCAAAGAAGACTGTAAAATATTTTATACCTTATTTTACTTTTAAATAAATAGTTGTAGCTGTTTCACATAAATAAAATTAAAATAAAATTGTATTAGTGACATCGTCAGTATAATTTTAATATTGATATTACCTGCAGGTGGTGATAGCGTCTATAATGAATCAGCATAGCTTTACTACGGACTTTTCCCATTGTGTAGTGATATCGTCAATAGTTACTCAGTACAATTTTACTACTTACATTTTCTCCATCAGGTCCCACAAGAACTACCTAGTCAGTATTGACGTAGTCTACTGGTATATTTCGTATGACAAGCCTGTGTTAAATGCCTATAGTATATAGCATTAGTTTATAAATTAAATTAAATAAACAATTGTAAATGTTTCAACTAAATTAAAGTAAAATTATATTGGTTACATCATCAGTGACATTTCCTGCAGGTGTTGACAGCGTCTATAGTGAATCAGTACAGTTTTACTACGGACATTTCCCACAGTGTGGTGATATCGTCAATACTAAGTCAGTACAATCTTACTATGGACATGTTCTCACAAGGACTACCTAGTCAGTATTGATTGGTAGATTTCGTAGCACAAGCCTGTGTTATATGTCAATAACAGATTGCATTAGTTGGGGTGCAATTTGTCAGTAGTACAGGTGACATCGTCAATAGATAATCAGTATAATTTCACTATTTACATTTCCTGCAGGGATGTTGCTGTTAAACATGTTCAATTTGGTCTATAATTTAACCATGACTGGACTTGTAAACGAACAACGCTTGCTTATTGAATTTTATTATCAAAATCCATTCGATAAGCATTTTCATTAGTTTTCAATACCAAAACGAACACGTGGTTGCGGTACAGCAACGTTCACCTAAAACTGTTTCAAGTACTATGCGAACACCCCTATAGTTTAATCCTCGAAATATGTGAACAACCTATTCCAAGTGGGGTTTTATTTTATCGTGAAAAATTTACTGATCGTGCTCAATAATAAAAATTTATATATATAAATATTTGCATTGTTTTGAAGATAAGTTGCAGTTCTTAATTGCTCAAAATTAATTTTTAGTTGCATGAAAACCCGAACACTGATGAAAAGTTGTCAATCTCATCTTCTCTTTAGCATTTTATTTGCACAGAAATATCAGACATTAAATTTTGATTTGTAAAAAACGAGAATTTTTAAACGAAATCATTAAAAATTTATTAATTGTAATATGTCTTTCCAATGGCAAACAATAGCAGCCAAATAGTCGCCACAGCTACGATTGCAGGACCATTTGTTTTCATGAAATTGTGCATCACCATTTCACACATTCGGCGCTGTATGTCCGCGATAACATCACCAATTCAATTTTTAAGGACTTGAAACGAGTGTTGGCCATTGGCATAGACCTCACCTTTCACGTAGTCCCAAAGAAATATTCTGAATGTGTTAAGCCAGTAGATCTCAGTGGCCAATTGTGATAAACTTTTTTGGGAAATAACACGGTCAGAAATCTTTCCAGAAAATATAAAGTCGTTCACATCGCAATCTTCCAATTCCGGCCAAAAAAATCATGCTCCAACGTTCGATGGAGCAGTCCGGTTACCGTAACACTTGCTCCAGCCTAATTTTCCAAAAAGTAAGGTCCAATAATCCCGCTAGACAAAAAACCACACCAAAGAGTCACTCGTTTACGATAGAGAGGCTTTTCAACAATAAGTTTTGGGTTTTTTCGAACCCCAAATGCGACAAATGGGCCTCATCACAAGAGATGATTTTTCGATGAAATTCTGGAGTTTTATGCATTTCAATAACCCATTCAGCAAAGAAACGACGTTGTTTATGTGCCCATAGGCATGATATTTTGTGTTAACTGAACTTTATTTTGCATAAGATGGACGAGAAACTTGGGTATTCCTCAATACCATTGGCTACAATAGCAATATTCAATATTCAGCTACAAGTACGAGTTCGATTCTGCACATCAGTAACTTGTCCCAACAGCACAAATTTTTCTACCAGCTTCACATTTGCTGTCCAAGAAGGTGCATTAGATTTACGAACTGTGACTGCTTAATTTTCACCAATTTATTACTTAATTTTAATAAATATATATATAAATGCATTTTGCAAGCATTTATTGTTCCATTTTTATTAATGTCGAAGTTTTTACTTTTCATCTGTCAGGGATTTGCAGGCTGAGTTATGAAAACTGTTAAACTGGCGGACCATTCAAAATTAAACGTCTTATTGGGACACCTTGTAACATACATATCGCTCCTTTATTGCAACATAGCCATAACTCGAAAAATCTTGTTCTTCAGAAAATGAAAAAATAAAAAGTACTCTCTCCTCTCTCCGAGGTGAGTAAACAAGATATGTTTTTTAATTTTTCACACAAGATGAAAAACGATACATTGAATAATTCTGCATTCTTAACTCAACAATCACGTTTTTTGAGATATGACTACGTTGCATTTGCCTTTCAATGTTTATATAAGAAAAGGTAAGCAAAAATGGAAAAAACTTCGCACTTGAAAATCTGAATTTGTAATGCGATGAATAAAAAACCATCAAAGAAAATGACAAGGTTGCTTTAAGAAACATATAGGAAATTTAATAAGCTTAATTTAATCCGCCCAGAACTGCTTGATTTAAAAGCAAATTACAAAAGCAGGATTTTTTAATTTTTTTTGGAAAAAATGGCATTTTTCCTAAAAAGAAAATAAAACGATTTGAGATACCACTTTCCGTTCATCAATATTTAAGTGGGTTTTAGAGTAGATTAAGAAAATTGATGTTTATGAAGGAATTTCGAAAAAAGTGGAAAGAAAGTGAGACGGTCTAATGTACATACCATTTATGTCTTAATATTCGTTGAAGGCAAAAACTTAAACAAAAGTAATTCAACTGTTTCGTCACAATAATTTGCAGTTAATAAGCATTTACGAGAGTGCATAAAATGTAACAACTTAAGCAGACGATAAAAGCACAGGTGTTGTCAATATTTTGGCTTTATAAAAATTAATGTTTTTTTTTCTAAGGCACAGTTCTGGAACAAATGAATGTAATTTCAGTACTTTTTTTATTTAATTCTTTTTTTTTACAACATAAAATTTCATTACACAAATTTAAAATATGTTGATATTGAAAGGCTGGTAGGATACGCTACGAGAACTTTTCTAGGTGCGATGGCCACGAATATGAAATCAGACTTTAGGAGAGAATAAGATTCTGTATCAAGCAAAATTCAATTTTGTTTTTTTTTTGTGAACCTTGCAAAATTTGTTGGCGTCTATCTTCAATCTATAAATTACTTATATTTTTGTTTTTTCTTTGTCAGTTTTTAAAAAAATTCATACTACAGCGTGTAAAGAATAAAAGTTTTTTATTGAACTGTCTAATATGATATGCAGTTGCGGTAAAAATAATAGCACGATAGAGAAATTCCATCTTCAGAATATTATTGGAGTTAGTAAAAAAACCACGCTTGTGACACCTAACAAGAGTGTAACAAACCTTAGCGGAAAAACAAAATTGGAGTCTGCTACTTATACTGACTTTTAATGAAACTATTTGTAAAAGCTCTGTCTAAATATGAAAATTTAGCGGTAAAAATAAATAGGAATTTTAGCTTTAGATAACACAAAATTAAGAAAACAAAATAAATAAAAATAAACGATTAATGGAAACATAATATATAATTAAACGTAAGGATCGCAAAATAAACTCAGCTAGGCGGAAACCTTTCCAGATCAACCAGACTGTAACATGTAAAATTACCGTTTCAGGAGGTCCCAACACTTCTCGCCAGCCGCGTAGCTTAACACAAAAGAAAACTATAATCAAAACTATTACCAACCACGATACCGCCTAATACAATTATAGGAGATAGATGATATTTTCCCAAGCACACCCAACCTATTCGCATCCAATCCACCAGAAAGCCCCTTGAGCAACCCACAATCTGACATAAACTTTGTTGTCACAACTGTTCTTAGCAATTTTTTTCCACGAATCTTAAGCGGTATCCTGGAGTTGCTTACTGTTAGATGGCTTTCACACAGACGTGTGGCTTGGACGATTAGCTAGGCGATTCTATTATTTTAACTAAATTGTCTGCAAATCATTGCACATAATTTTCGCTTGTATTTTTGTTCTCATTCTCCTGTTCGGAGATGCAGAACAGATGCGTTTGAACGTACATTTTTATCCACAACTGTTTTCATCCACAACTGGTTTTGTCCACGGCATCGGATACAATCCTATTATGGAAAATATGACCACCCCATAATGCTTGCACTTCAGCGTTTTGTAGTTTTGGATTATTATCTTGCATTACGTTGTACCAATTGTCCTGAACGTACCTGTCCTATGATTGGTGAAAATCAGAATGGTACTCAAATTCGATAATGTCTACCGTACTTAACACACGATCTCGCTGACATGCTTAAATGTGGGCTTCTGTCAAATTAATGATTGTGAAATTGTACTGTCATTATTGACTGTTTTACAGTATTGCACAAAGCATACAGAGGTGACAAAAAGGGAGAATTATACATGCGCTATTTGCGACTTACTCTATATGCACAAGCGACAAGAAGAGAAATGAAAAAGTTATTTGCATTCTCGGTGGTTTTATTTTTCGCTTGCGTTTGAAAAATATATAATATTTTGTATTAAATAAGATAAAAAACCATCACATAACCGTATCAATGGTCGCGTTCATAAGCCATAGCTGTTGAGCTCAACTGTTGTCAACTGTTGAGCCCAACAGTTACGTCTTAGAAACGGCTTGATAAGTGATTGGATAATGAACAGCTGATTAATGTAAACAATTGAAAAGAAATGAAAATGCTGCAAAAGAAATAATTTAAATTTGCTAAATTAATTAGTTTGGCTTATACAAAAAAGTATGGACAAGACAGAATTTGCAATGGAGTTTTTCTTGGCAGGAATTTTCCAATTTTATTTAAAAATCTGCGCCACAAATTTAATATTCACAACATTAAAATGCGCAGCAAAATACTCCAATAAAATGATAAGCCTGCGCCGATAGTAGTTCATATTTCAACGCTGAGCCGGGACGGAGCTCAAAAAATCTTTTAACCTTATCTTGAACTAATTATGTAATTAATATGAATAGACACAATAAACCGACGTATATTTAATGAAATTTATATTTTAATTTTATTTCTTTATTTTCGTTACTTTATCGCATTTGTACCGCAAAATTTAACAAATTAATTTACAGTCATGACCTAACAAAACGGCGTTGCATTAGAATATAAAAGCGCATAACTCTCTTGATCAGCTGCGGAGCTAAACACAACCTGTTGACTAAATGTAGCGAAAAAAATTTATGATGGAAAAAATGGCAGCAAATACTCAACTGTTGTGTTTAGCGGAACTACTCAACTCTGCGTTTCTAAGAAAAACACAACGGTTGCGTAACAGTTAGTCTTATGAACGCAACCAATGACTTCTTAGTTCAGTTCAAATTAAAAAATCCAAATTTTCTGGAATATGCAAGCATTTTTCGTATAGACATTTTGATTCGTAGCATTTTATACTTTATTGTTGTCTCTTTCTTCACCGACCAGCGATTTAGCTGATTTGAACCATTTGCAACTGTCATTTTTACATGTCTGTTAAAAGTTTGTGAGTATTGTCAGAATGCGATAAAAAATTTAAAAGACGTGATACCCCAATGGCCCAATTTTTACAGTCAACTTTTTTTTGTCCAAATTTGCAGACCAGTGTTATCATTGACCTTCGTTTCAAACGTCAAGAAAAAAATTTTTCGCACAATTGAATTTACTGGCAAACATAAAACTGAATAGAGAAAAACTTAATGTTCCATTTCATATTATTATATTTTTTACTGTATTTACAATTTCTTCTACACACCCTTCAGCATGGATTTACATGCACTAACAATCATAAATATTTATGTATAAATATGTGTAAATATTAAACAATAATGTACTTTGTTTCTGTGTTATTTTTCCTTTTTGTTACAGCATGTGTTACACGTAATAATAATGGAAAAACACATGCTCCTTTCACATTAACAGTCTCTGATATAAAGGAGAAAATCTTCTTTCTCCTCGCTAAAACAGTCATTTGGTACGTACAGCGATGAGCCAAAAAATAAGGACAGCAATATTCACTATTTCAAATTCATGCGAAAATACCGACAATGGAAGAATTTGCAATTAATGAGAGAGATTTGTTTGCTTTAAATAGGATAATATTCCTTAAAGAAATTGTCAGTTTTCAGTTGTGCGAAATAATAATGACACGTGGAGGTTTTGACAATTAATTAGATCATTACTTTGACAATATAAAGGTCTTGTAAGTATAATAGTTTTAAATATGTTAAGGTCTATAATAACGTTGAATGCCATTAAAATTGCTAACGTATCAAGCAAATATGAGCAGATCTAAGCCCTGCAACCCAGAAGTACGAGAAGATATTCAGAAGTTACACAAAGTTGAAAAATCCTACCGAAGAATTGTCGAAATAAAATGGATTCCAAAGAAAGAAACCCGTGGCAGAAAGCCTAAAGTTGCGCCTGCGAGACGGAGAAATATCATAAGATGTATTAAAAAAGACTCATTTATTACTTCAAAACAAGTAAAAAGCGATTTAAATATTGATATTGATATACCAACAATTCGTAAAACCTTAATTTATGAAAACCTTGAGAGTCGAAGTTCAAGAAAGGTTCCATACTTATCAAAAAGGAATGTTCAGCAAAGATTAATATTTGCCCAAAAATATATTGGCTGGCCCAAAGAAAAATGGCGATACATTCTTTGGTCTGATGAGACAAAAATTAATCTGTTTAATTCAGACCCAGGTTTTCATCATGTGAGAAGACCAATTAACGTTAATTTTCATACTATGGTGTAGGACTCTTGTAGCGTATTAAAAACATAATGAAAGCCACGGATAACATTGAAATCTTGAAAAATAGTATGCTACCATATGCAAGAGAAGAAATGCCACTAATATGGGTCTTCCAGCAGGATAACGACCCAAAACACAACGCAAAATGCACAATAAAGTGGCTTAAAGGTAACAGCATTACTATATTACAATGGCTACCACAATCTCCGGATCGGAATTCGATTGAAAATTTGTGGCAAATGGTAAAAACTTCTTTAAAAAAAAGTATCCAAAAAAACTCTGATGAACTCTGGGAACATTTTGAAGCTGTTTGGAACGTAATACCGGTTTTAGAGTGCAATAATATTTTTGAATCAATGCCCAAGCGATGTCGCGCAGTCTTGAACAATAAAGAATCCTCAACGGAATATTAAATTTTTAAAAATTTTCTTATATCCTTATAAATATTAAACAACACATGAACTGTCCTTATTTTTTTCACACACCAAGTCTATCTTACTTTATTGAAAATACAACTATATTAAAATAAAAATGAAACAAAAGTAAAAAGAAAAACAGAATTTTTTTATTGTACTCCAGTAGGAAAAAATAAGTCAACATAACAAACAAGAACTGTCCCTATTATTTTTCACATTACTGTATGTAAGTTCTCGTATTAACAAGTTGGCAGAAGGTGTAAGTCAACAAAGACGTTGTTAAGTTAATAAGTGAAAGCGTTGAAATCTTATTTCCACAACAATAAAATAAAATGTCTTCACGATCTTTTGGAAGATGTGTTGTTTGTTAATTCTGTAGAAAAAAATGTACAATTGCTTAAGTAACTTAAATTTTATTTTATTAGAAATGACTTATTAAAGGGCTCGTGTTAGTGTGAAAAAAGAAAAAATAGTAAAGTTTTAAATTCTGACCATTTCCATATTCTCTCTGCCGATGCACAGAGGAGTATGTGTGCCAAAAAGGTAAAAATGAATTTAAAGAAATTTTACATCATGCTGTAAATTTTTAAGACTTTATTTATGTTGCGATTTGTAGCTCTGACACACTACTGAAGTCAGGAAAGTGAATAAAATTTTACATGCGTTTTTAATGTTTTTTTTCGGTTGCAAGATGTTTATATTATATATATTATATATTTTTTGCTGCTAAACGAATAAAGGTATTACATTTTTCACTGAAAGATTTGTTCAAGAGCTATTTTTGATATTTAAAAATTAAATTATATTGAATATTAATGTTGAAACAATTCGATTAGAAATTAAAAAAAATTAATTTATCTACTTTTTTTTAGCAAAAAGAGAAAACTGTTTTTAAAAGTAAAGGTAGCAAATGTATAAATTATGTTTTATAACACAATAAAATTTAGAATCTCTAATTTTAGATGCAAAGAAATGTTTGCGCAAGTTTGCGCCATTAATTTTTACGATATTTTTCTTAATTATCAAATTTAATTTCTTATTGCTCATCAGGCACATTTTCAAGTTCTTTTGTGACGTCATAATCTTTTGTGTCACTTTTAACACTTCACAATGTGATTACCTGCCTATAAAAATGAATTTACAAAATGCTTATAATCGGTAAAAATTATAAGGGAATGTCCATCACCCCAATAAAACAGTTTCTTATTTACCTGCGCGCTATATAACATTATTTGTTAGAAAAATATTTGTAAATACTTAATTAAAGTAATTTTTAAAAGTATTAAAAATAGTCAAAAATCTGCCACTAGATTTTATATATCAAATTACATCTAAAACTATCAAAAAACTCAATCTTTTAATTGAAAAAACACGTTAATAATTTTGGCCAGCTTTTTGGCTTAAATACTCGTCTGTGCGATGACTGCAATGATGATATTATAAATACATTTGCTGATCATGTAAAACAGTATGAAAATAACAAAAAAAGTGGTAACAACAACAAACAAACAAAAAAACAATACATCAACTAATAACGATATTATTCTTATATCGTATTCGAACTTTTTTTTATTATTATTAATATAATTTATTAATTTTTTATTAAAAAAACTAACACAAAGAAGTGGCGCAATATGGGAGTGTTTTAATTAATAAATTAGATTAATAATAATAAAAAAAATAATATAATAACGATATAAAGAAACCAATAATAAAAAAATACCACCGCTAAGTATTTGTGAAGTGGATGCAGTGAAACTTATTGAAAGCCGTTTCAAAATTAAAGAGTTTATAATAAAAAAGTTTAATAAAGCAAACAAAAAATTAACTCTATTTAAGGCGTCAATGAGTGACTACGAAAAAGTAAAAAAAAAATACAAGAAAACAAAAACGAAATTCTATACATTGACATCTAAAATAGAAAAAAACACAAACGATCCCAGCTAGCATTTGGAAGATTAATCGACGAGCTTTGCTTTTTACTCTTCCAAATGATGCGTATGGGAAACATTCTAACGATTGTTGGACGAGTTAATCGTCATTTACGCATTCTGGCAAGAGTTAGGTGAATTCAACCGTTATGGAAAAATTCTTGCTGTTTAGTTGGCTGAAACTGTTCACGTTATTATAGGACTTAGTGGTAAACGAAGAACGTTGATGTTAATTTTGCTGTTAAATATTTTTAACAATTCAACTGACGTTAAAATTGATTAGAAAATCGCACTACTGGAATGAAAATGAAACAGAAATTATTTTCTGTTTGCACCCAATAGAAAAGCGTGGTTTTTTTGATATTTACACATGAAGAAAAGAAAATAATTCACTTATTCTTAATAAGAATCGAAATTTTTGACAATTATGGATTTATCAATTTGAAAACACTTTGAAGTGAGCAAAATAATAAATACTTTGCTTCCACACTTTGTATGTGTGAACCTTCGAAAACGCAGACAAAATGGACAAGAGGGCGGCTAGTAAGCCCATAGTCGGACCAGAACCGTTTTGTGGTCTTCAATTGGATAAAATCCCTGAAGATATATCGCCGAAGACTAAAAGTAACAGGGAACACTTCTGTTTCAATCTCCCTGGACTGAGGCAGCGTCATGAGTTTCCCGAATAATAAAATTCATTCATTCATTCATTCATTCATTCATTCATTCATTTATTCATTCATTCATTCATTCATTCATTCATTCATTCATTCATTTATTCATTCATTCATTCATTCATTCATTCATTCATTCATTCATTCATTCATTCATTCATTCATTCATTCATTCATTCATTCATTCAAATAGTGAAATGTTCTCTGTATAACATCGTGGAAAACAGTATTTGAAACTGTTTCCTTCGGTTTTTTTTAATTTAATAAGAAAGTCCATTGAAAAAGGGCTAAAAACAGGCTGAATTAAAATTTTTCCTGAATAAACGGTATGAAAATTGGTTAAATTTATTTATTAAAAGAAATTGGCTAAATTGACAATATTTAATATTCGTTCAGTAAAAATTTTTCATCCAGAGCGTGCATGAGCGTGAGTGAAAAGCTATTCACGATCCCATATCTACTTCAAAGTAATATCCCTCAGATAGAAACACTATATTTTCTACAATTCTCTTAACCATTTTGATAAGCATTTCTTGCTCGTCTTCATCTCCCCATGGTATTTTTAGTCTTGTAAACAGGAAAAAATCCCTGAAGGCCAAATCAAGTGAGTACTATGACTGTGGTGTCTTTTTTGCAATAAAAAGTCTTACTTATTTGATCTATTTTTGATTTTTTCGACATGGATAAACCAGCTTGAAAATCAATTTGGGATGATTGATTGCTAAAATAAAAAAAGGAAATCCACCCCAATTAGTTGACAAAAAAGTCACCTTACTAATTGTACACACCTCGAACATATTAAATTATTTGATTTGTCTATCTAAACAATATCATGTTAATTAATATGTTGCATCAAGTATGTCTGCATTATTCTAAGAGACATACAAATTGCTTTGTATTTTGTAAATGCTCGAGTAGAGAATTGTGCCAATGCGTCTACGAATACAATCAATGTTTTGATTGTATGAACTTTAAATAACACTGCATATTTTCCACCATAAATATTGTGCACTGAACGTGTTAATATTTGCCATTCAACAATCTATTCATAATTATTACTTATGTCAATTATTGCCATAATGACGATGCACAGTGCTTTGTTACCATACAATGATGGGGCAAAAATAAAAGCATCTGTAACACATTTTAGAAACTTGGTGCGCTGGTTACAAAACTAAATATTTTAAATTGTACAAATTGTGGAAATGAAAAACTGAGTGGATTATTCGGTATATCGAAGCCGAATAAAAAAAATTATTTTTAGCATTTTTGGCAAAGTTTTCTTTTCTACAAAAAACAATGCAATATCTCCATGTAGAAAGAGTAATTTGGTGTTCGTTTCTTTAAAATGTTTTGCTCTATAAAAGGTGTGTGTTTTTTAAATCCCCTTCACTTAAGGTGGAAGGCATTGCGCTTTATGCCGAGTGTAAATCGAGAGTGTTGATAGTGCCCCGATAATAGATATTGTTACCAGACGAAGTTGGGAAAATCGGCTCGAATTAGGAAGTTAAAGTTACTTTCTTAAACTTAATTTCTCTTCTGTTTAACAAATGGACTATTAAAAACTTTACATTGTTTATGCTAAATTGTGAGTACTGCAGAATCTTACTGGATTTGTTGCTATAAAATGGCTATCAAAAAGAGTCTTCAAAAGAAAAAATTTCTGAAACTTCGGGACGATAAATCGGCGATCTGCCAGCTGTATTTGCCTGTTTACATAGTTTATAAAAATAAACTAAAGAAATTGTTAAATATTTTCAACTATTTTAGAGAAAAATGTTTGAAATTTGGATATTGCACCCTTCATTATCTATATTATTAAGAAGCGAAAACGTTTTTTTAGATCCCTTTTACGACTGTAATAATGAACCGATTTTGGAAACATTTATATGTTTTTAAACGGCTTTTTACATAGATGTGCACAATCTTAATTTTATTTAAATCGGTTCGATATTTAGGGAGCTGGAAGCGCTTCCCTGCAGATAATATCGGACTACATTATAGCTGAAATGGACTAGTCACAACATGGTCCGATGTAATGCAGTCATGGAGTATGTAATTTTCAAATAAGAAATTATTGCTATAAGACAATTCTTCGTGCTTTCGCGAACTTACTCGAGACGAACAAACTTCTTGCGAGCGGTCCATTTTTAATGACATGGAGTAGTTTTTGGGTTAGTCCGATGTAATGCAAACTTGGACCATATGGTCCAGCCGTAGGACATCGCAATGTTAAATAGACCATGTTTTCTTCATACATTTGGGTTACTTTTGAACTAGTCCTAGTTCTTTATGGAGTATACTTTGCATGCGTGTTTGGACTAGTCGCCTTATCTGCAGGGAGTAAACAAAGTGTGCATGTGTGTTTGTTCAATTTGCTTTTGCATAGAGTTTTAAGTTGTTTATGTAGTGTTTTTTGTTTTTGTATTTTATCGAATGTATTTATGTAAAAGTTTAATATTCATTTCTAGAATGCGGTCGATTAAGTCGAAAGCTGGATACAATAGTATGTACAGAAATGACAATCAGCCACTTATTGGATTCATCCTCCTCATCTGATGAGGAAGATATTTTAAAGCTATTTAAATGTAGCTCTCGTCCGCATGTCAAAGGATTTATTGAAAATATTTTTCATGCCTATTTCGATTATTTTATAATAATAATTGCTTATAATATGGTTATTTCACTATTTGAGATTCCTTTCTTGTATTTTATGGCATTGCGCTTTTTGAGCGAAATTATTTCTGCACGGCTCGTAATTAATTTATATAATTTTTCTTTATATAAAAATTTTCTATTTGCAAAAAATTTTATGTTTCTTGACCAAATCCACTCTGGTCGATGCATTTCTTTTCTAACTGCCTATTCGCCGATATCAAAAGAAAACTTACTTTCGTATAATTACATTAAAAAAACAATATTTTAAAATTTGTTTTTGTTTCAAATGTAATAGTTTGAAAGGAATATTTCTTTCGATACATTCGATGACACCAACATCAAACGGTTACTTAAACATCTGCCAAATAATAAATAGAATTTGATGTTTGACGTATTTCATTACAAATATAAGAAATCAGGGTAGAAGAAAGAACCTTGAATTGATCTTGAAATTGTTTGAAGAAATCCGATCTATCACAACCCGTTTAGTGGGATTCCGGAACAGATAGCAACAAGTTTTAACAGAAGTGCTTGATGTACCACTCCTTCATATGCCTGAATAAAAGCTAGTGCTATCGCCACACTTTCACCGATATATTGTATGGAGTGACACTATTTTGCAAGTGCCTCATAGAGTGTTCCATACGAAACCATACCGCTGGTTACTGAGTAAACTTTCGAACTCTCAAACCTTCACTAGATTGAAATTCAATATACTTTTAATCATTATGGACAGTGGAGAACAAATTGTTTTATGGCGAATATTTTTAGGAGTAAGCAATCTCGTCCTTTTTGGGGATTTAGTTGACATGAGCAAATTTCGACCGCGTTCAAAATTCACCGGCACAGCAGAAATCGCTGAAGAGTGTTTCCATAGCAGATGGCTCCTTCTGTGAACAGTGAAAAGACTTCAAACGAAAACATTCTTTTAAATTAGTTTCCTACAATATATTATCTTTCAAAATATAGAAATTTATTAAATATTTGAGCAAACATTTTTGATATTATTTCTATCTATGGGGCAGACAAGGTACTGTGCCACATAGAGTGTGACTATTTAATCTTTCAGCAGCAAACAAAAGCTTTTAAATAATAAAAACTACGTGGTTGTGTAAAAGGGTATTAATGTTTGTATTTGTACAATGTAGAGACTTGCAAATTGCTGCAGTAACCGGAAAGTACTTAAAAGCTATAAAGGATGTAAATATATGAAATTTGTAGCGCTTATATAAAATTTTATATTTAACAGAAACTATTTTTGCTTTCATCAACAACGTTATTGCTGGATTACTGATAGCAAGGACAATTTGTATAAAGTTGGCTTAATGGGAAAACCATGCAGCTTTTATTTTTTGTAGTTTTGAGCAGCAGAAAAAATATATAAATAAATTAGTTTTAGTCATACAAAGACAGAGAAAACTAAAATACGATTTCAGTTGCGAAAACTGTAGATTCAATTTAAATCTTGTTGTTAAAACTCAACGTACGACAAAAATTACTATGAAAATTTAAATTTTCTTTTACTCTATAAATTTGTAGAAATAGTTTTGGCTCCTGATCACTTAAGTAATTGATTCAATTATGGAACTAATTGAAACTTGTTTCAAATTTTTCAAAGTGAATTTTTGAGGAACTAATTTTTGAGGAACTACTTCCGCTTTCAAATAAAGCTATAAACACATTCACGACAGCAGGCTGCAGGCTACCGACTACAACCATGTGCTGATATGAAAATAATTAATTTCACGACTGCACGACTATACGGCCGAAGGTTTTTGTCCATGCTAATTTTGTCGTGTAGTCAAATTAAACTAATTTCTGTTTTTAGTTGGCAATGAAATAAATTCCTGCATATTAGATCAGTATTCTGTGTTCATCTTTTTATAAAATTTTAAAAATTCCATGAAGCTATAAAAAGATCACTAAGACAATCATATCGCGATCAATGCAAAAATGAGCCAAATTTTCCAAAACTTAAAAAAGGCCGTAAAATCTAAAACGAATTACAAATACAAAAAATTTCAAAACTCGAAAAACCTGCAAAAATTAGGAAAATTCGCAATAGCTTGCAATCATTGGGATAGTTGAAATGTTTAATATCATTTCAAAGTTGCTGAAACAATAAAAAATATAAAAAGTCACCAACAATGCAAAAAAAACACGACCTCCGTAAAATCTTCTAAAAAATACCTGAAAATGTAAGGAATGTGAATGCATATCACATTCCTTAAGTTTCTAACTCCATTTAGAAGGCTTTACGCCTTTCTCAAAATTTTTTAAATTTTTTGCGGTTTTTAGCTATTTTCGAAATATTTCATTGAATTGCACTTTTTGAAAAAACGTAACTTTAAATAAGCAAAAAATCTGAAATATATGTGAATCAGCTGCTTAATATGTAGCTGTCGTCCTTAAAATAATTATGTAGCTGCCTACATAGCGACATCTGTAGCAAGCGGCATTTGTAGTCATGTGGCCTGCTGTCATGAATGTGTTTATAGCGTAATTGTGTATTTTCATTTTCAAAAATATGCGTCAAAATTTATCAAAAATTAAAATTTGTTCAATTAACTTTGTGACTGAATCAATCATGGTGAAATAAATAAGTGGGATTACAAGTTCTACAACTACAATATTCCAACAACAAAAAAGGAATTTCAATGTATTTTTAAGTAATATTTGGGACAACTAGTGTATATAATAAAGTGCATCTAGAACACTAATTGAAGAAAAAAAGGAATTTGTGTTTTTGTAAAGTCTATCAAAATTTCAAAAATTATTTTGTAAACACAAATGAAATTGAAGCGCTGCACATATGGTGAAGTAAATAAATTTTTAGAAGTTAACATTAATTTTTTAGTTAACTTTAGAATAAAAATTGCAATTTAATGTGTATTTATTGGTAGTTTTTATGATTTCCTATAACATTAGCTTCAAATAGAGATCGTAAGGGCTTTTTTAATAATTGTCGGCAATATTGTGAAAGACAAAATTGCTCAGCAGGTAAGAAATTTTTCAAGAAAATAATTTTTCTATATTAAAAAAAATACAATAATTTAACAAAGTCCACGTTTAGAAGACACAATTTAGTGACGATCCCGATAAATCTGAAGAAGATCTGCCACGCTCGATGAAAAGGACAGTTGTTCTTCGGTGAAATTGTATGATGAGTCCACTTTCAGTAAACAGAAGGATTTAGACTGGGGAATCTTTCTGTTTACAGCTATTGTTATTCAACTAATGCCAAGGATCAGGTGACTGAATTCGCTTGAATTTTGGCTGCCAAAATTGTTTAAATTATTTTGTTTGTTTACATAAGAAAGTAAATATTAAACATATTTCTTATTTATAATAACATGCTTTATATGAATCTGCCTTGAACAATATGATTTATTTTTGCTGGCGCAAGGTAAAAGCATTATGGCACAGTAATATAATATTCCTGGATTTTAGAAAATCTAGTTTTAAAATTTTTATGTTTGAAAATTCAATATTTTAACTTAATTTCAAACTTATAAAATTACTACTGAAGACCTCATTAGTCTTTAGTATTGACGTTATGTGCTGTTCTTTTCTGAAGAAAATATTTCTTACTTACTCGGTCTGTGTCTGAACTTCTGGATGTGGACGATGAAATTCTAGGAATGCATCTTTCAAATGTTTGAAAAATGTCTTTTATTTAAGAAAAATATATGAATTTTTTTTAAATTTTAATCAAAATAATATTTTCTGGCTTTTAAAACAAAATTTGTAATATTTCACACCACAAAAAACTAAACACACACACTCTTGGCTGTCACTTAACGTTGTATTCTATTTTCTACAGAATAGTCCGCAACAGAACAGAACGAAAAAGTAACAACAAACCACACATACAGTTTTTCAATGGAACAGAAACAAAACAGCTGATTCGTAACAGAACAGAACGTACAAACTAATTCTGCCTTAAATTATAGGTTATTCAATTATCATTAATTTAAAATTATTAAAACTTTCAGCTTAATTTTCTCAATTTAAAATTGAAATTATCTCAATTTCAAATTGCATTTCTCAATTTCATTTGAATTTTCTCAATTTCAAATTGAAATTCTCAATTCCACATGGAATTTTCTCAATTTCAAATTGAAATTCTCAATTTTATTTGGAATTTTCTCAATTTTAAATTGAAATTCTCAATTTCATTTGGAATTTTCGCAATTTCAATGAAAATGTTGTAGTAATTAAAATCAAATATTCAAATATATTTGTGAATAAAATTAATAATTCTAATCATGTTGTGTGATGTATAGAGCAACCATTGAAAGCTGTTTTCTTGACGATGACATCTAGATAAATTAAATTGCTTTGAAATTGCGTGCAGCCTACGTCACAGCTATCAATTTAAATGAATTTTGATAAGCAGTACGTGTGAATAACTTGAAAGATAAACTTGTGCGTGTGGCTGCAGAGCACTTGAAAATTAGAATTGAAGTAAAATGTTCTTCGTAGGTTGAACTTCAACAGCAGAACTGAATAAGTAGTGTTTTACTTTTTCTGTATTATAAAGTTATTGCTTTTGTGGGAAAAAAATTTAACAATTTTGCAGATACTATGACTACTTATAGCTCCAATGAAAACTCTCACGGTCTAAAAATCGTCCCTAAAAAATATATAAATCACCCAAAAATAAAAAGATAAACAGTTTCCGAATATTTTGTTGTTTTCAATAGAAAATTTGTAAAACAATTTACAGCCCTCATTTTTCCTGCTTCAACTTCAGCTTAGCGGAGACCGTTCCAAATGAAAGGCAACAGGCGTTAATATTTCTGTTTTACTTTTCAGTAGGAAAATGTGGGAGTAGTTTCATAAAATGTTTCCAACCACTAAAGATCAATAAACAAGACAATTTTCTTTGCACTCTGTCTTGCAAAAAGCTTTTTATGTATATTCGTGAATTCCAAAACTTTGTACAGAAAATAATTTATCTATGGGTTGCTTACAACATATATGTACAATTCATTTGGTTTTCCTTTAGAACGCCATACACTCTCACCGCTTTCACATCGCCCACACAGAGAGTCGTAATCAGTTCATCATTTTTATATTCCCGCACAATTTTCGTTGACTTCAAACCTCGTCCTGACTGTTCTTGCACAAAAACATTGTCATCTAAATGACATACTGTTCTTACCACGCGATTGTCTAGAGTAGTCTCCTCAAATGCTTGATCCAACTTGAATTTGATGCTACTGCAACGATAAGGCGTTTCCAAGGTGAACGTGTAGGTTTCATCGTCGTTTTGCAACAATGTACATTGAGAAATTACGGTGTTGCCCATCTTGCGGAGGGTCAAACCGACACCCAATTGCTTCATGTACTCATCAAAATTTTCACTTTTTTTTAGAATAAATTTTGTCCCCAAAAAATTTTGTGACATTTTCGAAGAGGTTCGTCAAAACAGTGGCCAAATGCCGACAATAATTTAATTTTGAATTTGAACAACTAAATTTTTTTTTTGTTTTTTAATTTGGAAATTTATTTTAATGAACAAATGTATTTGCTTTAAGCAATTTAATTTATGTAAATTGAAAAAAAACACATACTTAAATCGAACATTATTAATAGTAAGGTATATTAATTATTCGGTACGCTCACCTCGTCAGCTGATGAGCAGCTAATCGCTGCCGAATTTCAAAAATTTCGTTCACAATTGAACAAGGCGAATGCATACAGGTGAACTTGATAGCGCAGCTGATAACTTTTTTTTTTGTTCTATCCAAGGCGAATCATGGTTACATGCCAAAATTTATTTATTTCTTTTGTTTATATTTGAGTTGAAAATATTCATAAAGCACCCCATACACGTTTCAATTCAATTATCAATTTAGTCTTTCAACTGAATTGATTCTTGAACACACACTTCATAAGCTGAATTGAAAGATTTTCATTTAATTGTAAAATTTATATGGTTTTTAGAATTAAAAATTTAAAAATTAAAAACTCTATTGCAATGGCTGAAAAAAGAAAAGTAATTGCAATAATGATTATTGCAGGATGCATTGACGATGAAAAACAAGAAAAGCAACGCAAAATTTGCTCAAAAGAATGGTTGAAGAACAAGAAAACAAAAATTCATTCATTTTTGCCACCAATGTCATTTTTATATTTTTTATTTAAAATTCAATGAAATTAAAGAAATACCTAACTTTTTCTTTGCAAAAGAAAAATATAAACATAAATTTTGACAGCTGATCAAGAGATTTAATTACACACAGCACAATCGAATTGAAAGACTTACTATCCAACTTGAAAAAAACAAAATCTTTTGATTTTTCTTCAACCAAATCTACAACTGCCAAACTAATCAATTGACAGAGCCATACACGCCTTGATTGGGACAACAACCGACTCAGTTGCCAATTGGATTGAAACGTGTACGGGGTGCTTAAGTGAACAAATTTTATTTTATTTAAAAGTGGTACACTTGTAGCAAAAATAACAAACAAAAATAAGGAACGCGATGCTTCTCAATTAGCTCCGGCCGCGGAGACTGTTATGTCAGCCAAAATATGATCAATGCCACCGTTGACAACTTTTTCGAGGAAGAGCTACTAAATTATATGTTAAACAAGGCAAAATCAACGTTGGTCACGCATCTGCTGCAGTTAAAAACCCTAGAAGTGAAGAGGATGAAGAACAAAAAGTCGTCATTTAATAAATTTGACGTTTTACAACGCCTTGGCTAAGAGTATTCCTCCACCAGAGTATTCCAAATGGTTGCAAACTTTTATACCCCAACACATTAGTGTGTACTTACAATTCACGAAAACCATTGAAGTATTGAGTAGTGTTAAGTCAATACTTTATAAGTATCCAGTATTGAAAAGTATTACTAAGTATCGATATTTTATTATTCGAGACAGGACTCGACACATTTTTTTCAAAGAATTTCAAACAAAACTTATTATATTTTACAACTCTATTTGCAATGTCATAAACAATTTTGAATCTCTCCAAGGAGAATTCATTTTACAAGTGATGTTGCAAGTACAGCTGACGGTTTTCCGTGTTTGTATTTTCTGGTGTTTTTAACTGGTTTTTTTGGATACAGAGAATAATATATTGCAATCAAGAAACAATTATTTTTGCTTGGAGCACATGGATTGTGATGAAAGTTGATAAAAATTTAATTTAAATAAATTTTATTTCTTCTATATTTGACATTTTGTGCAAACAAGTCACCCAAGGCGTATTTAGCCAGGTGACAGCTTTGCTTATTTTTTTTGTGATACTTTGACAGTTTTTTCACAGTCAAAGTTTACTTTGCAAAGTTTATTTCAGCTGGAGACAGACAGAATAAGAAAATATTCGTCTCTCTGTCTTTCTCCCAGCTAAATTAAAACTTTTCAAAGTAAACTTTGACTGTGGAAAGCCGTCTTTTGTGAATGTCAAAATACATAAAAAAATACATTTGTCTTTTTAAAATTTTTTTCTGTATCTGGTTTCTTCGATTTGTGAAGGATGTTTTTAACAGAAACGAAGCGATCACATAAATCAAGAAAACAAGATTGCGCACTCAGCCGAAAAAAAAATTCTACTGCTCATCGCCGTCATTATAGAATACAAATGAATGTTTGTTGTAAAAGGTGTAAGAGGTTTTTGGCTGAAAACTGGAAATAACTCAATAACTTATAAACGGGCGCATCGATTTGAACAAAATTTTAAATGGACAAAATATAGATGCAGTGAAGTAAAACTTTTGAGTTTGTCATTGAAGCTATTTGAATAAGAGCTTCCTCGGGCTACCAAAATTTTACATTTCGGCTTGCTTTCCATAAAAAAATGTGCTTTTGCTTTTAACATATATTCTATGTCTACGTCACAACACAACACAATCACACACAACAAAATAACAGGCCTGCGCAATGCGCAATCTATTTTTCTTGGTTCATGGTAGTTCTTGTATTGTTGTTACTGTTTTACTAATACTGGCACCCACTTATATACTCCTTGACGCTACCTCTAAAATGAATGAACGCTTCTAATTATTTTAATAAAATATTTTTTAATATGTACGTACAGATAGCTATTTTGAATTTCCTATTTGAAATCTTTTTACTACAAGCTATTTTGCGTTTTGTATTTGTAGTTTCAGCATTTATATTTGGAATTAAACTATTTCAAATAAATATTTTTGACCGATCCTGACCAACGCCTGCCCAATCTGACTTAACAAAACTGCCAAAACCCACACAAAAAAACTTTCAATTATTCAAAACAAAAATTTTAAACTAATTTAAACTTTTTCCTCTACATTCTCCATGGTCATACTGCACAATATATTTATATACAAAAAGTTAAACGTATTTGCTAATAAATTGACGCTAGCATTTAATGAAAAATTTAATTTTGAAATAATAAGAAATTTACTAAACAGTTAATGAAAATATTTTGTTAAAAAGAATCTTGCTTGTGATTGTTTTAATAAATTTCATTTTAACATTTCTAAAGTTTGTAAGAGGTCTTTATTTGTCTGCAAGTTTTCCCCTAGGGCATGATTTTAATAGTTTCACTATTCAATTATAAGATTTAGTTGTTAAAAAATAGTAAAATTTCATAGCATTGTACCTTAAGGCCTCATTAGTTTTTACTTTTCATTGCCGTTCTGTGCCGTTCTATTCTGTAGAAAATATTTCTTACTTACTTGTTCTGTGTCTGAACTTTCGGATGTTGGCAATGTAATTATAGGTATGAATTTCGTAAATGTTTGCATATAAATCTTTAAAAATATTGAATTAAAATGAAATTTTCCGACGTTTCACACAAAATTTTTAATATTTAGCACCATAAAAAAATTAATGCGTACAAAGTCTTGGCTGTCACTTAACGTTGTATTCTATTTTCTAGGGAATAGTCCACAACAGAACAGAACGAAAAAGTAACAACATACCACACATAAGGTTTTTCAATTGAACAGAAACAAAACAACTGATCCGTAACAGAACAGAATGTACAAACTTATTCTGTCTTTATTTACCTCATAAGTTTCGTAAATAAAAATTCATATTTTACACAACTCTGAACTTCATAAATGTACATACAAGCACACATGGCATACAAGTCCTTGTTATCCTAAATTGGTCTATAAGGATATTAATGTGTAGAACATGATTAAAAAGATAAACAAAAAATAATACACTTCGTAAAATGATTTATACTGTCTTCTAGTACGGACTCTCCCCTTTGATTCTGTATTATATTTACACATATTTAACTTATTTGTAATGCAGTGCGTAGGTGGTGGTTTTTCCTAGAAAACGCTTCTAGCAAAAAAGAAAACAAAACAAATTTAAAAGCACCAAGACGAATTTATCAAAAATGTCTGTTATGCATGACGGGACAGGCTTAAATAAGGCGTAAAACTTGGAAACATAATTTTAAGTTTTTTCTTCAAAATAAACAAAGGATTTGAGATTAAATAACTGAATTTAATAACAAAACGAATTAAACGAAAATCACAACTCGTTTTATATAAATGAAAAAAAAAAACCACAACAAAAAACATCAGAAGTTGTTCCAAGTACAAGTATTGAATTAAATATTGAATTGAGTTTGCCGGCAACATTTAATGCAGGCAGCTTGTAAATCGTAAACCTTTCAGTACTACAGATAACTTCCGTCTTTTGGCAACCACTTGCTGTTCCACCAGAAATAGAACCAAATAGAATAGAGTTCAGTCCAACGTTCAGCAAATTTTTCACTGGGAAAAATTACAATATAAAAAAGCATTCATTTAGACAGAATATAAGATAATTCTTTTAAATAAAAATAAAAAATACACACATGTACTCGTATTTATGGTTTCGAAAACAAAATGTTTTATTTTTATTTTCTGTAGACTTCTAAATTTAAGGGAAATTCTTATAAAAAATCGAGCGAAATTCATCACATTATCTTGTATGATTGTTATTTCACTTTCATTTATTTTATTTTTCTAATAAAACAAACGAGATCACAGTGCCACAGGCCCGTTTTAATAAAATATTTCGAATTTTCTGAGATTCGTTGGAATCAATTTTATTACAAACATAATTCTTTTTTAGTTTAAGACCGTATATATAATTAATATAGTAAGTTCGGGTAAAGTGGTATAACCATTTTTTATTTTAACTATAATGTTTTGCAGCTTAATTCGATTAGAGCAGATCTCAGCTGGTATTCTAATACAGATCTTAGGTTTACATTGAGGAAAGTGAAAGAGTATTTGGTGACCAAGTTACAAAGATATTTGAGACAAAGTAAAAAAATCCAAAAGTTTCGTCTATTTCATAGCGAAAACGCATTAAATAATATTTATAGTTTAAGACTTTTTTTGCAGATGTCTCACTTATTTTTGCGAACGATAGTGATCCTGTGAACTTTTTAAGAAAGGTGAAATCCCACCTTTTTGTAATCGATAACTTTTATAAAGACTGGGGCATTCGAATTAATACACAGAAATCTGAAGCCATTTGTTTTCGTAACGCTTCTCTCTTTTTGCATGGTTCAAATATAACATTTAAAGAACGGATACATGGGGTAACATTAAACAATAATAAAGGGATTGCGGATCAAGGGAATTTTCATGAAATTGCTTGCTAACAGACATTTAAGTCAAAGAGCTAAGTTATAATTTTACGAAGTGTTTATCCGTTCCGCGGTGCTAAATGGTTTTCGATTTCTCCGACCGTTGTGTTAGAATTGGAGATTTTGGAAAGAAGCTGTTTGAGACGTTGTGTTAAAGAGAAATTTGAAAATTTTGTCAAAGAATTTTCAAATACGGTAATTTACGGAAAGGCTTAACAATCTTATAAACCGTCTTGAGAACCACGAGTACAGATTGATGACAAGAGTTCTTCACTCGCAGGAGGGCTTTGATTGGAACAATTTATATATTTTACCGATTGGAATTTCAAAAGAGGACAACAATTACTTACTCATCTCAAGTAATTACTATTTACCAGGGTTTTAATCACATTCTATCCCGTATTCCGATAAGAGGATAGAAGTTTACTTTAGTTTTTCCTGTAAATATGATGTTTTAATTTTAGTATTAGTTTTAAGTTTTACCATAAGATCTCATTTTGACTATCAATCAGTCCTTGTAAAATTTTATTGTACTTTTGATTAATATAATTTTTTTGTTTATCTATTGATGTAAAATTTCATATCTCAGCCAAGTTTAACTAAGCATATAGCGTTCTTCAGAACTAATAATGTCTTAAATATTTATTAAAAAAATGCTGTATAGTTTTAAGTTTATCATCATTTATTCATCTGCTTTGTGATATAATTTTTGAAGTCTCAATAAAATCTAAATTCAATTAAAATTAAAATTGTTTAAGACTTATGGTGTTTTCTTTAAAAAAAAGTGCGATATTTTTTGTCTTTTTAATTGAAAATTAGCAGTATAATGATTTTTTGAAATAGTGGGTTTATTAGAAATTATTGCATCATCACTTCCGCGACAAAATGTTTGTCTAAAGAAAACTTTGAATAGCAAGTTTTGTGATAAAAAGTAGAAGAAATATTACACTTTTTTTAGAAAAGAAAACGGCATTAGACTGCCGCTTTTTCTGGGGAAAATTACAGCTTCTATGCTTTATATTCTATTTCAGTTACTTCAGTCGCAGGACTTCCTTCTTTTGTTCATGTTTGATATATCTATTTTTTTTAACTGCTAATTAGAAAAAAACAGAAATTACTATACATTTCGGAAGTTATTACACTGTGAAATACCTACCAATTGTTGATGTCATTGATGGTCGTTCTTTTCATTTATTTCATGGTTTGAAAATTATTAAATATTATCATTGAAATTACTGTCATCGTACTGTCGTTGTTACGTAAATTGAAATTCTCTTAACAGCAGCAAGCCGTACCGTACCGTTGACGTCATTTGCTTGCTGTATTCCTACACTCACTGTAGTACCTTGAACCTTACTTTATACGTACATTTTAATACTGATGTACATACTTAGGATGTGAATAAAATTTATTATTCCATTTTATCGCCCTAAAATGCAAATGAAATTTTCACCTTATTTACGTGATAAACAGGATGCCTGTCATTTTTAAACAAATAAGCAAACATTAGCATCCTCGCAGACATGAAACAGCATCAGCATTAAAACATTATCAATTTTGATGTATTAAAACTGGACCGTTTATCAGTTTTAAATATTTATTTTTTTTGTCTCTCGTGTTAATGCTTTTTTCCCTTTCAAGGCTTTTCGTCCAAATTGCGATACAATTATGCTGTGACAACAAGTTTAAAAGCCCAATATATATTATACTCGTAAGTAAATTTAATAAAACTAAAAACAAAGTAAAACAAATAAAAAGTTAGAGACAAAAATTAAACGATTTAAAATTGTAAGCATCATTGGGCATTAAATTCCATAAATAAACGTTAAAAATACATTAAACTACATGCTATCAATTACTAGGGATCTGAAAAAGAAATACTTACAGACAAGCTCATTCTTTTACATAATCGTACTTGCTTAGCAATACTGTATTAAATCCAAAGTTTCAAAATTTCCAGTATCTATAATACGAGTATTGATAGGCAAACACTACCTTTAACGGCCGTAATACTGAATCGATTTTGGAAAGATTTTTATGTTTTTAAAAGTGTTTTACATAGATATGCACAATCTTAATTTTATTTAAATCGCTTCGATATTTAGGAAGCTATAAGAGTTTAAAGTTGCTACTAACACACGCAGCACACTTATTATACATGCATGTATCAGCTGCAACTTGAAAAATGTGCATGTGTGTTTGTCCAATTTGCTTTTGCATATAAATGAGAAAGAGTTTTGAGTTGTATATTTAGAAGGTTTCTTGTTTTTGTATTTTATCGTATAAATTTATGTAAATGTTTAATATTAATTTCTGGAATGCGGTCGATTGAGTCAACTACTGGATACACCAGTAATCTTTAAAACATTAATTTTATCATTAAAAATTCACAAAGTTAATCGATATATTAAATGTAAATTTTTGACGAAAAGTGAAAAAATAAAATTTCGAGTTAATACACTATTGTTAAACAACTGCTGTGGTATGTACTCCATATATGTGTGAACAAAAGGAAAGGATATACATTTCTTAGTGTGCGTATGTAAGAGCATACTCTCTTATAGTATTTATGTATATATAATTTTAATTTACATAAAACAGTGCAAAGCAAATACTGCTGTATTGCAACAATTGAGATGAACTAAAGAATATACGAATTAACACAAGATTGGCTCTAATGGTAAATGCGCACATCTATTCTATTACAAAAATAGGCAAATACAAATTTTTGTATCCATTTTTCTTCATTCTCTTACCATATGGTAGACATTGTTGAGCTTTAGTGACCCGACTATATATTATTGAAATCGGTTCAGTATTAAAGGAATAAAAGCATCCTAAAGTTGACACCACTACAAAGGCTAAAAATATACACTTACATACACTTATGTAAGTACTGGTTCAAGTAAAAACATAATCAACGCAATCAGAGTTTTTAAGAGCATCTACGCGTATATGAGTAATAAGAAGTTGATAAAAAAAAGAGATCAGAATTTGAAAGAGATGAGAATTAAAAATGGATATTCATGTTCATTACAGCTTTGTTTTATTCGGGAAGAAATTTGTTTAAGTAAATGTTAAATATTAAATTATTTACAGCTAGAATATGGTCGATTGCGCCAGCCATAGGAAATACTAATATAAATAAATACGTAAAAGGTAAAAACCCCCTATTAATCGCTCCATTGGACAATAGTCGGAAATTCCAAAAAAAGGTAAAAAATTTAGTTTTTTTTCACTTATTGCTATGCGTTATATGTCATTGTAATTTTTGGCCAATTCATCAAATTGTGTAAAAATAAAGCTTGTTGTTGCAAATTATTATTTACGTGTAATCGGCGTAGCTGAAAATTTTATTTCTGCATCTTAGGTCCAAAATTATGTTGAACTAATGCTTTTTAACGCCCTTTTAAGTCGCGTACTTTCGATATTGCAAAAGAAGTTTATAAAAAATTAAAGAATGGAGAATATAAGTATTGGTAAGTATTTAATGTTTATGATCACATAACAATCAAACATTTTTTATAATAATGAAGTAAATTCAAATAGAGCAAAGGCAAATTCATAACAGGTAGAATCGCCTCAATTCGCTTTGAAAAATACCTGCTTTCTTTTCCAAAATCAAGCGTCAAGCACTATATATAAATCAAACTTAAACAAATGTTGACAAACAAAACAGATCAAAATGCAAGGAGATGCAAGGAGCAATAAATAATCAGCTGAGCTGTCGAGACCACCCGTTATGAATTCGTCTTGGTGTAAAATATATCCAGCATTGTCAAAAACAGCTCTCATAAAGTAAAGAAAATTAAACTGTTTTTTCTTTTGTATTATATTTCAATTTGTATTGTAAAATAACTATTTAAATAATTTTTTTTTTAATTATAATCTCTACAAATTTACCACTAATAAGGCACTAGCATCAGGCTTATAGCATACACGTTTTGTTTCTCGCTGAGACCTAAGGATATGTGCGTTCGAAAATAACAAATGCTCTACAGGACATGCCAATAAATGATCAAATCTCATAAAATTGCTTAAGGTACTCGTATCAAGTAAAATAAAATGGTTTTTTATGATCCAGACATCAACAACTTTCACTGCAAAGAAATTGTGGAAATATTAAAGCAAACGGAAAAGGATACTATGAGTATCTTTGGTAGCTATGGCAGCCAGCGCAAGAAAGATCTCCAAAAAACATTGGATCCTTTGAAGAGGTCGTTGATTTGCATACCACCACAACTGGTGAAAACAAAAAGCAATGTTTTCCAATTATTAGATGGAATTTGTTAATAACAAATCAATATATACACAAAGAAGGATCTTTATGAGTGGAAGAACCAACCTTAAAGCTTAATTTAAGTGAAGAAAATTGAACGAAAGCAGTTGAATGAATTTCAATTAATTTTGGTAACGATAATGGTGCTTCTTCTACAATATCTGGAGAAATGATCGATTTTGTTGATTTCAATATCGACATTTCTAATGGGGACGTCAATTTGGACGATGTTAGCGAAAGTGGAGAGATTGATTGGGGCACTGAAAGATGCACGGATGAGCTTTACGAACTTAAAGCATTTTAACGATTTTATGAACTACGTGAAGTTCAATCCGCATGTAGCAATAATATGTTCTCATTAATGGAATCCATTTCAACTCATGATGATCAGTCTAAATTTAAAATGCTTAAACAAGTTGGCAAACTTCTTGAGAAGATCGGCTGTGAAGAAACAAGGCACATATTCCAATTGAAATATGCTGATTTATTAGCTTACAAATTTAATGAAATGTTAAGATCTGTGGAGAAAACACATACTACAAAGCAAGTTTTGAAAGATCATGCTGCTGAATTAGAAAGACAACCTTCGGCTTTAGCTTGAGTTACAAGTTTTGTTTAATCTGCTTTTGAAACTAACCACTCAATACTTTTGTAAATAAATAATGTTCGTAAATACACAACAATAATCTTTTATTTATTTATTTATTATTTATTATTTATTATTTTAAATTATTCAAAATCTAATATAGAATTAGGATCCGGTAGAAAATGTTGTAAATTGCAAGGAAAATTCTGCTTAGTACAGACTTTTAGCAGCTGCAAATAAAATGTCTGTTCCCGTAATTTTTTTCAAACACTATTGAAACTTTCTACATTAAAATTTTTGTTTATTACAAAATGTAACACATGTACAAATTTCGACAGAACGGAATGAAAAACCCAAGGCGAAAAACAGAATCACCTGTGTTCCAAGGCAAAATCAAGGGTCAAACACTATAAATGAAATGTAAAAAATATGTGATATGCATTCACATTCCTTACATTTTTCAAAACTTTGCAACTTTTCTCGGATTTCGCATTTTTTTGCAATATTGATGACTTTCTATTTTTTTATTGTTTCATGGACTTTAGAATGATATTAAACATTTTTGTTTTCCCAATGATTGGAACTAATTGCGAGTTTTCATAAATTTTGTAGTTTTTTGCGAGTTTTCTTACATTCCTTGCATTTGCAGCTCGTTTCAGAAGGTTTTACGGCTTTTCCTAAATTTTGAAAAACTTCCCGCATTTTCGCGATTATTGCGATATGATCACAGGCCTTTTTATTGCTTCATTGAATTTTTAAGAATTATTTTTACACCAAAAGTTAATGCCAGAAAAAGAATTGAAATTTTTGCATTTTTTTATTTCACATTAAAAAAAATATTCCTTAGCAATAATTTGCTTTACATATTTTGTTATATTGTCAACTCTTTATTTTGTGTCGTAGCCAACAAAAATAGAAATTAATTTAATTTGACTACACGACAAAAGTAGCATGGACAACAACCTGCAGCCGTGCAGTCGTGAAAACAATCATTTTCATATAAACACATGTATTCTATGTTTTACAGGTTGTAGTCGGCAGCCTGCTGTCGTGAATGTGTTAATAGCTTAAGCATTCGAATTTAATGAAAGAATTAATTGTTCTCGTCTATAATTATGTAAATAATTGCTGATCATTTTCTTCAACTAGAAATGAGTTATGTTTATCCCGTTTAAGCTTTTCTCTTTATCATTTTTGGTTTTCTGATAGGCTTCAGTTCTTTTCACGATTCCACAAACCAACGCCAAGTTACATTTAAGAATTTTGAAAGACAAACGATCAAAAATTGTTAACCCGCCTCCACTAATTATGTGGGCGCCAAGGTAAACTTTGATAATGGCTCAAATATGAGGGGCACGGGCGCACATCTGCACATCAGAAGGTCATATAGGCTCCCTGACGAATGTAGTATCTTCCAAGCGGAGCTTATAGGGATCTTGAAGGTCATAGAATCGGTAAGGAACAATATTGCTTAGAGGCTCGGAGATCACTATTTATGTGGACAGCCAGGCGGCTCTTAAGACCTTAGCTAGTAGATAATTGTAGGAGGACTCTGCGAAAAATTCTAGAGGGTAAGATTATGTTGGGTACCGGGTCACTGCAACATCAACGGCAATGAAATAGCTGATGAGTTGGCAAGAATGGGCTGAGAAATGGAGGATCAGAGCTGTCTAGAGGCGGTTAGACCTCCGATAGGCTTCTCTTTTGGAAGGATCAGGGAATGGGCCTGAAGGAGCCGAACGGTTGCGTGAGGACCCTGAGGAGCTGAAGACAGTGGAACGCATCCTATGTCACTGTCCCAGGCTACAGAGCAGCAGGCTGAGATGGCTAGGTAGCAGATTCTTAGGCGGATTACGGGATGTCTCGGGCTTTGGGCTCGAGAACGTAATAGGATTCGTAATGAGAATGGCGTGGCTATGTAGCAGGAGACTGGGTGCAGGACGCATACAGGCGACTTGTTGACAGCTTTGTTCTTTTTCCCTTTTACGCTTTTCTATCCTACTTTATATATTTATCGTTTTCTTTTTACTTCTCCGAACAAAAAGTAAGACATCACAATGGACCTTTTTAGCCTTTTGTGACGATGCGGGGCTTACCTCACACCAGCTTTAATACTTACTTACCTAACGTTCAAAATACGTTTGTATTAGTTTCATTAAGTTAAAATTTGAATGAATGTGTATGTATGTATGTGTTTATACACTCAAAAATAAAACCAATCCATCCGTACTTAAACCAATCCCAAGCGGCGTTAAAAATACGGTAATCCCAGATTTACTTAAATCAAGTACAGAAGATTGATTTAAGTACGGACTATTAAGTGCTCAATTTAATTTTTTAGTATTATTCTTTAAATTAAGCTTGAGGTCACTTTTTTAAAAATCAACCAAATTTATTTTATCGTTACCCTTTGTGTAATTTCTTCAGGAGGAAAAAATCAATAAACAATTTATATAACAAAAAATAATAAATTATTAGTCAAGAATATATTTTTCCGTTTTGGTTTAAAAACTTTTTGTCAATTGAAGAAAGTGAAGTGTTTACACCAAATAGAAGGACGGAAACTTCTCAGCACTAAAATTAACTATGCTAATGAATGCTTCTCACCCCAAAATGCCCAGGAAATATTCAAAAATCAACGAAAAAGTGCCACTGCGACAAAACATAAACAAAATTGCTTGAGTGACAGTGACAATGAGCAACCAATATCCCATTCGGCTAAAAAAAGAAAAATAATAAAATTAAAATTTACATACATGCGTAAGCTAATGGGAATGAAAGTGAGTGCCAATGAGAAATCCAATTTGGTTCAAATTCGAACGAGTGGCTTTCATTCGCTTAAGTTTCCTTTCTTAAAGAAGAATAATATTTTTATGAGGAGCCGCAAAAAATAACGTACTTTTTTGACAAATTGATTTTTTTACTTTTATATAATATTTGGATTGAAATCTTCTAGAAAAAGTCTAGTTAGCATATTTAATTTTTAACAAAGAAAAAATGGGTTCCAAAAATTGGTGCATAACAAACCGTACTTAATTAATTTTTTTTTCTAAACGTACTTTATTCATAGTCTTTGCCATTTTTTCGTTTAATGAAAGATGTAATAACAAGACTAAAAGTAAAGTAAACTTAAACAGTTGTAAAGCCAACATAAACTCTACTTTTTTATTCTCTTTTTATTATTTTGTTTTAATAATATTTCTTAACATTCTAAATTTGCTTAACATTTTTTTTTAACTCTTTCCATTTTTGTTCAAATTAACTAATAAATAATAATAACAGTAGTTTAACAATTCTTTGATAATTGAGTAATATTAAAAAAAAATAGTTATTATTATAATTAAAAAATGAAAAAATTAAAAGATGGAAGAATTAAAAGATGCTGTAGAAAATGTAAATACCTAAAAAGCAGAATGTTAAAATGCAAAAAAAAATATATATTTTTTATTTTTAGCTCCGCGACCCAAAGAATCTTGTGTGCAGTTATAATAAAATATATAAAATGTTATGTGAACATTTTTATAGTAAAGTAATTGCTTTTTGCATCTTTGTAGGCCATGATGCTGTAACTGAAACTCATAAGATTAAGTGCAATCACGCGGCAACTAGCAAGTTTCAATGCAAAAAGTATAGTGAGCTCGATTATGTAAAAAATCGCCGATCATTATACAAAATTGTTGATAAGATAAAGCAAAAAACCTAATTAACCCTTTGACGCGTGGTGTACATTATAACAAACGTCGATTTTATCAACCCGTCATTGAGTTGAATTTTAGAATGAATGCATTTAATTAACAGTTATGGTTTCGTTGTTTTGTTGTTGTTGTTTAAATGCTTAAGAGGGTCCAAAATTTCAGAAAAACGTGAGATCAGTTTCACACATTTTGCCTTGTCATCATCGACGCAGCGTAGAATGTGTTAAAGTTTATTTTCAAATTAAAAAAAGTTTTAATTTTGTTTATTTTTTTTGGATACTTCTCTAATGTAAGCATATGTTTTACAAAAATACGAAGGCGTTAATTTGTCCCCATAATTGTTTACTCATATTTTCTGAAGCCTTCTCTTAAGCTCTAAAAATCACACATAAAATTTTGCCATGGCCAGAATCAATTCCCGTGTCAAATGTTTAAGCACAAAAAGTCCTCGACGAAGATACGATCAGTTCAACTTTAAAAATATTCAGCCAAAATATTGTCTAAAAAAATGCACATCATCGTTAATTTATAAAGCAAATCGAACTTACTCCGATATAACAGTGGTTTGATATCAAGCATATTTAATTTTATTATATTGACTTATGGCAGTTTGATGCATCTATTGATAAGTAAAAAAACTTGTTGCCATCTCCTTGTTCATGTAGTTCTTTGAGAGGACGAAATAAATCAACCCTTATTTCCCAAAAACTTTATATGATCAAAAATATGAACGTTTTGTTCTGCAGATCTTTATACATATATATATATATATATCAATATTTTATATTTTTTTTGTAAATTTTTTACAATTTCGACACTAGAATTATTCTTGACATTAAAACAAAATTTAATTTTTTTTTACAAGAATCGAATTTGTAAGGATAAAAATGCGGTTATCAAAATTTTTGCCAGCTAAATATTATTGATGTTGCACCAACAATATTATACTAAAAAGTGAAATAATATCGTTTGGGATAATAATTAATAAAATGTTTTATAATTTTAATATCCAGCTACGAAAAAAAACTAAGCAAAAGGAGCAAGTAAAAACTACAATGTTTAAACGTGGTCAACTCGAAATCAATATGGTTTTATTTTTTCAAGATTTCAGATTTTTCAAAATTAGTAATTAAATAGATTTTAGATGAGCGATGTTATCTAGAGGTACGTTAATGCGCCAGGCAAGCGCACACAGTGTATTTATTACACGAAAGCATTTACCCTGTTTTTAGCCTCCTCATAACTTTGATTCCCCTTGTTATAAACTTTTCTTAATACTTAAAATATCATTTCATTTCTAGGCAAACTTCTAACATGGCAATTGTTTTTTTGCTTTTCTAATCTAAAAAGAAATTATGAATTTTAAAAGATTTACCTCTCTAATCGTGAAACAAATTTTTGCAAGTTGGAAGTTTGCCTAGAAATGAAATGGCCGAAGTTTTTGAATATGAACTTGGCTTTATTTTTCACATTTATGCAGGCATGTAAAAAAGACTTCACTACAATCGGGATAAAAAAGAAAGAAGTATTTTAGAAGCTCGTTGATACCAATTGCATTTACTAATTTATCCTTCCTGGTTCACGTATAATTATTAATGTAATGTAATGTATTGTATTGCCAGATTTTATTTTGGCCTCGACGCACTATGGTCTATCGTAGTGTAAAATTGCCTCATAATTAGTTTTTACAAATGTTTGAATTTCGGCAAAAAATTATTATAAAGCGAACATCCCAAGATATAAAAATTGAATTTTTTTTATATTTTGTTAATAGAAATAATCGAAAATTAGGACCGAATTCACCATTGTGCGATGCCAAAAATTTTATCAGAATTAAGCGAAAATCGACAAAAATTTACTTAATCACCACTATCGTGAATATTTTTTCCCTCGAAATATTTCCCTTTTCCCTGATGTTCCAATCGTAAATAATTTCCGTAATAAATGTTCGCGTGAGAAGATAAACAAAAAATTTTCCACTTTTCCCTTGGTTTTGTTCACTTTATTTTAGCAGGTGAAATGAATTATTATTAAGAATAATAAGCAGTATTTACTGATCTGGTCGTAAAAAGAAATATTTACAGACCTAAATATGTAATTAGAAGGAAAATGTTGAAACTACATGATGTTTTTATTCATTTCAAAAAAAAAAAATAATTAATAAAAACATCATGTAGTTTTAACATTTTCCTTCTAATTACATAATTAAGTTTGTAAATATTTCTTTTTAGAACCAGATCAGTAAATACTGTTCATTATCCTTAATCTCCACGAAAACCCTTTTAAGAGTTTTCATCTTTTTGGTATGCAACTGTACTTAAAATATTTTAAACACATCTTTATTTACATTTTAAAACATTTAATTTATAACCAAAAATGTGTATTTCTTTATTATTGCTAAGCCTGAATTTGTTTAATTTGTTAGCTTTAAAAATTTTCTTCCATTTTATACATTCACTGAAAACTGGAATCGGGAGATTCACGATAGCAATTTTCCCTTCGAGGGGAATAAAAATTTCATGGGAACAAAAATTCCACTTGTTATTCACGATAGGCGTGAATAATATTTTGAATAAAATTACTAGATCTGTAAAAAGGACAAAGCCTTGAAAAACTCAAGCTATGGAGAATATCGTGAAAATTCGCAAAAAAATTGTTAAACTGTAATCAAGGCATTAAGTTAACTAAGGGTCGCTAAAACTGAAAGGAATGAAAAAATACTTGTTATCGTTGGAAAGATAGCAAAATTTTATAATTCATAATTTAAATTAACGAGTTCCACATATCGAACTTATGTACCATAAAAAAGTATTTTGTAGATTTGAAATAAATTTTATTTAACAAATTTTTATAAACACAAAAAAAAACATTTTATCTTACGCCCTTTTTTATAATTTTAAAAGACATATAGTTCAACATTAAGTGGTCGTTATGCATTTAAACAAAAGACAGCTTTATATTTAAATAAAAAATATACATATTATTACAATTTCAGTGCCTCTTTTTGTAAAATGAACATTTTTAAACGTTTGAAACTTTTGTTTAAAAAACTAAAATTGAAATTATTCTCTGATTATTTTTCATACAAATTAGAAATATGTACCTGATTAATTATGTCATGTTTGAAAAGTTTAGATACGTCTCCATTAACAAATTAAAGGAATAAATACTGTAAGTTTTCTTAATCGATTAATCAAACTCTTTGATTAAATACACTACTGATTAATTCAATCGATTAATCAAGAGTTCGAAATAAAATGGTTTTGAAATTAATAGGAATAAAACTTCTTTCTCGTGCTTCTATGCGATCTTTCGAATTTTCACTAAACTTTATTTAAATCACTGTCTATGGCAAAATTATTTTTAAATAAGGACAAATGAACCTTTTCCTGACTGCAATTGTTTATGAAATTATGATTTTATGTTTATATTTAAATCTCTATTTTATATTAAAGCTAAATCTTACAAAATGCGTAGTTTTCTTGGAAGTTTCCATGTTCTGTAACTCTCGCGTCGAGAAACTTTGCGATTGAAATGAAAATGCAAAATAAAATGATACAAACAGCTGTTTTTCTCACTAAACTGTGACTGTAATTTTTTTGGCGAGTAATAGCTGTCACGTAAGCAAATTACTCTCCAATTTGCAGAAAAAGTGTGTCTGTAAAATTTTTGCGAGCAAAGCTGCCGCTTTCAACTGTCAAATATACTCGCAAACAAAAACGTAATTAATAATGATAAGAAAAAAAACAATAACTTCTTTATTTTATTTTTAAACGCTCAAATATTTTTTTTTATTTTTATACACTAACTGCAGTAATCATAAAAAATAATTTGGGTGTGATATGTATTTTAAAGAAAATTTGTATGCAAAATTTTGTCTTAAAATATATTTCAAATACGAATTATTTTTTATGAATATATTTTTATGAATAATAAATTGAGTATATATTGGTCACTAGCGCTCTCAACGTATAAAATTACACTTCAGCTTCTTGTATATAATGACATTTCTAACGTAACGACGTAAGCCCTTTTGATAGTTTTCGACAAGAGTTACAGACACACTTTTTTCCCACTTTTCGAGAAACGATGGAATATTTTGTTTTACATGTTTTCGACGCGAGAAATTCTCGCCAAAGTTACGGAACATTGTACGAATAATCTCGATCATTTCTAAGACCGATCATAATTTTTTCAAAATATTTTTCTTCTCTACTGTAAATGTACACATCAAGTTAAAAATTATACTTAAACTGCAAAATAAGCTGTATAAATGAATATGCTAATTCTTTTAACTTATCCCTTTTTAAATATGACTTTTCTGTATTTATGCACATGTGAACGTAAATATTTAAATGATTTTAAAGCGTGTGTGAATTTATATAAAATACTTGCAAAAGAATAAGGAACACATAACCGAGTATTTGTTTAAAATGCCTTGTATTTTCTTATATGTACGAGTATGTGAGGATGGAATTGAATACATTTGTGTGTGTGTGTGTGTGTGTGTGTGTGTGTGTGTGTGTGTGTGTGTGAGTGTGTGTTAAATAGCTTAAAGCTGTATAAACACAAGGATTTGCTTCAATGTATGTGTTCATTTTCACATTGTGTAAAATATGTTTGTATTCATATACAGCGAATATAACCCAGCTGGCCAAGAGCTGATTAATAGACGATGTGAATGGCAAAAGGAGCACCTTTAAGGTACCCGCGAACCTAACTATTGGAAATTAAACTTTTTAATCACAGAAAATAACTCTGACACTTACAACAGATGTACATTTCCAGAAATATTTAGATGCCTTGTAGACAATTTTTGAAAGAGGTTAGATTTGAATTGTGTAACGAAAACATACAAAAAAGCATTAAAACCCCAAAAGTTATACCCCAATCATCAGTCAAATATGGCATACACAGAGTGCTTCAGAAAGATTTTGAAGTTTCAACTCCAAACGTTTCCGGTTTGCAAAAAACTAAAATAAATAAAAGCGGCCGTACAGCCGTAGTAAGGATTTGCACGTGCGCTTGCAACTGTAATGAACATTTAACAAACTGTCCAATTTGCACAAATTGTTGTTCGCGAAGCAATCACTGAAAATTTATTTGTAGCTAAGTGCTCGTTTCCGCTTGTTTTTTTATTTATGTAAACAAAGAAAAAAAAACCCAATCTAAAATCAACAAGAAGAAATGTTGATATCAAGTCATTGTTAATATGTGGAAAAAATTCAATTGAATTTACTTTTAACATTATTTAAAGTTAAATCAATGGTTAGAATTGTTAACTTAGTATTAAAATCTGTTGCTTTAAAATCAATCCCATCAAAATAACAGTGTACATTTTTAATTTTACCTTTACAGAGTTAAAATAACATTAATCAATTTTTAGTTTTGGAAATTCCGTTTTTGAAGTAATAATTACAGTTTTTCATGTAAAATTAACATTGCATATAGTTGAAACAAAATTAACTATTGTAAAATCAACATTGTTATAAACATTAAAATTTATTGAAACGATTAATTTGGCTCAAGTTCAAACCCGAGTTTACCCATTTATTTTATTTATTATTTTTTTATTTATTTTTTTTTTTATTTTAATTTTTTATTAGAAAATTTTTTGGATAAATTCATTATTTTTATTCAGAGAGTACTATATATAGAACAATTTTTATTATTCATCAGACTAGCAGAACGGATCAGTACTGATTTCAAGGTCGCTACACCATCTCATCAGCGTTCTTTGTTCAATTTTACCACTTTTGACGGGTTTGAACTTGAGCCAAATTAATCGTTTCAATATTAATAAAAGTTCGACTAATTACTTACAAACATTAATTAAAAATTACATTAGAATACTTTGAAAAAACTTTTCTCAATTTTAAAAATTAACAAACATTGGCTTATGTTAATTTAACATGTTAAAAAAGTTAAATAAAAACCATGAAACATGTTGAAACAACGTGAAACATGTTGAAATGAAATTAATTCATTATAAAAGAGAAAAAATTCAAAAAGCACCGCTACTTTACAGCATTAAAGAAACAGCAAGTTTCAATCTATCGCAGCTTTATTACGTAGCAGAAGTGCAGTGTTATAAATTTTGAGTGATTTTAAATTCGTTATTATGTCTGCAGGTAACAATGATAATATGAATTTAAAAAGGTTTGTGGAAAATTTAGCAACCGGAGGAGAAAATATTAATCTTGTTAGTGACGAAATATTATGGTAAACATTCCAGTTGTTCAAAATACGACACAAGGCTCCCAAACCCAGCTTTACATGTTTTTCCCATTAATAATCGTAAAATATATTTAAGAAAGAAATATTCGTAAACCTAAATGTATTTGCTATATGTGCGAGTATGTATGTGTTTATAAATGAATAAAGATAAAAAAATAATTGACTGCTTTTTACAAACTGCCTGTTCCATTGTTAAACAACATGGCGTAAATGTTATTTCAATATAGAAACCATGTTAAATTAACATGGAATTTCCTGTAATTTTGACATCTTTTTATGTTATTTCAATATGGCGTAGCATTAATTTTAAATCGCAAAATAGTTGATTCGACATTAAATTTATCTTGATTCAACATGAAATTCATGTTGTTATAAATTTTCTTAATATTATTTCTTAACGTTATTTTCACATGACAATCTTTTTGATTCAATTGGCGTGCAATGTAAATTCAACATGATTTTTAGTTGCTTTAAAGTGGATACATATAACTTTTATTTTACTTTAATATCATTTTAAATTAACATGAAACGCTTATGAAGCAAACATTAGAGTGGGTCAATTTGTATGTTTTAAAAACAATTCACTTAGCGGTTGTTCAAATCGTAGTCTACGACGAATTCTTAAAACGTTTGCCCAAAAAACCATGGGTCTAAAATCGAAATCAAGCTTCTGGTTTTTAACGAGAAAATTTTTTTCCTACTTTATATTTTTATATGGCAGCCCACTCTTATACAAATATATTTGTTCAACGCAATATTTGCCACAAAATCTGCGCAAAATAATTTTCAAATAAAGCAGCCCATAGACGTTGCGGCCATTGGTACAACTCGGTTGGTAATCAAGTTGTATACTTGTCGCACAAACAATACAATTAGCCGTGCGGCGTAAATGATCTTGTGGAAGAAGCTCTTGTGTCAACCGAATCTTAAATGGAAACAAATGCAAATACTTGTGCAAAATTGTGGCCAAAGTTGTTCTTTGAAGACCAAGCTCCTGAGCACGGCGGCGAATTGAGGTTGATGGATTGTTTTGAACACTTTGAGCAGCAGTAATGTTTTCAGCCGATCTTGCAGTACGCTGTGGTCCATGCTTGGGCCTATCACTTACAGACCCTCTTTCTTCAAAATCATTCACTACACGATAAATAGTGCGTTTTGTTGGCACGTTGTTTTAATAAAATGTTTTGCGATTAAACGTTGGTTTATCGAATATTTTTCACTAATAAATTAAGTATCTACTTCATAAATAAACGTGTCTACTTCACGACTGTCAAATATGAACTGCAAGGACTAATGTTTACCAAAATGGCGTCAAAACAAAGTATAATACCTTTCCGGCGGACACCCTGTATTTGAGATTTCTCTCTGCCACGAGTTTTTCCTCCCTACGGGAATCTTGCTAAAAGCAGCATGAACAATTGAAATTAATTTATTTAGCAATAAATCTACGTTTTCTAGGAATACACTCTGTTTGGTCAATGTTTTGGTGTCTGAAGATTATAAAACATTTATGAGTGCTTTGATGGGAATTGTGTACCATAAAAAATATACGATTTGAACTTCATTCCAATAGATGCCACAGGAATGAATATCTTATATGCAAATGATAAAAAAATTTTATGTTGTAATACCACAGGGGCATGAATAAGTCCATGTTACAGAAATAGCACTAAAAATTATTTTGTAGTTGCTTTTAAGACACCTTCAAACAATAAAAAATAGCAATAATTTTGTTAGTATTTCTTATGGCCGTTAGCAAAAGTTCAATTTAACTAAGAACCTTTTAACGAAAGCCTAAGGATTTTTTCAGTGTTGTCCTGTGTTATTTTCTTATGTACATTTGCTTTTATATATTTTTAACTCAATATTTATACTTCTCTTTTGTAAACACAATTGCTGTGAAATACGTATTTAAAAGTTAATAAAATAAAAAATAAAATATAAAAGTGAAAATTCGATTGAGTTCTCGTTATAAATTTAATATTGACTTTTTTGTTTATTCATCACGTGTAAAAAATAGAATTTATTGCAATAGCATAAATCATTAAAAATATATACGCACGTGTATTAATTTATGCATAAATGCTTTTTAATATAGTGAAAAATAAATATTATTATATAGGGGAGACCATTTTTTTGCAATGTAGCTTATGATCACACTATACAGCCGATTTTGACAAAACGTACACGATTTGAAAGGAATTTGCTTGCAAATGTGGAGAGTTTATATTTTATTAAGATCGCTCCAGTATTTTAGAAGCTATAAGCATTTAAATTTGATACTAATCCATGTACACTTATTTTTCATGCATGTCACAGGCAATACATACAAGAGTGTTGGTCCGATTTGTTTTTACAAAGAAATGAGACAGAGAATTTCCTCTAATTCGTAATCAAAATATAGCTCATTAATTTCAAGCTATTTATTTAGGATGTTTTTTTGGTGTTTGTATTTTACCACATCTATATAAATGTTTTATTAATCCCTCGGAAATATCAATACTTTTAAAATTACCTGTTCAGGCTTATAGTTCTATTTGAGTACATCATTTTGTAGTTTTTAGAAACTTAAGTGCATCTTTAAAATCGAAAAAAAAGAATTTCTCAGGCCCCACGGACTAAAGCATTTTTCACTCAGAAATGTTTTACTGAATAAGTAAAATATTAATTTTGGGAAAAAGTGCAAATAAAAATTTAAAATACTAAAATTTTAGCAATTCCCGTATAAAGCACAAATTTTTCGGAAATTTTTGAGTAACTAGTAAATTTATTATTTGATCCCCAATCCGGCATATTTAGAACTTTTTGAGGAAAATTTTTAGGTTTTAAACAATTTTCCCAAAGAGGTAAAGTTTCTGAATATATATTAGAGTTTTCATTCGAATAACAATTATTCGAATAACTTTGCAAACTTTTCCAATTTTGAATATGGAAATTTCGTACTAATAGAAATCGACTTAACTTGAAACCTCCGCATTATCGAAACCCACCCAGGTGGGACTATAGTTTTTCAACCTTTCATAATTTTCGCCCAAACAACAAATGCTTTTGACTCAGTGGCTATTTTTTTAATATTTTTAACTAAAAATCTCATATTACAAGCTGTGACAAAAAAATACCTGGAATGTGATATTATTTTTCTTTTAGGTGCTGTCGAATAGATCAAGAATCTGTATTTGAAATTTCCAGGACACCCCCAAAATCTGCAGTTACGGAAAAGAAACCAGTTTTTCGTACCTCTATGCACTTATAGGTCTGTAACTTAGTTGAATATTGCCCGATTTAAAATTTTAGAACGGATTAAGAAAGAAAAGACTTTAAAATGATTTGTATGATGTTCATGTTACTTTCAAAAACATGTTAGTAATTTAACCGCAAAAGCATTTTCCTTTAAACTTTTTCGCTATTTTTTATATTCGGACATGTTTTTTTTTGCAGTATTTTGTAAGAGAATCCTATTTTTATAGACATAATATGAAAGTATGTATATTTTGTAAGGAAACCATGCCTTTTTGGTTTTTAAAATCCGTTAAAAACTAATTGATTTATTATACTTTTTATAAAAACAAAATATTTACAAAAATCCCTACATTCAGTTTTTTTGTGTTCTTTTAATACGATATTTGTTTTTTTTAAACAAAAACGATGTAATAATCATAAACTAAAAATATTATCATTGGTACATCAGTGTTCGTCAAACTTTTTGTATATCTTGAAATTAAAATATTCAACTTTTCATAAAAGCAAAATACAATTTCGGTCATTCCACTTATAAATGTTTGCTTAATCTTTTTTTTAATTTATCATTTTTAGCAATATTGCTTCTATATATTTTTTTTAATTTATTACTTTTTACCCACGTTGTTGCCCGAAACCCGCAGAGGTGGGTTACTTAGAAATTTTAAATTTCTATCATTATTTAACATAAAAATACTTTTACATATATAACAAAAATTTTATTTATTATACATACTTAAATATTAGTTTAAAAATTTAACATGACTATTGTCTTAAATTAAAAGCAGAAAATTGAACCGTATAACAACTCTCAAACTTCGTCTGGGGGGTGCAAGCGTGTTGAGTACACACTGGTCTCTTACACGTAATACAGGACTGTCTCGTGTTTCTCAATTTCTTGCCTGCACGACACATGTATCATTTGCCTTTCTGCTTTATTCGACCAGCATAATCTCGCTCTGGTGTTTCGTCGGCGGTGAATTCGTCATCTGCATCTGCTCCAAAAATTGACCCAGCTATAACAAACAATAATCAGAAAAATATACCAGCAGTCACTATAATGCATACTTGAAGCTCATCCAATTGCTGACTTTATTCCCAATCTACCAAAAACAAGCCTATTTTTTACCGAGCTTGTGTATTTGGAATGCAAAGTTCTTCTCCTTACTGCTCCAGAAAAAGGCTTGAACGATAATTTTTTAATTGTACCAAATAAATTATGATGTAAATTACGATGTAAGAGCCGTTATATCAATAAGGTAAAAAAATAAAGCATCCATCGGTTGTTCGGAACGAGTTTTTTGTCTCACTTTTTGTGGTATCTTAGTACATAATTATCCACAGCTTTTTTCCTTTTATTTATTTATTTTTGTCAACCAAATATTATCACAACGAAATTGCAAATCAATATCGAAATCACATCAGAAAATTTAATTATGGTTGTAATTAACATAGCTACACATTGCTGGATGGCCATTCATCGATAGTAACCAGCGAAACAAACATTTACTATATTTGATTTCTATATTTCACAATACAATTTCATTTCATTAGTTTTACATTTTTCTTAACTTGAGATAGGAGTAATTATTTTTGGTATAATAAGAAGAATAAATTAAAGTTCAAGTGTTAAAATTTATAAAATTTTTTCATATGAAACAAATATAAATATAAATAAAATGATTAATTAAAAGAATTATATAAAACCAAAAATAATAAATCAATAAGAAAAAAAAATAAAAATAAAATAGTGAAAAAGAAGAAAAAAATAGCTCTTTGCAGCAGTCAGACAGGGAGTGGAATTAAACTTGTTTTATTGTTAATAATAGCTGTGTTCATTTACTAAAAATTTTTACAAATTTATAACAATTGTTACTGGAAAGCGTTCATTAACCCAAAAAATTTGCAACGAGAGAGCGTCGAAATTTGGGAAAAAAAAAATTTAGAAAAATTCTTTCAAGTTTTTACAAGTAAAATTTTTACTTGCAATAATTATTCAAGCAGCTGTTTTGTGTTTGTGTTTACAAAATACAATTTCTAAATTAAGTTTAAAATAAAAATATTTTGGAAAATTTAAGAAATTGTAAGTAAATGTAAACTTTTAAAACGTTAAAAAGTATTAAAACGATAACAAATTTATTTTTGTGTAACTTAGGAACAAATAGTTTGCCGTTTGTTCTACCAAATGAAAAATTTTCATAATCTTCGGAACAAGATTATTGCAAAATTCATTAACACGAAGCTTTGTTAAGTTTTAATTAAAGTTAACTGAGATTTTTTCTGAGTTAAATTTTTAACTTAAAAAAATATGATATTTAAAAATTAATTATTTTCTGTTTATTTCAAAACTGTTTTTCGTACTCAGAAGACCTTGGACGATTATGTTGTTTTCTCTTTTTTTCCATTTCCCAAAAATTAATTCCTGGTGTGCTTCACAATAGTTGTTAGTATTTATTGTTAACGAAAATTTCTCACATTCAGTTAAAAATAAAATTTAAAATTAGTAAACTTTCAAATAAAATAAATATAACTGAGCTTTGTGGTTAGTGCAATAATTCAGTAGGTCACAGAATTACAAAAGGACGATATTCAAGCCATAATTATGGTTATTTCAAAAAATTTTTTCTGCAGATAAATTATGATAGTTTTTAGTTGGTAACTACAATATATTGTATGGAGCTAAACTTTAACGAGCCCATAATTACATACAAAATCAAAAAAAAATTTTAGATTAACATTAGTAATTTCCATCATGTCTGTAGTGCCCTTTCCAATGAAGAAAAAACACGCGATAATCGTTTCAAATGCTATAAATGTTTCATTTAGTCGCCCTTGCTAAATACATTTTAATCTCCGCTTTTATTTTTATTCCAGTTTAACATATTTCATCTTTATTACACTGTAAATGTGAATGTGAATGTGCCGGACTGACAAATTGTGATAAATGAAGTCAAAGATAAATAATTGCAAGCAGGAAGCATATTGAAAGGAATAAATGTCCAAAAATTCTAAGGAAAGATATAAAATAATATAGTATATGGTTTCATTTAAGATTTAATTATGTTTAAACTATTTGGTTTTTTGCAATAACACTCACAATTATTTTTAATTTGAACACATAAAATTGTAATTATTTTTATTGAAATACATAATACTCGTAGATACATTTTCTTTAAGAATTATTGAAAAATTTACAATGCAATGCTTTTTATATACTCTACACCACCATTGGAGGACATTGAGGGTGTATTAAAGTCGTACAATGCGCACTGTGGTCCATTCGCTAAAATATTGATAATAAATCTGTGCATTTTAACATACTGATCGAATTACAGAAATATCTATAAAAATTATAGAGAATTATCGAAACTTTTTGTACATACAAATCGAAAATTCGACAAAGTCTCCAGCCCAACCTGTACAAGTCTTGAGAACTTTTTTGTGACTCGCAACCTCCACAAATGTTGACCGATGTTAAGCTTTTGCCAAGCTAATTAGAAAATAATGAAAAAAGTTCCCAGCAAAAACTATATAATGACTTTCCATTAAGAATAACATACTTTTTAACACAAGCTACATAACTTTAGAGCAGATATATAATTACTTACTAGTAAATACACGAGTACTTTATTCTCTGTGCGGCGCAGTAGTAGAGCGACATCCATTAAGAACGACGACATACTTTTCAATACAAACTACGTATTTAGCGTTTGCAGCATTTTACAGCAGTTACTAAATTACTTTCTATTAATTAAAATTATAATTTATTATCTGAGTGACGCAGAAGTCGAGCTTGCGTTTGTCACACATGAGATAAACGGTTCAACGCCTCGTGAAGCAAATGAGATTTCTTTTAAATTCAGTATGTGTTCATAAAAACAAATTCTTAACGCTTAATAAAATAGTTGTGCCAGTGAGTAAAACACTTGACGTGCCAGTGTGTGAAACATTTTACATCAAACACAATAATAACTTAAAAAGATAGAGTAAATACTTGCATTCAATGACAACTCCTTGTTAAAATAATGAGTTAAGATTCCAATGTACAAGTAGTGAAAAGTATGTATTTGACGTGCTTATTTACATTTTAACTCATTACTTTGCCATCAAAGTGTTTGCTGGCTACACATGTATTTATTCGTAGTTTTTAATCAACATATTTTGGGTGGACTTAAGCTTCGAGTATAATCGGTTTTAATCATAGAATGAAAGTGATATTATTTTTTTTTTAACTAGAAAAGACAGAAAATACGATTTGGACTACTTGAGGGGCGAATATGTGCGAGTGCCACAACGCAACTCAGCTGCAGGCGAGTCATCCTCCTGGTTAGATTTTATTCAAACATCATCATTAGTATTCAAACTAGCGTTGAATGAAGAGGGAATCCGCAACATACAAAAACCACACACATACATCTCTTATTCCACCAATTACTTTTAGTTATAAACGCAGCTTTCTGTTCAGACGTTGTCTCTTCCATTTTTCATATTATCACACAAAATTGTTTGAAGTACCCTGATCGAAAATGAGAAGCTATAAAAAAGCTATTTATTACTGAAAAACTTAAAAATTATTTTCGGTGAAAAAACCTCTAAATCAGCGTCAAAAAACTGGCCTGTCGAATTATTCGAAAATATAAATTAATCGAATTCGCTTAATTTTTTAAGACCAGGCCCCGTCCAAGCGACATTGAGTTTGTACTGTATTTTATTTGCGCAATGACTACTACATGAAAAGAAAAAATATGACGATTCTATTGGTAAAAACATTTCAAACTAGGCCGATAACTGACTGATGTATATTCAATCTATCCACAGCACAGTGGTACTTTTGGCAATTTTAGGTGGCCAAAATTATTAAATCTCATGCTGAACCCGTATATGATGTTCTTTTGGCTCTTTAACGCACAAGGTTTTAAGTAAAATGCGAAATATCATTAAAAATCTAGAGAAACTGCTGCTTTTTGCAATTTACTTCAATTTTATGAGCGAGTGAGCCAAAGGAACCTCAGATTCGAATGCAGCGGGTTAAAATACATTTAGGTTGAGTGGTCTGGTCAAATGTACAGACCACTTTTTATTTTTGTATGAGTTTTGGGTGTCCCAAATCAATAACTCTCCTTATTGCACCCATTTCATATTTCGAAACTAGAGACTACTTAATATTTTAGTACTAGTATGGAAGTGGAACTCGACCGAACAATTTAGTTCTACTCCATTAAAAATAGTAAAAAAATTTTTTGCTTTTTTCCTGTTAGTGGATTTTTACTTCAATGAGCTTTTGGCTAAATGATATAATATGTTACTCAAAAAACCAACCAATACTATTTAAAATGAGCCCAATTTTGAGAAAAAATAATAATATAAGTGATAATATGCATACAAAAGCTTTTACAACAATAATAAAATCACTAAAATTGCTAATTTAAAAAGCCTGTTTTTAGCTTCTCTTGTTACTGAATTTTTGATAACCGTTATATTCATCACTATTCCTTTTCTTCATCTTATCAGCATGAGACACTGAGACGCTGCTAGCAGGTTCGGGCTGATCTTGATCTTGATCTTCGTTCTGAGATGAAAATCAATTATCCGTTCACTTATAACAAACATTGTTGCAAAAATTCTACAAAAAAATCTTCATTTGCTAATTAACAAAAAATTGAAAAAAATAACATATATAAAAAGCTTTTTTTAATTATCGACATTCACTAGACCTGAAATATAATTCCTGAAATAATTTTAGACATAAATAGAGCTTAATTATTTTACGTTTTCTTATACGAGTATGTATATATATTTTTTAGAGTTCGGTCGAAACTTCGGGTTCGGTATCAGAGTTTGGTTAAAACTTACGTTCGGTTGATGTTCGGCGTTCCCAAAAATGTTCACCGAACACCGAACTTTGGATAAATTTGTTATACACAATTGTATATCATCAAAGATACGCAAGAAATGAAAGCAAATAAAACATTAAAGCACAAACGTTATCAAAATAAAAAAGGTTATAATCGTATGTGTGTTAAATTTGGTTTTATTAAACTGTTTCTATTCAATGAAAGAAAAGTTCGATTGGGAGTTCTGAAAAATATCCCGAAGGTCGGGCTCGGTCTGAAAAAGTATGTTCAATCCGACAATAATATTTTTACATTTAAATATGTATATATAAAAAACGGACTGAAAGAGTAATTACTTTTGAAATCTTAAAGTGATTAATGCATGTACGCATGTACGCTACATCCTGCATTAATGGCAAATAGTGAATTTTAGCACCAAAGAAAAAATAACGCTGAGTTATTTAAATTTGGATTTCCGCAACAATTCTTTCTGCAAGATCTTCCAGCAATTTTTAAATTAAATATATTTGTATGCATTTATTTTAAAATTCTTTAAAGTCAATTTCAAAATTTTGTTTCAATAGTGCGAGAAGAGTTGCAATTGAACAAAGAACGGCGATGAGAATGTTGTGGCGATTTTGAAATGTGACTGACATGTATTCTTAATAAAAATTTGAATTTGAATTTATCAAAAATAAATAACAATAAAAAGAGTTTGAAAATTCATATTTATTATAATTTTTTACTTAAATGTGTTAAGCTAGCAAAAAAACTGCTGGAAATAAAGTTTTCCGGTCATGGTAATCTCGATTTATTCGTTTGTTATACATTCAGTTTTTTTTTTTGTCATAAAACACACTAATGGACATTTTGTCTTCGAACTTTTATTTCATATATTTTAAAAGGAATGACCCAAACAAAATGGCTTTTTAAATGAATAAATGTTTAAAGTTTGTTTGTTGGAGTTTTTCACTCTTCCTCTGACATCACACTCAACTGTAAGGCAGAACAAATTTTTATTATTATTTTTTTAACAATTTTATTCCAAAATATGCTTTTAAAAATCAACAAAAATTTGCTTTAGCAAATATAACAAACTTTTTTGTTTAAAGCTGTTTACAGCTGTTGGCAAAAATGTGAGGAGATTAAAGTTTTAAAAAAGGAAAAACATAATAAAATAAATTTCGCTCTGAATAGAAGAAAATGAAAAAAGTATGTAATCTAAAACAACTGCCTGAGGCTTTTTGCAAATACTGGCTTTAAATTAAAAGACGCAAAAAAAGTGTTGTTTAGTTTTTTTTTTATCAAAGTTGTTGCAAGGTTTCTTCTCAACGTTCTTGGGTTTTCTTTTACAGAATTTTCACTTAAATCTTTGTTTTTCAATTCCTATTTTATAAGTAGTTTTTCCATTTTTTTTAATTTTTAATTATAATACTTTTCTATTTGTTCAAGCTCAATTCCACAAATTTTTATATAAACATTATATTAATTTCTTAATACAAGGTGGCGCAAAAGTAATCCTCCTATCAGAAAATGCTATTTGTGTAGTAAACACATGCGAAATACACGTTAATAAACAATGTTACGCTACACTGCTCCAGAACGCGGAATATTGGTGACTATTTATTTGACCAATAATCGGTCGGTGACTTTGGAACAACGTGAATTTCGTCGCAGATTTCCCTGCCGTCCAACGCCTACTGGTGAAACACTGCGACGTTTAGCCGCTCGCCTCGAAGAGACTGGCACAACACAAGATACTGCCAGGCGTGGCAGACCCCGGAGTAGCCGTTCTGCAGAGAATATTGCTGCTGTAGCCGAGGATGTCATGGAAGCGCCGTCGACATCGACCAGACGACGTGCCACGCAAATGGGTATCAGTCGACGGTCTTTACAGCGAATTTTGGTACAAGATTTGAAGATGTTTCCGTACAAAGTCCAGACGGTGCATCAGCTGTTAGCTGCTGACCGCCAATCGCGTCTAACATACGCTCAAGCCATCCTTAATCACCACCAACAGAAAGATGATTTTTCATCAAAAATAATCATGAGTGATGAGGCCCATTTCCATCTTAGCGGGTACGTAAATAAGCAAAATTTACGCTTCTGGGGCACTGAAAATCCGCGTGTAACCCACGAAGAGCCATTACACCCGCTCAAAGTCACTGTATGGTGTGCTGTTTTCGCTGGAGGAGTCATCGGACCTTTTTTCTTCGAACACGTCGCGGGCCAAACGGTTACTGTGAATGGTGAGCGCTTCAGAGCAATGATTAACGAGTTCTTTTTGCCGCAACTTGATGAATTGGGATTGGAAAACATGTGGTTCCAACAGGACGGTGCAACGGCACACACTGCACGTGCCAAAACCGATATGCTGAAGGATGCATTTCCCGGGTGCCTAATCTCCCGTTTTGGCGATTTGCACTGGCCAGCAAGATCGCCTGATTTGACCGCTGCTGAGGCTTTTTGAAGTCGCGGGTTTATGTCAACAAGCCTCAGACTCTTGCAGCTCTTAAAGACAATATCCGTCAAGAATGTGAGGACCTATCGCCGGAAGTTTTGGCCAAAGTGATGGAAAAAGGGCTCAAATGACAATCAACTGTGGCGGCGGCCATTTACATGACATCATATTCTCGACTTGATATAAAAAAATTAAAAGACCAAATAAAAATAATCCACAAGAAGAATCAGTTTTTCATTTTTTTTTAATTACAGCCAAAACACATCGGAAGGTTATTTTTGCGCCACCTTGTATTTCGTCGCACCTTTATATGGCATCTTGAAGAAAATTGTTGTTTTTAAATATAATTAATCGAATGCCAATAATACAAAGTTTAAATGACGACATCAGCTTTAAATAACAATTGAAACAATTTAGTTGGCTATAAGGAGGGGGTTTAATTTTGAGAGCTTTCGGATTTGATTTAAAAAAAAAAACACAAAATTTTGAAAAATGTATAACTGCCTGTTCGTCGATATCGAAAGAAATTTTTCTTTTGAATTATTACATTTGAAACAAAAGCATACGAGAGTTATTTGTATTGTGGAACGTATTATTAGTTGTTTTTACAGTAAACACTGTCTTACCACAAGACAAACTTTTTTGGTTTGATTAATACTTAAGTACTATTGCGTTTTGTTTTTTTTTTTTTTTGTCAACTAGTTGAGTTCTTTGGTTTATTTGACCAATTTCAACTAGTTATGTGACAGCAAACATTGCAAAACTCAAACCAGTAGCTAATTGTTTTTATTTTAAAGTGATTATTTTTGGAACAAATTGGTTGTTAATAGTTTTAAATCCAAAGTGGTTATTATTTTTGCTAAAGTTCGTAACATTTTTAGTCAGAAAGAATTGGACATGAGGACAATACTCCAAAGGAAAAAAGCAAAATTTCAACATCAATTAATTTCAACTTGCACGGCAAAACTTCTACAGGTATTTTAACATGCAGTGATGTATCCATTTAATACTTCTAAGATTCAGAGAAGTTGGTACCTTGGCATATCCATATTCATTGACCTTTTTCTCCATTTTATTGCTTTTGGTGCCAATAGATATTTTCTTAAATCTACTAATGGGATCTCATCTTCGCTGTCGCTATTGCAAAGTAATTCCAATTCACCTACAATATCATTTGGCAGATCATCACGTAATAAAGTGATTTCATCAATTTCCTCCTCATCTGTTTCGCGGTCTGTAGTTGTAGGAATGACAGTAAAATAATAGTTTTAACGTATTTGATTTGTAAACATAATCAATAGCAGCGGCAATGTTTTCAAATTTTTTGCCGTAAAATGTGTTAACATCCATCGTAAAAAGATAAAATCTACAAAAAAAAATATCACTTACATTATCCCGTTGTATTCAGGCGAGTACAAAACTTTTCACAATTTTTAATATATTTTGTTTTATAAATAATTAAACATAGATTAATTTTATTTCCAGTTAAATTTGCCACCAATTAATTGGTTGAGACAAAACTTTATTGAATGAAAATATCACATTTAAGCAATTTAACAAGAAATTGCTTAAATGTAACAACAAGAATTGTAAATCATTATATATTGTTCACGCTAAGATGTCTGTGTTTCTGTCTGTCTGCCTTCTTGTCCGTCTGTCACGTGCTTCTATCTCACGAGCCGTAAGAGATAGTAAAAACTTGAAGCTTTTATAATGTGTGTGAAACAGATTTTATGCAACAATTTTTTTATAAACCTTTCATAAACTTTAAAAGCAATTTTTACTTTTTTGTTTAATAAAAAAAAATGCAGTTATATCTCGCTTTAACGAATGACAAGTACGTAGTTGTGCTTGTAAAACCTTACATGATAAGCTGGGCGCCTCTGCTGGTTCAATTAAAAACTATTTGAAAAACTTATAATTTGCAAACATGTTCATTTCAAAATAATATTACTTTTGACTGAATAAAATATTTCTTTTTAAATCGCATTAAGCGAAATTTTGATATTCTTCATTAAACCAGTTGAAATTTTCAATATACTATATTGAAATATAATTTCAGCAGAAAGAAGAGCCGACTGTGAACGAACCACAACATTATTTGTCACAAGCTATGTAGGTTCTCAAGGCGAATTCATAACAGGTGTTCTCGACAGCTCATTGCATCTCCTTGCATTTTGATCTGTTTTGTTTGTCAAAATTTGTTTATGTTTGGCGTTGATGTTGACAAAGAAAGCAAGTACCTGTTATGAACTTGCCTTGGTAGGTTCTTTAAGTTTTTTTCGACTGCCACTTTGTGAAACATCAAGAGCGCTTCCCGTGACAAGAGGAGTTCCGCAAGCATCTATAATCGGCCCACTTGTTTTCAATGTATTCAAATGATCTCCTTAGCATATTAACAGACTGTAAGATTTGAATGTACGCTAATGACGTTCAACTGTATACTAGTTGCAATAATAACATGATTAATCAATGCATTATGTTTTTAAATCAGCAACTTCATCGTATTAAAAATTGGTCTTCAATTAAGGGTCTTGGGATCAATCCCAAAAATCGAAATGTATTGTAATTCAGAAACGGGTAAGGTAAAACAATATTAAACAATATTAAAAAAATATATTTATTTATATTCAGACAATTGAAATCGTGAATCATTCTAAGAATCAAGGAGTTCATTTCATCCATACACTTACTTGGTCCGATCACATATATTATGCTTGTGATAGTAATTTCTCAATGCTAAGGACTATTTGGCCAACTCAGCATTGTGCACCTATTAAAATCCGCATTCTTCATGCAAAAACTTATTTATTTGTTTGCTGAGTGTGACTCCATTAGTAACAAAAAATTAAATGTCGCCTTTAACAACAGCATTCGTTATTGTGTATGGCTTGAAAATACGTTCTAGAATATCCATGTTTCTTCAAAGTTGTATGAAATATCTTTAGAGAATTGGCTTAAATTAAGAGTGTTGCTCTTCATGCACAAGGCAGTTTACACGCACCAGCCAAATCATCTCTTTAGGTAAACTCTCCTTTGCAAATAATTGTAGAGGTAAAAGGATAAGTTCTATTGGACATAAAAGTCTAGTTTCGAAATGGCATTTTTACATCTTCGCGATATCTCTCTTAAACTCAATTCCTTATAGATTCCAACTTTTAAGTAACACGCGAAAATGTAAAAACAATATTATTAAACTGTTTTGCGAATAATGTGTATATTTTTTTCTTCTCTTCTATGTTTCTAAAACAATTGAAAATTATTATTTTTTCTACTCACTCTAAAAGCGTTTTTTTTTTCTAAAAAAAGTGATAAATTTTTTCTCTCTTTTTATTGAAAATTTGCAATATAAAGAATTTTTGAAAAAGTGAGTTTATTGGAAATTATTGTATCATCACTTACGAGGCAAAATGTTTGTTTTATCCCGGCAGTCACACCATTAAAATTTTTTTCAATTCTTATTCAAGATTTTTACACATACAGCTTGTCAAAATTCACAAAAAATTAAAGCTGTGACGTCCCTAGAGGGAAAAGAACCTGTCACAAGACATGTCACGTGACTGGTTCTCAGGGACTAGCAACCGGTTCGAGTTCTGGAAATTTATATGAGATGTACCGGTAACTTTTACATGGCGTTGTTATTGGAGGGGGTTAATTGACTTAAATTAGTTACTCGCTGACAGGTCTAAGTCTTAACCTTTACATAATTGGCCTGTGATTGTATTCTTCGTACCAGTCCCAGTAATGGTTTCTTAAAAACTGGCAAAAGAACTATCCTATAGTAATCTGTCCAAGTCTAGTCCTTAATGAATATGCCACAGAGTAGTTGCTTAAGGCCTGGTATAAAATCCAGTCCTTCGATGAGCTTTCACCAAACGAGTCTAAAACTTTCACAACCATAAATCCATATATAAAAAATATATTTGAAAATAAAAATTGTATTAAATTTTTTTATTATTTTATAGGGTTCAATCGTAAACGTAATAAATTTGAGCAACCGGTCTGCAAAATATTGCAGCAGTAAATAAAATACTGCCGTAGTTGCACCGATATGTAGCAGCACGGTCAATAATTTGCGTTAGGAGACGTTTGACAAAAAAATTACTGGGAGGTGATGGTTTCCGAACGCTAAGCTGCGATTATTGCACAATGACTGCATTTAAGAATGTACCCTATATGGCTGGTATCAGCTTTTCAGGCGGCTTAACTTCGGTTTAAATTAAGAAAAGTTTCTGAAAATTGTTTTGGTCTAAATCACCAAATGCAATATTCTTTTAATCAGATAATATCATAATTAACGTAATCTATGTCCATAAATAAAAATAAAAAAATACATAACCTTAAAAAATAAAATGTAAATCTTCCGATGTTGCGCATAGTGAAGGAATTTTGTAAGAACTTTTGTTCTAGTTTTGTGATACGTCCTCTTTTCACCAGTCACGACACTGGAAGTTTTTGAACTATTCCCATTTTCACCAGTCATAGGAAAGATACGTTCAGGACATTTGGAAAAACATTTCCCGTAGTGGTAGGCTGCACTCAAATTTAAAGCAAATTTTTTAGCAAGATGCCATCAAGAAAACAACTTAAAATAATTTTTTCCCCACAATTATTAAAGAAAATAAACAAAATTATAGAAACAGAAAAAACAAACAACAAATATTTTTTTTTAATATTTCACTGTAATTTGAAACACTTTATGGAATGAAAATTTGTAAGCAAATTCTCGTCAAATTTTAAAAGTGTGAGTGTGTTGGTAAGAAAAGTGAGAGAGAATTTAAAATTTTAATGAAAATTTGATCGTGTAACTACCAAGTAAGAAAACTTTGAATATCAATTTTTTTGACAAAAAAGTAAAATAATTGTTAAATGTGTTTCGAAAAGAAAACGGCATAAGTTTTATGTACAATTTTTTTAAACTATTTGATATTTTATAAGCCTTATAACGATATTATGTAAGTTTTTCGTCATTGTATTTATATTTTTTTTAATTATTTACTATTTTTTCTATAATTTTTGCTTTACTTTCAAAATTAGTTTTTAAGTTCAAACATTGATTTGTAAAGTTTTTTATATTCAGTTTCTCACTGCAAAATAAGACCTATGTATGTATGGTCTTGTGTGTGTAAGGCAACTAATTAAATAACTAAATAAAACAAATAAATAAAAATAAAATAATGTTGCATTGTGCCGGCACGTTAATGCATGTGCGAAGTTTCAAAGGAATCGCTTGAAAAATAATATTTATTTTGTTTTATAACTAAATGTGTATGCACTCATAAGAGTCGTTTAGGTAAAAGTTGTTGAAAAAATATATTTTCTTGCTTTGTATAGGCGTGACACCGCCCACTTTAAAACAAGAACAAATCAGATCTGCATCCTCTCAAATAAAGAAAAAATCCAGAATCGGTTTAAAAATAGCGGAGTTATGAAGGAATTTACGTACAAAAACAAGTGCAAATGAATTTATAACTTCTCCTTTTTTGAAGACGGCAAAAAATAAATAAAAAAAGGGTTGCTTAAGGAATGGTAGTGCCTGCTTTGCAAAATTAAATCCTCTCAATTTAAGTTAATATTCAAATTTTATTCATTAGTGTTCCATGTATTTCATTCTTTGTTTGCCTATTATTATTGTTTTATTGCAGCATTACAATTTTTGATTGTAGTAAATATTTAATTTGGTTCAAATGTCAAATAAAGTTTCGTTCTGGTATTCTTCCTTCAACCCTTGCGTTGTCAAAATAAATGATGAAATCAGTAAAGAAAATTAGTCTTGTGTATGAACAATTTAAATTTCAATTGCCACTACAAAAGTCAACAAGCCGTAAAGCAAGAAAAACCCCCATTTGCAGCCCACAATATGAATATTTCTTGTTATTTATTCAAAATAAAGATACAAACTGATTTAGGAACGAAATAAATATTTTTAAAATGAAATTTTTCTTATTTCCATTTTATTTTAGAGAAACACGCAAATACTTTTATCCATATTCAATTAAATTGTTGATTAAATAAAATTCCAACTTAGTAAGTTTATTTATTTAGATTATCAAATGGAAAAAGTGTATAAGATATTGTGCAAAAGGTTGTTGCGATTCCCTGTACAAAAAGTAAGGCAGCACAATTAGTCTCTGGGTGAAGGTGTACGGTATTTGTACCTCACGCCATCCTTATTAACTGTTGTGATTTGAGCTAAACCCCTGGAAAAGATAATACGTTACTCAAAAGAGTCATACAGAAAAATTTCATATATTGTCGTAGCAGTTAGTCGAGGCTTTAGCTTATTTATTTATTTTCTATTGCAAGTCTAAAAGTTTCATAGCTGGCGAATCAATTCTTTATAGGTGGTCTCACTGTCAGCAGCCTGAGTGAAATTTTTTTTGTTTCCTCCCAGTCACACATTAAATTGTTGTTGTTGCATCTCACGATGCGATCTCTTCAACGCATCAGTTTCAATTATTCATTGTCATACTTCCTCGTAACTTTTTTCTCCTTGTCAATAGTTAAACCATGACTTTTTAATGAATCCGATCATTATTATCTTCAAGATATGATTTTCCGGAGCTTTCAATCCCTGGATATCTTAAGTCTGAATCGAAATTAATAGTCAGTTAATAATGAGACGTCTTTAAGCAAATGCAAAATTTTTGGATTAAAGAACTTTAAGCTTTAAGCTGTTTTCATTATCTTCACTAAAAGAGAGAGTGGTTACACAAAAATAGTCAAGTGATTTATTTCTAGATGGTAGTGACTGATTCTCGTTCAAACATTTGTCATTTTGTAAGGCATTTTCTTTTCCAGCTGAGGAATACTCAGTCCGACCATCTTTTTCCTGCGGTACAATTTCAGCAATTATTGCGGCTCAATGGGGCTGTTAGAAAATTCAAATCTAATATTCACAAATACTACAATGTTTTCTCTGCTGCTTATGGAAAAATTTGGGTCTATTTGCAAACATCATTGGTGTGGTTTATGATAATTAACTGGTTTGTTAGTTAAAGGAATATTTTAATCTCAGCACATGAACTGGATTAAATGTTAATTGGTGTAAAACGGTACTTGAACCGAGTTGTTTCCAAAAGAGGATTATGGATGTAGACTCTATAATGACCAAAAACAAAAAGCTCTCTTTATTTAAATTATACTTTGTTTTATACAAAAATATTGATTACTATTAATTTTACATAAAAATGCTGTTGGCTGAAGAGTTAGCGCCTTGACTACAAAGCAAATAATGTCGAAGAACGTGGGTTCGAGCCCAGCTTCAGTCTGGTCATAACATCTAGCATTTTTAAGATGTGCATTAATATGCCAATGTGTTTGTTGTTGTTGCGGACGGTCTAAGTGACGAAGGCATAGCGCTGGTCACTGAAAATTATCGACAGCTGTTGATACTGGTGTATGCTGGTTTAGATCACACTGATCTCCTTCGTCGGAATTGCAGGTAAATCCGGCGAAATAAAATATTTAATAAAAATGGTTATACAGCTTAAGAACACATTTAATGCGTCTACTTGACATCAGAGGCACTGCAATACTGATCTAAAAATTAACACAACGCGAACTATCAGAGTTGTAAAAATTAAGCTTTCTCACTTTCACCATCTGTCCTCTCTCACTATCCCTTTCCCAAAGAAGTTAACACACATACTGGTTGGTAGGCATACTAATTGCATGAGTGTTAGATCTCTTAAAAAAAATAAATATAATTAGAATATATGGCAGGATTCCCAGTTTTATTTTATAGCTTATCCCCAATTTGTAATTTTTCAATCCCCAAATTCTCCAAAATAGATAATTTCTTATCCCCAGAATTCCCACAGATTTGTAATAAAAATTTTCAAATAAAAAATAACAGAAAGCTTTGTCAAATTCAATATCGTCAGTCACAATAGTGATACTTCTGGAATATTTAACATTTATTTGTAAAAATTCTTTAAAAAATATAAAAATTTTTTTCTTAACAAAATTTTCAAAATATTGAATATAATCAAGTTTTTTGTTAATATAAAAATCGAAACTCAATCAAATGGACGAAATAATTACAATAATCTCATCCCACATACCTTTGCAAATTAAATAATATTATGTCAAAGGAAACACATGTATATATATATATATATATATATATATATATATATATATATATATATATATATATATTCAAATAAACAAGAGTTACTTATAAAAGAACTGCATAATAAGCGAAACCAATAAAATTTTAGAGTCAAATAAAATAAAAATCCAATAGTTGATCAACCTTATAAACACTAAAAAACAAGAACAAAAAATTAATAAATTTATAAATACAAAAAATGTGTAATAAGTAGGGTGGTCAATTATTGGTGTTTTTTATTTGTTCGAATAAAATTTCATGATATTTTTTTTTTTTTGTTCGAATAAACAAATAATATTGAAATTTGTTCAAATAATTCGAACGAACAAAGAATAGAAAATTTACGCTTGAAACACCATTAAAGTGCATATCAAGTTTGTTTGTTCTTTTCTTTGATTTTTCTAAATAGTTCAGATCATCATCAATACTGTTAGCGATTTTTGCGTTCGTACAATTTCTTACTTTATTTGTAGACTTTTTTTAGATCAGTTAATAAAAAGTTATCAGTTACCTAAGAAACGTCATCTAATTCTTCGAATGTTCGATTATTCGAAAAAAATTATTCGAATAACTCTTTATTATAAATTGAAATATGTTTGTTCGTTCGAACAAAAACAAAAAAAAATTGTTCGAATTATTCAAATAATTTTTATTCGAACGACAATCCTACTAATAAGCAAAATTAATACAATTATAAACAGTTTATATTACATTTCATTAGGAATACCTCTGAAGTATTCAAGCTGACGGAATCACCAAACTGTTCAGACGCTTAGATGTTTCCCCACATTCAACTCGTAAATTGCTCGTTAAGGCCTACAAAAATAAAGACCTCAAACTGAAGCTCGAACCCTCAAATCTAAAATCTAAAAAAAAACTATTTATTTATACTAGTGTATCCAGCGGTCGACTCAATCGGCCGCATTTTAGATATTAATATTAAACATTTACATAAATTTATACGATAAAATACAAAAACAAAAAACATCATAAATAAACAACTCAAAACTCTTTCTCATTTCTATGCAAAAGCAAATTGAACAAACACACATGCACACTTTGTTTACTTTTCAAGTTGAAGCTGATACATGCGTGTGTAATAAGTGTGCATGTGTGAGTAGCAACTTTTAACATTTCCTAAATATCGAACCGATTTAAATAAAATTAAGATTGTGCCCATCTATGTAAAAAGCCGTTTAAAAACATGTAAATCTTTCCAAAATCGGGTCAGTATTATGGCCGTAAAAGAAATCTAAAAAAAACATGTTTGCCTATTAATAATATAGGTTCTGCTTTATGGCACAATATTCCTATTCACGAATTTAAATTCGAATTAAATAAATGTTGAGATTTTATTTGATTGATTTTACATTTAACTATTTCAACAATATAACAACTGACACAAAACAATTTGTGAATTACTCGCATCACGTCACTTTACTTTGGTTTATATGGTACATATTTACTCGTAACGTATTGTCTGTTTTTTTTTTGTATCATTTTGAACATGTAGCATATTCATACAAATGTATCTATTTCTTATCTTTAGTGTTCCTGAAATAACATTATATTGTTAGAATTGGTCTTTTTGCTTCAACTTGTCAAGCCAAATAAACAAAACGGATTGGTATAAAGCGATTCAATAAGGAGCTGCATAATACAAATACTTTTAAGAAGAAAATTTTCACTGTTAAGAATGTCTTCTTTACAAAATAGCAATAATATTTTTAGCAAAAATTTACATATAAGTAAGTAAGTTTGTGCAAAGTATTTGCTCGAAAAAAATAGTTAAATTGTCATGTGTCATTTTGGCGTTTTGATACTTGTGTGAAACCTTAACAATAAGTATTTCTATATATTGTAATACGGTTCTTAATAAACAATTTCAACTTATACATTTCCTCATTGTCAATGTCTGTCTAAATCAAGTAACGTTTTTGTGAGATAATATTCCACACCATAAATCTTATAGAAGGACCTCCCTCAACTTAACGTACTTTATCATTCTTTTACGTATTTTGAACAAACAGCAAGTGACACAATTCATTTCAAAACTTTACGAATTGTATAAGCAGTGATCCGTGTGCACAAAATACATGATGATACAAAGGATTTGCTTCTCATAATTGTCTATACAATTGAGAAGGGGTTTGAAGCATAAGAACGTTTCATACTTGCAATATAAATCATGCTGTAAGCATGTGTTGCTGGTAACCATAAATATTTTGTGAACATCTAAAGATTCTCTATGTGAATATATACTCGTATGAGCTTTTGTGGGAAATATTTGGTTAAACAAACAGATAATATTAAGCAAATAAGTTTATGTGACATTAAAAAGGAAAATGCTATTTGAATTTTATCATACGTATTCAACTGACTCAAAGAGATGAATGATATCAATATCTGTTGTTTTTATTTCAAAGTATTTTCAATTTCGTAAACATTTTTAAAAATAAAAAAAAAATATATATATTATGTTCTCTCACGCATGACTTTTATTTTTTTATTTTTTGCTCACGCTTATGCACAGTGACTTAAATTTTAACAAACCAAATGTTCGCCACGGGAACTAACGCTTACAAAGTGCTTATTACCTCCATTGTGAAAGGTTAAGGAAAAGTGTCCAACTCAGCTTTTAATAGTAACAAATTGTATGGCAAACTTACCAAAGAATAAATTAGCTTAAAATCTAGAAAAACTCTCTTCACAAGTATTCATGGTGAAAGCTAATTACAATCGGCAGAGCTCAATCTTAACCAATCATTAGATTATTTTATATTTATTTAAACACACAATGTAAAATCTACATTCTATATTTTATTCTTAAATTTGTATTCATTTATTTAATCAACTGAAAAAAATTCACATACGAGTACAGCAATTTATTTAATTAATAGAAAATAAAAATTTGTCCACAGATATTTTTTATGTAAAAGAAAAAAATTTTTTGTATATTTTTCCAAAACAAATATCAACTGTTGTACTCCTTTTATATTATTATTCTTTTCAACCCTTGTTTTTGGAAAATGTAATGAATATTGAAGACAATGCCATTGTTTAAATCGGGGTCAGGATCACCTTTATTGTCGACGTGAACTTACAAATATTTTCAAATGAAAATTTTGTTATTCCCTTTTTACTTTTTCATTATATTTCGTATTTTTTATAGAACAGAAACAATATTATGTTCATTTGACCAGTTTGAACTACGAAATTAATATTTTGTTGCTTTTTAGGGTACAATAATGATAGCTTTCTTGAGTAAAAAATTAAAAAGTTCTTAAAGTAATGAAAATGATGTTTAAAATGAAAACTTCGTGAACTTTTAAATTAAGACAATTTGCGATTTAAAATTTATTTATGAATGTACAATACATTTCCTTTTTCACTGACTCAAAAAACTGAAAATTGTGCTGGCGTCGTAATTTTTAATCTAGAAAGTGTGAAAATTAACACACATAAAATTTAAACATGAAACAAGCTATAATTATAATTAACGGAAATCACTCTGCGTTGCACATCTGCAATTTTAGCACACAAAGCGTGAGAGAGTCTTTTTTAAGCGTTTAGCAAGTTAATTATAACAGCTGATTGTAGAGTAAAGGAATTAAAAAATATTTTTGTTTTTTAATTAAGAGGATATCTTACGCAGTAAAATCTTAATTCTTTCAAAGATTTAACAAACTAAATTCAGTGCGTAAACCGAACTTGATAAATTGAATTTTGCTGTTTAATTTCTTTCTTGCCCGTTTACAGAGTTGAACCGCAAAGCAAGCGTCCGGTTTATGTATACAATTTCTAAAATTTAATAAAAGTTTTGTTTGACATTGAATTTGTATTAATTTAGGAATATTTCTTTCAGCACAGGCAGTTTTTGTGGCGGCGCCATAAAATTTTTTAATCGCATGAATCTATTGTTCAATTCACAATCTCAGTCGTATGGCTTATCGTTTAAAAAAATGATATTTGTTTATGTGCTTGTGAACAGACAAATTTGTTGTATCGTCATTTTGTCGAATTTTAAATGTCAATTCAATGTAGTCAATTCATTGTGAGTAAATAATTTATGTCAAACAACAAATTTCTTTTTATCAAATAAAAAAACATGGAAAGTGAAACTGAAAAAAATAAATTAATTAATGCCTTATGCCACCAATATAATTTCGATATAATAATGATAGATTCAATTTAATTTTCTTCTTCCACAATAGTCGACGCTCAATTCAGTTGATACCATGAAATTAAACCAGATAAGGGAGTTCCAATTTTACGCGAAATACTTAATAACTTTTCCGCGACAAACAATTTTGATTAAAATTGAAAATTGAATTAAATTGAAATAATTCAAGTATACGAGTATATGTATTTTTCATTAAGAATAATGTATTTTCTGAGTTTACTTATCACATATTTAAAAATTTTTACAAATTAATCTAACAAATGGAATTTTTCCGTACCTGTCCTCAATACAACCATTTATAAAATACATAAAATTCAAACGTATAATTATAACACACTTTTGTATGAAAATTTCCAACAAAAACATACAATACTGTATAATTATACGATTACACAACACATACGACGTTAATACGAGCTTGTGAATTGAACATATTTGTTTTGATTGTAAATATATAACGAAAAACACAGCATTGCTAACCTTTGCAATTACCAATCTGCAACGGTTTTTGGTTATGCATATTTGTTCTAGTGATTCAAATCTCAGTTTCATGTATTTTGTTGTTGTAGTCTTGCAGAATATAGCACATATGCTAGATTTGCAATATCTGCAACTTTTGCAAGGGTAGTTTGCAACGAAGGGTGATTTCCGCTATTATTTTAATTTACGGTTTGTTTTTCTGTATTTTTGAAATATTTTCATAATTTGTACATATCGCAATGTAGTCATATTTAAAAAAACAAGTTTTCTTAACAGCTACAAATAGTTGTTTATATTACATGGACAAAATAAATTTCAGATATTTCAATTTGGCCTCAGCGCCAAGAACGCATTATTGAGACAAGTTGGCAAAACAGTTTAATAGTTAAATGTACAAATTAAAAATAAAGTAAAAAGTAACTTATAGAATATATTTAAAATTATATTTTCAGAACTGTTGAATAGAATTCGGCTATTTGACGAAAATCAGTCACCAATACTAACTATAGCTTTTCCACGGGTTGTAAAAACTTCAAAGTGCAAACTTTCCAAGGAACAGAATGAAATTTCTGCCTTTTACTCATAAATAGAACATTCTATTGCTCCGGGTGTTTCCCAGATCGACACAGGTGGGTCCGGAATGTTATGAATTGATTTGAAAATTATTTATATTTTAAATTTGAAAATGTTTGTGAATTTTTTTGAAAGATTAGAGTTGAATTTCTTAGTTATTTCTTTTGTTGGCCAGCACTGCGATTACTTGATAATTGTATATCGCGGTAATCGTTTGGTTGCACTAGCAACCACCACTCCTTTTCTACTAATTCAGAAACGGTAGAACAGAATAATAAAACAAGCCAACAAACGAAGCCAATAAATAAGCAACAAGTGGATGTTATCATCAGTTCTACATCGCATCATACGTTAGTTTGGAATTGCTGCCGCAACAAATATAATCAATTCGTTGTTTGGCTGTTTCTCATCTGCATCTAACGTTGTTTCTGTTCTGCCGTGTAAGTTGAAATTAATTGGTGTTAAAATTTTCCCTTGTTGCTTTGTTGTCTCATGTCCAATTCTTTCTGAATAAAAGATGTTACGAACTTTAGCCAAAAAAATTAATCACTTTGGATTAAAGAAACCATTAACAACAAAATTGTTCGAAAATAATCACATTAAATAAAAATTAGCTACTGGCATGAGCCTTGCAATGTTTACTGTCACATAACTAGTTAAAATTGATCAAATAAATCAAAAAACTCAGCTAGTTGACAAAAAAAAAAAAAAAAAAAAACAAAAAGCACTAACACTTAAGTATTAATCAAACCATAAAAGTTTGTCTTAAGTAAAAACAAAAATTAGAAAGAAAAAATGGTACATGAGATAAAAAAAAAAAAACAAACATGTAACAAGGGGTTAATTTAACGTTAATTAGTGATGGTAAAATTTGAATATTGATAGTGGTAAAACAGTGTTTACTGTAAAAACAAATAATAATACAAATAACTCTTGTATCCTTTTTCTAGACATTATTTGTATAAATACAAATTTGAAATCACATTCAACCGAGCCACCTAAACAGTGGCGGATACATGGAAACACACATGAACACTGATGATGGGAGTGTAGCGGCTCTCGAAAAACAACGTTGTTTCTGTTCTGCCGTGTAAGTTGAAATTAATTGGTGTTAAAATTTTCCCTTGTTGCTTTGTTGTCTCATGTCCAATTCTTTCTGAATAAAAGATGTTACGAACTTTAGCCAAAAAAATTAATCACTTTGGATTAAAGAAACCATTAACAACAAAATTGTTCGAAAATAATCACATTAAATTCCAAAGTTTGTTCTGTTTCGTGTATTAAAATTTACTTGATTTTGCAATATTATTAATGCATTTAAATACAAACATTAAAACTTCATTTTCATGCAACCCATAAATTGGTAATATTGCTTTGCATATTTCTTTATGCTAGTGTATGCAGCAGTCGACTCAATCGACCGCGTTCCAGAAATTAATATTAAAAATTTACGTTTATGTAAAATACAAAACAAAAACCATTTTAAATAAACAACTTAAAACTCTGTCTCATGTCTATGCAAAAGCAAATTGGACAAGCACACATGCACACTGTTTATTTTTCATGTTGAAGCTGATACATACATGCATGTGTTATAAGTGAGCATGAGTTAGTAGCAACTTTAACCCTGCAGTGCTAATGTTAGTCATTTTGACTAACACTGTTTTTATTTTTGCGTGTAACTTTTTTTTGCTGCTATGGAAAGATCTCATTTTGGTAATCTCAGTTGATGGTACGCTCTTGCTTTGAACGGTCACTTTGCTGCAGTAAGTAATGCTATTTTTGAGTTTTTGAAGTCATGTTAGTCAAAATGACTAACAGGAGCATTTCACAAATGTAGATGAAACTCTAAAATATATTTTTTTGCCTTTTCAGTATGATTTGACATGTTTTCTTCTCTTACCAATGAATTAAAAATTTTTCGTTTTTTATTTTTTTACTTTTATTTTTCATTAAAAAATTTGTGTTTACGGAAGTGTTCCTAGAAAAGCACCTTTAATGAAATAAATGCAAAAATCAAATTATTTTAGAAAGCTTTCATATTATTGTTTTTTTCATACACTGGACAAAATAAGTTATCAAATTAAAAAAATATTAAAATTATTTCATGTGAAGCTAACAAAAAAAATCGGAGTTATATTCATGTTAGCCGATTTGCCTAACAACCATGTTAGTACTTTAGGGTTAAACGCTTCTAGCTCCCTAAATATAGAACCGATTTAAATAAAATTAAGATTGTGCATATCTGTGTAAAAAACCGCTTAAAACATATCTTTCCAAATTGGTTCGGTATTACGGCCATAAAAGGCCGTTTTACACGTATTGTACGGGATTGCACGGGATTGTATACAATTTTTAATGATTTGTTTTGCATGCATTGAAGAGATTTAAATAAATAATTGTTTTCATTGTAAGCATACATAATATTCAAGTAATTCAAATAAGATTAAATCAAATAATGATATATCATCAGTGTTGATCTTTTTTCAAATTGTTCTTCAGTTTGTACAAAATTCCAATCGCTGGAGCTATCTTTCTTTTTACATCACTGACTTGCAGATCCCATGATAAGTTGCTTTGAGGAATAATTCCTAAATACGTTATTGAATGTGTTTCCATCAACGTATACATTAAAATCATTAAGATTGATTTTACCTAGAACCGGCAGTAATCGATTTAATCTCGCAAATTCAATTTGGGTTTTTAGTAACAATTCATGATTATAGGAATATATTATCCACACGTCATCAGCAAAAATACACAGCTGACCACTTTAGTTCAGATTTTAAATAAGATTTAAATAAATTAGTCGACTACCGTGCGGTACACTATATTCAATAGAACCAATAAAACTTTTATATGTATTTACATATTGTTTTCTGTTTGTAAAGTAACTTTCAAACAACAATAGTTCACGACCTTGACTGCCATAATAATTCAACTTTTGTAGCAATATCTAATGATCTACTATATCAAAAGGTTTAGTAAAAGCATAAAATATTAATTCTTCAGAGTTAATTTACTTACACATCAATGGTAAATTAAAAATAAAAGTATTCTTCCCTCCAGATGTGAACCAACATGATATTTGTATAAATTTTTTACACGAAATGAAGAACGATACGATGAATAATAATTCAGCATTTTTAAATAAAAAATCATGTTTTTTGAGATATGACTATGTCGCAATAAACAAGTGATATGTATATGTATTGGAGTGATCCTTGGTGCTAAGTATTTCAATTTACCATTTAAAATTTATATGAAATATGTTTCCGCGGTTGGAGCGTATGAGTAACGTGCAATGGGAGTTGCATATAAAGTATACGTGCAACCTTCATGGCCTCCACGAACAAACTGTTCGGCTGAAAAACGTTTTTTTTCTGTAATGCGCATTGCGATCAGTGACGCCAGTTTAGCCTTTTCGAGACTAGATTTAACCTTTTTTTTCTTGTCTTTTAGCGTCGAAATTTACGTTTTAGCTTCGTGATTTTTTGGTTTTTTTATGTTGAATTTTGCCTCAAAAAGGCAAATTTTTTATTTTAATTATTTATTTTCTGCTGAATCCATAAGATTATTTTAAAAAATATAAAAAACTTAATCCAATGTACAAAAGTAAGTATGCTGAAGACAAAAGTACATTGATTGAAATCCAATGGCGAAAGGTTAAAAGTAAACTAATAAGATGTAGTTAACTAAAGAAAATCTAGGCACTTGAATGGAAACAGCTTCTGATTTCTGCAAAGTAAAAATTAAGATTGAGAGTTTGCTAAAGAAGAATATTGGGACAAATAAGAAATAGGATAGAAAATAGAATTGATCATTTGGATGCGCCTGAACTAGTTTGCGGTAAACAGATCTGTCAATTTTCTGGATTTTTCCCCAAAACTGTGTGTTTTTTTTTTCATTTTTTATTGTAATGGAAAAATATATTAAAATTAGTTTCCGACCGAACGCACTTTTTCAGACCGACGCCGAATCCGAACACGATCTTCCGAAAAACGATCTTATACATAAAAAATAATTAGTATGTAATTGGTTTTCAAGAAAAAGTTTAATGTAGTACAGGAGTTCAATATAGACAGTGTACATACATATATATTCGTACTAAAAATTTACTATTTGTATATCATAATGGACAAAAAGCATTTTTTTTTGGATTTATGCCATGTAAATTATTTCTTCGATTTGAATAAATTGCTGTATAGCAGCACTAAATAACAACTGCTCACTAGAAACGCTGGTTGGTGGTGCTTAGAGGTACTTCCTGATTAAGATTTCTAAATGGACTGGAGTTCCAATATTCAAATGTATCAGAATTTCGAGGATTTAAACCTTAAGTCAAATTCATTTTGGTTTCTTTCTGAACAACATTTTCGTCCTATTCTTCTTGGACTTCTACATGTAGTGCTGTATCACGTTTCTCCCACAAAGACGGTATTTTATTTTGAGCATTTAAGCATTTTCTTTTGTCATCGTTGTATTTTTTCGTACTTATACTCATATCAGGGTTACCGTTCGGATTTTTTTAAAGTCGTACAAAAGGTATTTTTAAAAAAATAAAGTCGCACAAAAAAGTCGTTTGAGAGAATAAAAGTCACACATCTTTTTTAATTTTTTTTTAGCAATAAAAAGCATAACCAAATAAAAAAAAACAATTGAAAGAAAATAAAAAGCTTATTACGGAATCCATTTTTATCATATTTCATAACATAAGCAGTTACATAATATATTCTTCTATACATGTTTTCTTGTATACTAAACAAGTTTAGTTAAGTTAAGCTGTCGTATGCTGCCAAGATGAAAGGATTATGACTTCTGTTAAAAACCAAGCCAAGAGAAAGATTATTATTTTGGTTCACTAAAAGCTGTTTAAAAATAATGCAAAAAGGGCGCTTTGACTACCTGTGTTGTTTAAGCTTTTTATACTTCAGTTCCCAGTTCCTCGAACAGTATTGCGAAATATTACGTTTCTTGGAAGGACCTGCAGCGTTGTTAACGTTATCCTTCTCAGACTACGTGGTCTCTTTTGCCTCTAAACACATATTTCTAGCTTCATTTTCTTTTTCGTTTTCAGACTTTGTTTTCGTTTTAACAAGAAATCTTATATTAAAGAATGTTCATGTTTTACGACAAATTTTGTAAATTATGCACTTCAAAACCCATAATTTCTTATTTTAAAAAGTTATTTTGCTAAACTACTCTTTGAAACATTTACCGAAAATTTGTTAACAATTTCTTGAATACATTGTGTACATGACAAGGTTGTAAAAAAGTGATAAAAGTGTTCCCAAATGAACAATAATCTGAAATTTGGTTTTATATTTGACATTTTTTTTTTATAAATTTACTGCAAATTAAATGGTTTTTAAAAGAAATAGAAAAAAGGGTAAAAAGTCGCAACAAAATTAAAAAAGTCGCAAAATTCGCTGATAAAAAAAATCGCACAAAAAGTCGAAGACCGCTAAAAAGGGTAAAATTTCGTTTTTAATGCAACGCTGGTGTAGTGTTAAAGTTCGGGATTCGGTAAAATTGTGTAAAAATTTTGCGAAACGCCAAACATTGGCCGAACACTATTTTTTGCCGAACTGCGTAGCCGGACCCGAACGTTCAGTCGGATACCATTTAAAATGCTTTTATCTTGAATATTACTTGGCAGCCGTGCTGGTAACTCAGAAACCATAAAAAATTATATTTAATATTTCGTTTTATAATTGATAATTTTTCACTTTAAAGCAATTTCTTGCAATAAAAATAACTAATGGGAAAAATATTACTTTATTCATTATTCAAAGATGTGACTAAAACCATACACGACACATGATTGACGTTAAAGGTTTGGACTAATGACAAAGATATTAAATCACTTGCTCATAGAAGTTATATATAAGTCAAAGTGTGCTTTAAACTTTGAAAATTATACTCAAGCTGCCAACCAACGTTTTGCTAATGATACACAGTGGTGGCGTTCGAAGAATAAGTGGTAACAATTACGAGTATATAACTTCTTTAGTTGAAATTAAGAACATCAAGACGAACAGCTTAGCATAATGAAGATATAGGGGACCAAATTTGATCAACTTGTGACTTTATAACAGAATAAAAAAACTTTTAGACGGATTTTGGTCACGCAAATTTCTAAAGTTTTCTTTAAACTCTTTTTTTACTTCTGCATGCGCAACATTTGTATTCTTTTGTTGGATCAACATGCAAGCCGAACGCACAAACATGCAACCAAATACAAGTATTTGTAAACGAACGAAGAACAAAGCAACTCTGCGAGTACTTTAAAGTCTGTACTCGCCCTCATACTTGTTTCTCTTCTTTCCCACAAACTCAAGACTTTGCAAAGTAATCGATTTTACAAAATATTGAAGATTTTAACTTTTCAAATTTCGCCAAAAAGAAATATAAAGACAAACCAAACTAAGGAGTGATTTTTGAAAAGCTGTTTTAATTTGATTAAAAAAACACACAAAATTTTAAGAAATGCATAAAATCTTTATTAGATTCGATAGAGCAATCTATATAATTCAATGTTTAAATGAAATGTTGAACGTGGCCACGCCTCAAAACATTCACATACTGGGTTCAATTTTGACATACTCTCTACAACATATCAGCCGGTATTTTAAGAATAAATACTTAAATATTGGCTTCCAGTGCGGCAACCTTTGCGGGCTTGTCGTTATGGACATGAGCCTTAACTTAGCCCTACAAAAAATAGTCTAAAGGCGTTAAATCGCACGAACTAAGCGGCCAATTGACCGCCATCAAACGTGAAATAAACTGTTCAACGAAGTCGCCTCTAAATTGGGTCATTGTTTTGCGTACAGTATGGCATGTGGCACCGTCTTGTTGAAACCTCATGTCAGCCAACTCCAGTTCTCCCACTTTGGGCAAAAAACAATTTTCAATCATCGCAATCATAACGCTCGCCATTCACAGTAACGTTCATTAACAACTCTGGCGGATACAGCTGCGATATTTTCCTCTGTCCGCACTATAGGTATGTGTGTTGTATGTCCAATAATGTAAATTTGGTGTGAAAATTAATCACAAGATTCTGAATAGCCGCCTGAGAAGGTCGCCTAAACTAACTATAAAATGGAAGAAGTACATTAATTTTGATAATAAAACTCAATAATCTTCAAACGTTGTTCGTTTGTAAGTTGATTCATGTCATTGCGAGCACTTAAAATTTACGAAAGTTTTAAAGCCAAAAAAGCTTTGCATACCCAGAGTGGCTGCCCTTAACACAGATAATATTACAAATAAGAAGCTCAAGTCCTTATCGATTGATACTCCAAGTTTCAAATACGTTTTCTCGGTGGTGCAGAAGTTTTATATATATTCCGATTTTTTTTATCAACGGCTCCACTGTTAAATTTTTAATCACAAATAGTACGAGTATACAAAAGTTGCAATTACATGAGATTTAGTATTTTATGTAGAGCACCCACAGCTACATAATTTCGTTACTACAACTGCAACAATAAACGCTCTTCTGGTGTATAATTATAATAAATTTTCTAAATGTGTATCAAGTTAAAGCTTAAAGTTGCAGGCACACTAACACATATGTATCACATGCGTACATACTAACAAGGCTCTTGCACGCCCTCGTTGTTGTTATGCGTCACATGCAGAAATAGTTAAATGGGCTGCAATTTCAATGAGCTATAAGGCATACATCAACTTCGAATTGCTATCCAATTGTTTGTTTATAGGCTTTTTCCACTGACATATGTACATACATTTTTCATCTTTCATTAATTTGCAAAGATGTTAACATCTTCCCATAAGAGTTATACAAGGCAGAAATTCTACATCTTTCTACAGCTACAGAAGATGATATTTTCTCATTTTGTTCCACCTTAAATTTTTCGTTATTTTAAGTGTCACCACTAAAAAAATGGCAAAACAACAATTTTCTTTGTGCCATCAGTAGCAAATTGACATTGCAGAAAATAAAAAATCGTATGTCTACCAAAATCTATTCTTCATCATCATCTTATTTCAGAATGGCCATCAATGTTTCAATGTACTGCATTAAAATTTGGGTTTGTTCTTGCGCAGCAACAACAAATACCCCAAAGTTTAATATTTTTTCTAAAAATCCATTTTTTAATATTTTTAATTTTTAACAAAAATTATGCGTCATTTTCTTTTATTTTTTGACAGTTGAATGACAGCTTTTTACAAAGATGTCATTCAGTGTAAAAAACCTATTAGGATTTGAGATCTCCCGTACTTTTGCCCTTTTCGGCAAATGGAAACTAAAAAACTCATTCCCAGGAAATATGGTTTTTCTAAATTATGTTAACTTATCAACTGAAAAATAGACAAAAATCAATGATTTTTAGTAAACGTGTAATGATCAGCGTTGCCGCTTTGGTTACTTTTAACCAAAATTTGTTACTTTTATTTCCATTGTGTACTTGTGTATTTTTTCATTTTGGCTATTCTTTTTCAACCCAACAATTTTTAATTTTATTTTTTATATTGACATGTTAAATTTGTACAATGTACATAATGAATTAGAATGATAAAATATTTCGATTGATCAGATTTTCTTTATTGCCTATAAGTATTGATAAGGATATACAGTGAAATTTGGTTAAACGAAAACCGAAAATTTCATAATACCATTTCGTTTAAGCGAATTGCTCACATTTATATACTATTCTATAAAATAAAATGATTTCCTTTATAAAAAATCAAATTATATTTAACTTGTCCTTGGATCCATCGCTGTAAATTTCTTGATTATTTATGATAATTTATTGAATTCAATGTTTCAGAATTGTCTTTCTAAAATCTTTTCGAAACTTTAATTCCTAGTTTTTCCTTTGAGCGGGATTTGTCTGACTAATATGTGAGCATTTATCAAGAAATTGCATTGCAATTGAGAGATCTTTCGCTGAAGCATATCGCACTTATTTGCCTATACTGTATTAACTCAAAATTTGAAAAAGTTCATGAGACGAGTAAAATATGTTTTGTTCTTTTTTTGGTAGTAAAGGAACAGTCATAAAAATCCGACATTTTTACACCTGGTAAATAGATGTGTATGTTAGATATTCATTTTTCGCATAAAGTGATAAACTCAAATTTGGGATTAATGCGGTATTGTTAAACTATTGCGATATATTCCCTTAAACTAACTGAAAACACTTGAAATTACCACAAAATAAGAATTGAGAATATTTTATTACAATCAGACGATTTTTTCTATTAAACGGCCATCGCTTATTCAAATACGTCTAAAGTAAAAAAAACACTATTTTAAATACATTAAAAGAAAATAAAATTTTGGTTATTTATTTTCGTATTTGGTTACTTTTTTCAGAGCTTTTGGTTAGAAATATTTTTCGGTCGTGGCAATACTGGTAATGATCGATTATAAATATCAAGGTGATCTTTTTATTATTTACACAATCAACCATTTTCTCTAAATGAAGTTCTTATTTAAAATTGGGTGTTGTTGAAAATCCACTTTCACATTTTATACTTTAACATTTATTTTAATTTTAAACAAAAGCACATTGAAATTTTTCTGTCGTAATTGTTTTAATATTTTTATCATGATCCTGTATTATTACAGGTCTATTTAATAGTCCAGCTGATTTTTTGAAGAGTTGTGTTTTTTAATGATCGCAAATTGTTAAGTTGACAAAAGTTTTGTGTTGAAATCAGTGACGGAAAATTACATTTTTCTTCGGTAAAAAAATATTTTAAATAGTACTTTTTTCATCCGTTTAACTCCTCCGGTTCATTTAGTACTTTCAAACTAATTTGACTTCTACGTGTCCAACAATCGTTTTTCAGTATATCTCAACATATACATATGTAGAACATAGTAAAAGTATTTTAGAAGAGTACAACGTCTTAAGCTTGTCTCTAAATATGCTTTTACAGATCTCGCTACATATCCAGGTAATAAACAATTTCGATCTCAAATTAAGAACGCTTTGCAATAACAGCTCGCAAATATCATAATTTTCAACCAAAATGAAAAAAGGGCCAACGGTAAAAAATGAAATAACCACTAAAGTGCAAAATAAAATAATTTGTAAGTATAATGATTCCCAATGCAATAATTCCAAAAGAAATTAAATATCTCACAATGGTCGCGTTCATAACAGGGGGTCTTCACGTGCAATAAACTTGGAAATAATTATGTTTTCAACTGTCAAATTCTATTGCCAACACAATATGTTCACGTGTGGACCGCACAAACATTTATTTGCACATGTATTGCGAAATAGTTGTTCAAACTTATTTTCAAGCAATTATGTTGGAAATAAACTGTCAAATTTGGCTGTCAATTCTCTGTCATTTGTTTTTCCCGCGAATTAAATAAAAAAACGGTGCAAATATGTATGTATATATTTTATTAGCATCTGCTAATCTTTTTGACCACTAAAAAAATCAAACAAGCACAGAAAACGCTGAAGCTAATGTATTCATTCACAGCGAACTTTTTAATTTTATGTCCAATGTGCACTAAGTGTTCTCCACCTAAAAACATAAGGTTGTAAATGAACATATTTGTGACGTCATGCTGCCGACGTTATTGCTTATGTTCGGAAATAAATATCGAGCGTGGAGACGTGCCGTAAGGCGTAACTGTTGCGCAACCGTTGAGTGTTTGTCTTAGAAACGCAGAGTTGAGTAGTTCCGCTCCACACAACAGTTGAGTATTTGCTGCCATTTTTTCCATCACAAATTTTTTTTCGCTACATTTAGTCAACATGTTGTGTTTATCTCCGCAGCTGATCAAGAGAGTTATGCGCTTTTATATTCTAATGCAACGCCGTTTTGTTAGATGGCGAAATTAAAAGAAAATTAAAGAAATTAAATATGTCTCAATGAAATAAAATAAGTCCCAAGCAAAAATTAATTAACTGCCAATTCCAATATTAACCTAATTTAAAAAGCCTCACAAAAAGTAAATAATACCCCTAAACAGACATGAAAATGTGATAACTCCCAACTATATTTCTTTGGGTGGTATATTATTTGAAAATAATTTGAACGTAACTTCTAAAGAATAGGATCTCCATAAAAGTAATATTATTCCATAACGGGTTATTTTTTAAACTTTTAAATAATAAATCTTTGGATTCATTATTTACGATACTCTAAGAACGACCTAATATAGCAGATGGTTCAAGTACAAGCCTCTTTTTAATTGATATGTTACTTTAACACTTATAGGTTTTTTCTACCTGAAATATTTACTATCGCTCAGTACCACAAAAACGAGGACCAAAAGTAGTTGCTTTACGCATGAACAACGTTTTGAAATATTGTAAACTTATTAGCGCACAACAATCAAAGTTTTACTTGAAATTAATTTTTGAAGTTCAAAAATATTTCAAAACTTAAAATGTACTTACGGGTTACAAGAACTTTAAATCCCCCTAAAATAAAGGACAGAAACTTGTTATTATATTGTGCTTTTATTTGCTTTTTCTTGTGTTGTATACTGCCATTATAAATCATGCAAACAAATAACTGAAACTCAATTTGGAACAATAGGTTTTATTTAATTAGTATTTTTAAAATCAATGAAATAAGAAAACTGCAAGTGCTCATTGATGTATCATGTGCCTGTTTTCTTTAAATAAAAATTTTCGTTTTTGCTTTCCCATCAAGTAATTAATACAATAGACTCGGGGTACGGGGAACTCAGAATTGAAAGAAATACTCGTTCGAGCGAACAACAGAAAATCTTTCATTGAGTACTCTATTGAAGAAACTTTGGTAATGATGTGGGTTGTGTGAGGGGAACTTTACACATTTATTGAGCTGCATATAATAGAGCAAAATAAATACAAAATACAAATCCTTCCGTATTCTTAACAGCAATAAAAAATCTAGTAGGGTGCCTTATTTTGCATTTCATGAAGATAACAACAATCACAAATTTAAAATTAAACTGCTGAAGTATTTAAAAGTTTCGGTAAAGCAATCGATTGGCTGCATCGGCCAGTCTCAATGAAGATCGCGATATGTCGATTCGTCCCCGTTCCCATTGGGCTCATCTTACTCGACCACGGTTGCAGCCTATACAAAAGGCAGCTGCTGCAAGAATTGAAGCAAGGTGGCGTATACATGGTCGTTTGTTTCATGAATGGGCCTTAGGAAAGTTAGATTATACTCCATTTTTCTATTGAAATAAATAAATTTTAGAAAACACTTGTTCTATATGAGACATTTTAGTTTTTCTGGTTCATTTTGTTTAAAAACATGGTAGTTTTTAAATTTTTAATGCAAAAGGACAATTTTATAATGTTTAACAGAGTTATGTTAGTATGTTAACAGAGTCCTGTTAACCTCTATGATTTGTCTGTAGGGTGATGAATTTTAAAATGTATCTTCACGCACATAGCTGTTGCAGCAGTACAGCCCTAACAAGTACAAACAGAAGTACAAAGAAAAGAAAGAGATAATATTTTTCCTTTGAAATTCTGTAGCAGGAATTTATATGTTATTTCGAATATAATTTTGTGCAACATCCTACATATACATACATACACATTACATACGCAAGTACAATAGGGTAGTCACAAAAAAAATCGATTTATTATATTCCCCAAAAATTCAAAAAATTTAGTTCAATCTAATAATTTCAACGCCGCCATCATCGAGCGTAATGAATGGTATCCTAGACTAATATTACTTTGGGCTTCACAGGTTGAATTCCTGCTTAGGCTCAGGATGTTTCTGCTGAAAAAACCAATAAGGCTTCGTAGTTTGCGTTTATCTTTAACGAAAAAAAATTAAGTTGGCCACAAGCACAGATTTTGTATTTAAGTCGATCCTTGTGTTCTGCTCTAAGGCCTAGAACATAATTAAATCGAGTGTTTTACGTTGGTACCAGCCTAATACAATGACATGCCAACACATGCGTTTGAGCATCGAAAAAAATTCTAGAGAAACTTTTCCCACTGGATTGAGGAAAAAAACGTTTTTTTTTTGTACTCCACATAGTTGAAGTTTGCAGAAACCGGTTAGAAAAACCAAACCCTTTAATGCAACTAAAAATTAATTAATAGGAAAACAAGGCTACTTTTAAATCTGAATCAAAGGAAACCTAAAAAAAACTTATTTGCCACAAAGAAAAAAGAATTAATACAGAATGTAAGTACATATAAATAGTGATGAGACGAGGAGAATTAACATAAAATATAAAATTGTGAGGGACTGGATAACCAAATTAAAAGCAACGACAACATTTCTTATTCGGTGTCGAAATTCAGGCACAATTCCTAATTTTGTAAAGGATTCCACTAAATATTGTTTCAATCTTTCTGAGATCAATGCATCAAAAGGTTTTCAACAATCAATTTGAAGAAATATAGAGAAAATGCAAAACAGGATCCCTAATTTGGGGATCCCCCGTAGACTAGTAGATAGCGTACTAGACTATTAGTCGGGAGGTCGCAGGTTCGATTCCTGCCTCGACCCTGGGTGTGTCTACAGACAAGCCGAAATGGCTTCGCAGTTTGTGTTTGTTCTTATAAAAAAAAAGTATTAAACAAAAAAATTATACACTAAAACATAATGACAAAGATTTAGGCTAAATGAAGTACAAATTGAGGAGATATTGGAGATGAGATAGGTATATATTAGCTTTACAATTGAATTCTAAAGTAGGATATGCAGAAAAAAAGTGTTAGCTATTAAATTTTACAAAAAATTATATATTATTATATGATTTGAATCCATTCACAATGGACTCTTTCATTAGGACTTAAACACGCGCTATCCACCACAAGAAATCAATTTCCCATTATGAAGACGATAGCAGATAGAGAGAGCTTTGTTCAGGCTATTAGGGGAAAGGAAGAACGGGAGATTTCGATGGCAATACTAACTACTACAGTTGACGACCATATGAATAAAATTAGATTGACTGATAAATTTATTCTTACTTAGGGGTTACACGATCAAGTTTTGTCTAGCAAAGTTTCAGTATACTCACACTTTTTTACTAATACACTCACACGTTTAAGACTTGATACAAACTTGCTTTTGAAATTCGCTTTCCTTCGAGTGTTTCAATTTATTGTGTAGTGTGATGTATAAAGCAAGCATTTGAAGCTGTTTTCTTGACGATGACATCGAGAAAAATGGAATGACTTTAAAATTGCGTGCAGCCTACGTCAGAGCTATCAATTCAAATGAATACGTGTCAGAAACTAGAAAGAAAAACATGAGCGTGTGTCTGCAGGATTAATAAAGTTAAAGAAACTAAAAATATTTTGGAAAATTAACCAAAACATTTATTAATTTAGTATATTTAGTAAACACTACAAACTAACTCAAAGTAAACGGTTTTACTCAAATTGTTTTCAGTTCCTGAAGAAGAACACCGACGGTTTTCGAAATATTAAACAAAAAAAATTTTTTAAAATATCTCTAATAAAACACAAAACACCTCTAATAAAGAGTTTCAATCTGAAGTTTATCTTTTATCTAGAGCCTGGAAAAACACAGAGTTAATTTTATAACCAAAATAAAGGCAACGCTACAGCTATTATTATTTCAAGAATAAATGATATTTCTCGTGATAATTCCAGATATCAAATGTTGAGAAAAAATCCAACGAACAAACTGCAACAAATAAATAACAATATTGTCGACAAACTTTTCAATTCACAAATACCAACATCATTTGAGATGAAAAATCTTAAGACAACATTACACAGAGTTCCGAACATCCAGATGGAAACATGCCATATGGAATAATTTTCTGTTTTTTTTGTAATTAATTTTAAATTTTGACAATTTAAATTTTCATAAAATTTACAATAAGTTTTTTATTGTTCTGTAAAACTAAACAATTGTTAATATTAATTAAATATCGCTGAAGAAGTTTTCCATAGAGAAAGCAAAATATTGGAATAAATAAAGTTTTAAGTCTATTATCTGCTGACCTTAAACTTGGAGAAGTTTTTTAATAAAATATAAAAAAATTCTTTGACTGGGGTGAATCTTATAGATCCTTCAACAGAGACGTCCTTGTTCTGTGGTCAATAATTAAAACTTCGTTTATTGGCTTTCAACCATCTAACGCTGAATTGCAGTCGCTATGGAGTGTTACCGCTTCGGTTTCAGTCACATTCTTGACCACTAGTTCCGTGGCTTGTGTCCCAGCCTGCAACACACTGCAATAACATTTAAGTCTAAACAACCTTCAAGCGTAAGTAGGTTAGGTTAGGTTGCACAGGCCGCCGATTGCAAGCAACCGACCCACTTGGGTCCTGAAAAATAGGTCCCTTAGTGAAGCGTAAGTAGACACACGAACATTTTCTGAAATAGGTCGGCCGATATATTTTGACTTTGAAAACAAAAATAAAACTGAAAACCAATTTTATACAAAAAAGTATTCTTTTCATGCAGTTTGTTGTAGGGTACTTTGAGATTAAATATGTTTTACTCCTTCTTATCTATTTCACTTATCTGCTGCATATTAAAGCTACAAAGAAAATTTGCATAATGTTTTCTTTCCATTTTTTTATAGACTTTTTTAAGCTTTCATTCATACATTGAAACTAACTCGCACACAAACAAGTCACATGATTTCATGGTGGCAAAGATGTTGTATAACAGAGATGATGATGGAGAATATTGATTTCGTACCAACGAGCTTCTAAAATGGTACTTTAAAGAATCATATTGTACTAAATTTTTTTTTGTAATTAAAGATTTTACGTAATTTGTGGAACTATATTTTGGTTTATATTGAAAGGAATTGTTTGGCTCAAATTTAAATCTGAGTTTACCCATATTTTTTTCTTTAATTTAAGAATTTATTTGTATTGGAACAATTTATTATTTATCAGACTAGTAAAACGCATAATCTGTTACATAAATAGCAAAGACAAATTTGTAGATCCCATTTTCTCTTTTGTTTGCCAACCGATTTTCTTCATTTTTTTACCAAATAGTGAACATTGTTTAGCTTTAGTGACCCGACTATATATTATTTAAATCGGTTCGGTATTAAAGGAATAAAAGGCTCCTAAAGTTGACACTTCTACAAATGCTAAACAAACGTATATTCGCTTATGTAAGTATTGGTTCAAGTAAAAACATAAGCAAAGCAATGACAGTGTTTAATGGCGCTTCTTTTAAAAAAAAAATGTTTAATTTTCTGCGCTTTTCATTGAAAATTTGCAATATAATTTTTTGAAATAGTGAGACTATTGGAAGTTATTGTATAATCAATTACGAGGCAACATTTTTATCTTAAGAAAACTTTGAATAGCAATTTTTTTATAAAAAGCTAACTACAATTACATTTAAAACAAAAACTAAATTTTATCATTTGTTTTTGTTTTAAATATAATTGTTCTGTTATTAAAATTGTAAATTCACCAAAAACATACTGATATGTGCACAGAATGGTAACAATTGTAAATATGCAAGGAAAAAGTAATCAGATGTACTTTCAATTCTCTTTAAACAAGTGCAAAAATTATTTCATAGATCTATCAAAAACAAGAGGTCCCGAAAATCTGTAAATCTTACCAAACGATTCACGTGACTAACATCGTACTTTTGAAGTTTGAATTATACCAAAAATTTTAAAATTGTATCAACTTTATGATCCCTGTTCTATAACCTTTAGAGCGCAAGTTCAAAAAGAAAACGGAAAAACTTCAAATTTAGTATGGGTTATTGCATCATAAATTGAGATATTTAAAAATTTCAAATGGTTTTCGGTGCTCTTCACGGAAAACGTATGTATGAGCGAGTACGGACAAAACTACTCGCAAGATTTTCATTGATCGAAAAACGTTATAAAAATAAATTTTAAAACTCTTCAACTATTACAAACTTTCAATAAATGTATTTTTTATCTCTATAGAGTTTGGGATGCCAAACGTGATGATTTTACGTCAATTTTACGATCTTTCACAAAATGGCATTTGTCGATTTTTGTTTATTAAGGCCGAGGCACATAGAATCCGTCGTACGTTATACGTTGCTCTTTTCAACTTTTAAAAAGAATTAGCTGTTACTGTTATTCAATCCTATATATTTGCTGTTTTAAGTACATTTTGTTCTGAAGAAGTAGACCAATGTCAACACATGAAAGCCATCCACTTCACCTACTAGATTATAGAGAACCTGACCACTTATGGTCTCGTTAGGAGAAATAACAACTGTTACAGTATTAGCAAAATTATTTCATCAATATGACAACTCACTATTTTTGTATTAGGTAATATTATTACTATTCTAACAGTTTATCAATGATGACGAGATGTATCACGAGAAGGACGATTTCTGGCCTACGATGAGAAATAATTTTATTTATTTTACCAGAAATTTCATTTTTTATTTTTTTTTTATCTTTTTTCCATAGAAGACTATCACCATCAATGTAATCAGGAGTAATTTCAACTCCAATAAAACTTATTCTATTTAATCTATTTCAAATTCCATTATTAAATACAGTAATCTTATCAAGTTTAGGAATTACTGTAACTTTTTGCCCCATCATAGTTTAATAGAAAGAAATCATTCAATCATTATTACTCAAGGATTATTTTTTTTTACAGTAATTCTAGGAATTTATTTTTTGTTATACTAAAGTATTGGAATATATTGAAGCTCTATTTACAATTGTAGATTTAGTTTATGGCTCAAGATTTTGTATAGCAACAGGAAGTCACGGAATTCATTTATTATTTGGAACTAAATTTTTATTAATTTCTGTAATACGACATTTAAATAATCATTTTTCAAAAAGGCATCACTTTGGATTTGAAGCTGCCGCTTGATATTGACATTTCGTTAATATTGTAGGATTATTTCTTTATATTTCTATTTACTGATAAGTAGGATCAGGATATATATTATATAGATAATAATTGATACCAATATTGATGTAAAATATTAAATAGTCCCAGCAAAAATGGCAAAAGATGAGGAAATGAAAGACCTAGTACGCTGTATGACTACATTTGCTGCGTAAATCGAATTATTATTGCCGAATAAAAAATTTTCACTTCCGCCAGACAGTTTATCGTATAAAACTTTTATCAGGATAAGAAATGAATTATAAGAAAAATAATTATCAATAAATGAACCTCCCACTTCTGATTTCCATCGGTTGCGGCAAAAATTTAGACACGACGCGTGCTGACGCCAAAATTGCTGGCACCAAAAATTCGCATGGCAAAAAAAAAAGGTCCTGTCTTCTTTTAAAAGTATCATATTAATTAAAAAGCATTTTCATTCCAAGTAGTGAATGGAAAAACGTACATGAATCTAATCATTATTTTGTTTATTACTTTTTTCAGTTTTTATGGAAAGACCCAGAGGAATTATGCAAATTTTTTAATATGCGTGCCTGTGCAAGTTGAAGTTGTTGATTATAGTTACCCACAACAGCTGTATTTTTTTAAGTTTCGAAATGCAGTTTTCTTGCAACTGTTTCATTTCTTTTTTTAGTTGACTAATTTTTCATTTCAGTTTTGGTGTCATGAGAAGACACATAACAAATGGTTTTATAACTAGTGAAGGGCATTAAAGACAACAAACACTTGTACGACGAATTGCTATATAAAATAAAGTGTTGTTATGTTTAGTTAAATTGTACTCGGTGTAAATTGACATTAGCAGCTTCATTTCCTCATAAGCGAAAAATTAAGGGGCATAATTATCGCCCACGACTCTTAAATTTATAGCTATTACTTCAAAAGCAAAGAATGTGACAGTATTCTGGTTTCCTTGTGTGCTTTTACGGCTAAATTGAACTGCTTCTTTCAGAGTATACGTGTGTCAACGTCACACAGTGGGTTAATAAAGCTTAAAAATACATTATGTAGTTAAATTTGCTAATTAAGAACAGAGAAATTTTTTCGACCTTCGAAAAGAGCATTTATTTAGTGGAGATCAAAATAATAGCAAGAACAATAATTAAAGTTTGTTTTAACAGTATTTTAAAGTTTCTTTTTAAGAAAAAGGCGAAACATTTTGAGATTTATTTGATTAAAACCATTTTGCATTTTGAAATATTTGGCAGGTGGTCAGATTTGATTTACATATTAAACTATTAGTAAAATATTAGTGATAAATGAAGAAGAGAAGTATCGTTCGCAAGGATATTGCTATCGGGCTTTTGAGCGGGAAAATGGGCGAAGTCGTACACTGAAAACAGTGGAAAAACTTACAAAGGAATGATTCCAATCGATTTAACTCCAACCGAAAAGAGAAAAAAGTATTGCGTTAATCTCTGTTCTTTCTGCAGCAAAATTCAGATCTCAACCTGGTATCCTGACAAGTATATAAACGGTGAAAAGAGCCATTGCAGGGAGTGATAGCAGTTTAGCCTTTTCGAAGAGTGATTTAACATTTTTTGCGTTTAGCCTCGAAATTTACGTTTTAGCTTTGTGGGATTTTTTGAAGCCTTTTTTTATTTTAAATTTGGCCTCAAAAAGGCTAAATTTTTATTTTCTACTGAATTCATAAAATCATCTTGAAACAATGAAAAATTAATCCAGTGTACAATCGTAAGCAGACTGAAGACAAAATTACATTGATTGTTATCTAATGGCGAAAGTTTTTAAGTTAGAAATGGACAAATGTTGGGTCAACGGTTGAGTTCTGCGAGAAGGTGTGACAATTTAAGAATGCGCTGCAAAAAAAAATCATTACTTGATTTGGTTAATTTAGTATTTAGTTATCTATAGAATCCTCCAATAAGAAGTTTCATTTTAATATGTAAAAAAGCAGTACTTTTAAGCGAAATCATGTTTATTTCTGGAGAATATCCCATCCATAATGGAAAACAATATCACCTAAATGACCGCCATGGCTGCGCTTGCTGGAAAATATAATTTTCATTTAAATTTCTTATCACCAATTCGCACATTTACTGCCAAATATCCTCGATAACTTCACGAATCCATCTTCGAGGTCTTGAATCGATTAACATAGACCATATGTTTTACGTAGCTCCAAATAAAGAGTTTAAAGCTTTAAATCACAAGATCTGTGGGATATTTCCAACACTATGGGCTACAGCACCATATTCTCAGTTGACCGACGTACACGACTTAAATTTTTTACATCACTAATTTATCTCAACTGCAAAAATTTGTCCACCAGTTTCACAATTGTTGACCGAGAAGGTGCTTCACGACGACGCAAAAATGCTTTAGTTTTGTGAATTGTAACCGCAATATACTACTCGAATAATGATGAAATTATTATGCAATAATTATTATATCACTCCTAAATACAAATATTCTGTTATATTTTTGATCCGATACTGAATTGAAGTCAAAAGAAATACCTGATTTTTATGTTATTATGTTATTTTTATTAACTTATATGAATTTAAAAATATGTAGACTTTTATTCGTTTTTTTTTTTGTTTTTGTTTGTGTACTTTAAGTGCATTTTTGTTTAATAACTTTTAACGCGTTTTATGCATTATTTATTAATAATAAAAAAAAATAATTATGAATAAAAATTTTATTTTTGTGTGATTAAGCTTTTTCTGGTCTTTAACATTGAAATTTCTTTCGCATTGCAATAGATAGTAACCCCCCTGATAGAATTTTACGAATATCAGCATTGATGATTACGGGTGCACCTCGCACTACCGCATCAAAAAAAGCCTTGTTCACAATCTTAGACTGGCTTCCAGCCGATTTAATGGTCAAACAACTGGCCATGAACTCGGCTGTTAGACTCTGTGCCGCTGGAGCATGGAAATCAGTAGGAGATGGACATGCGACTATTATTAGACAGTTTGAGAATCTTCCCGAGCTTATAGATTACCGTTCTCCCTACCTTATGCCGGAAAAAAGATTCGCAGTGTCAATCTCAGATACTCTCTCAATTAATGATCCTCGACATAGTGGGGAGAGTACTTTAGTTTTACACTGATAGATCCAAATCAGACTTATGGGTGGGAGGTGGCATTTACATTCCTCAATTTCAACAGAGGATACGCTTTAAGCTATTAGATCATTGTAGTATAACTCAAGCCGAAATATCGGTCATTAAAAAGGGCAGTTAACTGGTTAAGGTACAATAGGGTTATATACAACATCGGAACTGGTAAAGGAATGCCGAACATCCTTAAACGAGATTGCATCCCCTTTTAACGACTTCTGTCAAGTATCTCCTCTGTCAATGACCAGCTCTGTTTTATCACAGAGCCATTTATCTAGGTAACTTGTTTTTACCCGAACTCGGAGACCTTACAGAATGAAATCTATTAAAAAATAAACCAGTTTATACGAAAAACAGGTTGCTTCAACAGTAACGGAGTGTAACGTTATTCAAGAAGTAATCCGTTGAGTCATTTTTAAAGGAATAAACATTAAAAATTGTCAGCAATTTTATTTTTAACTGATTCTAACATTCATTAAAAAAACTAAGGACATATTAATACGAATTTTTGCTAACACAAACATTTGATTGACAGTAAAATAGCAGAATCAAATGAAAAGTATTTTATTTTTAGGGATCTTGGGGTTGATTATATGACAGTTAAAATAGCAGAAACAAAGGAAAAATCTTTTATTTTTATGGGATTAAGTCAATTAATTTTTTAACATTAAAAATTAGATGAACTTTTGGTGAAATTTAAGTGAAAAATGAGTAGACCGGTTTTTAAGTGAACTTTCACATATTTTAAATTTCAATATCAGTTAATTTTACGCACAGAATATTTTGAGGATAATCTCTTCTCTGTCCTTTTCAGGCATCACAAAGGGACCTATTTTTCTGGACCCAAGTGGACCGGCTGCTTGCAGCTGGCGGCCTGTGCAACCTAACCTAAACCAAACCCGTTTTCCTCCAGCTCCTGGCATTACTAATGCTTAGATAATCCGAACGCAGTTTGCTTTCGCTTAAAATGCGAAAGAAAACAATCATTCGATATTCTTGACAAATATTAAATTATTAAACCTTAAACTGACATCAAACAAAAACTGTTATTGCAAAAACAAAAAGTAATAAAAATCTTTTCTTTGCATACTCTCCATTTTAAATTGAATTTTGCAATTTGATATTGAATGAATACTTCCAATTCTTATGAGCATTTATAGCAAAAATTCACTTAAAGTATTTTTGTTCATTATATAATACCACTCATATCATTAAGGCTTTGAATCAATCTTATTTTTATCAACTTCAAAGAAAGAATTTCACAATTTTATATAATCAACTTTAATAATAAAGTTTTGTTTTCCAAATTTCTAATAAAGAATTTCAAAATTTGGCAAAAAACTTTTATTAGTCCATTCCCATTAAAGTAACAGTTTTTGTTTTATGAAACTCCGAAAACACTCGTACGAGTACAAATATAAATTACTTTAGCCTAAAATATTCAATTATTGTTTGCTTAAAACTGGAGTATTTACCCATATTATACAAAATGTATATACATAATTGCAATTGTACTTAAATAATTCGTATGAGTCTAAAAGTTTTCCCTCCTGTTCATTTCCATTTAATAAATCCGCATATATTTTCCTTTATTCTGGTATTTAATTTATTTTCATTTCATACACATGAGATGCTAAAAATTTTCTAACAACTCCGTAGGAAAACAAAAACAAAAACAAAAAATAAATGAAAACTCTCTGCTTAAACTTTAAGCATCAAGATGACAATCATCATTAACATTATCATCAGCCTTAGCTGGAGAAAAGGCAAACTTTTTTTTGAAAAACGAATATGAAAATGAGCTAAATTGTTTTGCGAAATTTTCACTTTTTCTTACAAACTTCAATTTTCTCTTCAACTGTATTTATTTAAGGTAATAAAATGAAAGTGTAAGAAAATATGCGAAAGTTATTCATGAAAACAGAAACAGAAATTGTAATTCGCACAAACAATCTTATGTTTTATTCGAGACTCGGGTTGTTTTTATTATTCCCAATTTTCGTCACCCTACGTCGCAGATGGAAATATAAATTTGTCATTCGTCATATTTTTATGTACAATAATTGTAAATGGTGCTTCTTTTATAGAGATATTCATCAACTTTTTTTTTGGCAAGACTTTTTTAGTTGTCGGCCATTTTGTCAGCTGTCAAGTGATTTATGTTGAGTTTGGTCTGGCATTTCAGCATAAATAGACTGACGCCTAAACAACGCTTCCAAATTACGCAAATTTATTTTCAAATCTTGGTTCTATTCGAAATACGTTTTCGCACCACGTATACTCTAAATGATAATGCGCATCCCCAGAGACGTTGTACAATGTATACAGAAGAATTCATTGCTGCTGTAGAACGTATGTAGCTTAGAAGAAGACCCGAATCAGTCTATCGCCGGGTCTGATTTTCCGGGAATTCTCGGGAAGTTTTTTATTTTTTCCGGGAAATCCGGGAATGTTATAAAATAAGCGATTTTACATAATAAGCGTTAATTTGAATTAAATTTTATATTTTTTTTATTACAAAAACCCACAACATACAAAACTTTTTAAAAATCTTTGAAAAAAGATATCGAGGCAATCTCGAATAATAAATTTAAAAAATATTTTTTTATTACAAATATTTAAAACAAAATTTCAGTTGTTCAAAGTGATTTGTATTATTATTTTTAACCGTAGAAATAGATTTTTGCTTTGACAAGCGCTTTTAACTTTTAAATTGTTGACATTATTGAATAAAATACAAGAAAAAATCAGCTGTTCAACAAACATCAAACATTTTTCAAAATAATTCAAAGAAAATCAAACAATCTAATTCTGCATAAAATTTACGAAAAAAAAGTGTCCAAATTAAAGAAATTGTTAAACTGTTTAAAAAGAGTTCACTCAAAACAGCATTATTAGAAAAATATGCAAAAGAAGAGTTTGGAAAAGAGGTTCACCTAGTTCATGATATAAAGACTAGATGGAACAGCAGTATGATTCAATAATTTGTAAAAGCAAAAAATGCTATAGTGAAAACATTAATTTATTTTAACTGTGCAACTTTGTGGATTGAATATCATGTCCAGGTGCTAGAAAATTTAGTGGAGCTATTAAATCCAAAAAGAGATGCTGTTGAAGCTCTTAGGAGACGTTATTCAAATCTTTTAATAGCTGATGCTATTATTGAAACTTTGTTTGAAGAGTTCTCTTTAACTAATGATTTACTAACCAGAAAACTTAAAGATACTATAAAAGCAAAAGTACAAGAAAGACGTAACATATAAATAACATATTTAATAAATTATTTGAAAACATATAATTATATTTTGGATTCGACTATATCAAAAAGTTGTTTAAAATATATAAAAGACTTTTTATGAGTTGTTCTTTAGATGCTGAAGAATCTAGTAGTGATATCACAGAAATTCAAGCTGATGATAGTAAAAAAAATTGGAAAATTCTAATACTAATACGAAGGCAAAGCCAAAATATCGGAAAATTAATAATCTAAACTACTTTAAAAAAGAGTTAAATATGTATGAAGTAAGCAATAATAGAATAAGGAATATTTAAAACCTGTATAATGCTCTTTTAACTACAAAACTAACTTCGGTGGAAAGTGGGTTTTTTCTTTTGCTGGTCACTTTGGAACGAAGTAGAGAAATAGTATGTCCATTGACTTACTCAACGTATTAGTTTTTAGTTTTAGTAGTATTTAGTTTTTGTTTTGTTTTTTTAATTTTTGTAATGAAGATCTCTATTTTTTTAAATCTTTAATTGTTTTTTTTGTGTTTTGTATGTTTAATTATTTTTACACAAACTGAATTTGTGATACACATATTGTATTTTTTATAAAACTGTTTTAAGCAAAAATTTTGTTAAATTTTAATGTTTCTTAATAATTAATATTGATAATGTAAATTTCCCGGGATTCCCGCGAAATAAATTTTTCTCCGTTTCCCGGGAAATGAAAAAGTCCGGGAATTCCCAAACACTAATTGCCGTGAACAGATCTGAATGGCTGAAGCTCTACGCTTGTAATATGATCGAAGGGAATAAATTTATATATCACAGATCGGTCAAGCATAAACATAGGTCCGCAAATTATTGCAATTTGACTCATTTAAAAAAACTATCTTCATCGGGTCACGATCTTCACATAGTTAATTTGTCGAAATAACAAACTGAATGTAAAACTGTTATGAGTTTATTTTTAAGCGAATTATGTATCAGCCGTATATAACCATCTCGTTAATTGTATCTTTAGTTTCGAAAACAAAAATACCTTTTAGTTAAATTAGAATCATTTTTATTATCTTCTTCCATTTTTATTTTTCTTCTCATTACTTCTTCTGCAATCTGCAATGCATTAAAACGAACGCACAAACTCATATTCATATGCAGCAAATGGGTAAATAAATTTGCTTCACATACTCAAAGCCACATCCTTTCAAGCAGATATTTCCTTTATTAAGTTTTAAGTGTGTATATGGTTGTGTGTGTGTGTGTTTGTGTGTGTTTGTGTGTGTGTATGTGTGTGCATAGAGTAAACAGCTGTGTTTTCATCTACTGTAGGAGAAAACAAAACCATTTATGTAAGAATTATTACTTTAGTTTTATTCTTTGCAGTTTATTCTTTCTTATTTTTTTATACTGAAAAGTTTTTTCTTCACAATTATTGCTGTAATTATCACTATAATCTGCATTTGCAACTAAGTTGTGCGCAGAACTAAAGCTTTACATGAAAGAGAAAAAAATATATGAAAAACCAGCAAAGAGTTACCACGACTAAAGGAAAAGCTGTGGGCAGTTTAAAATAAGGCTTTTGTTAATTAAACCATGACAGTAAGAATGAATCAAAAATGTTTTTGTAAATAAGTCATGCTGAAGAAATAGTTATTAAACTCCATTATTAAGGAAGGTGAAATGTTAATCTTCACTAGTGGCTTTAAGAGCAAGTCGTTCTAAAAGTCGCAGAGTGTGTTAAAATACTAAATAAAACAGTCACAAAACTGTCATCTCGTGTGAAATTTAGCAAAAGTGTACTATTTTCAAGTGTTTTTTCTACACCCATACACCCTTAAAGCTTAGGTCCTCTTCTATGATTCTTACATACGTCGTTTTCTTGTCGGATCGCAAGTTTCAAAGATACAGATTTATTATCATTTTTATTATCATCTTTTCAAACAATGAACTAATTTAAGTTTATTTTCGATGCAAGTTTAAAAAAGATATAAACATTTGAAACCTTCATTCTTTACAATATTACTAAAACAACTCAAAATTAATTTTTATAGTGGTTGCTTTCTAAGGATTTTACTTTACAAAACAAAACAAAAATATGCTTCTTAAGAAACATTCAAAGTAAAAAAATTTTGTCTACAAAATCCTGCATCAATTTGTTGCTGCTATTTTTATTCGCTATTATTTGCAAAAGTTTTTGGACAACAGCATCTGCTAAAGTTCAAGTGGACATGAAAATGTATAGTCACACACACAACATACTCACACACACTCACACACACATACACATAGAATTAAAAGTTTTCATATTTTACTCAAATCCCTACAACAATACATTTTCAAACATGACAACGTGCACATGTGCGTATGAATACTATTATCTGTAATCGCCTACAGTTGCGATCATGCAGTTATATTATCAATTCTTCTAATATTCAAATACTTAAGAATACTTCGAATTACTTCGAATTTTCAAATATACCCCGTAAAAGAAATTGGAAGTAATTTTTAAGCAATTATTTTTTCACTAATTCTAAAATATCTGTAATTATGGGTTCCGACTTCTAGGGAAGTTATTATTAACAACATCCAAATAATTAGTCAAAAAGTTATTTCACTTCTACAAAACTCTAATTCATTTGCTGAAATGCGATTCATTTGAAATAAGTTTTTTTTTTAATTTTCTATTTGAAGTACTTTGTTTAAAATGTATTTTATATTTTATTTGAAAACTTTCAAGTAGTTATTGTGTATCGGTTTTTACATAATTATACATACAACCATATGTAAGTATGCATGTACTCAAGTAGCACCCAGCTAGGATTTTCAATTGTGAAAGAGTTTAATGGGAATCTCATGAAGAACGTTTTTGATCGTCGACGAGCGCATTTTTTAATCGTAGGAGATTCCTTGCACGGGAGAAACTGTTACACGAACAGATTCGTTTCTGAGATTCTTCCATAGCACAGCGAAAGACGCTTATATTAATCGTAGAGAGAACGTTTGAGTTTTGTGTAATTAAACAAAGTGTAACATTGTTGTTTTCGTACTTTTCAAATAAACATTCCAAGATTAATAGACGACCGTGTCAGAAAATATGTAAAAAAGTTATAATCAAGAGAAAAAAATAGTTGTTTTTGTTATTGTTACTCTTCAGATCATCATCCGAAGATTCTTTTAGGAGTCGTATATTAAATACAATCGTCTAACAAACATCATATGCTAGCTGAATACGCTTTGTTGTCAACTGTTGAGCCCAACAATTACGTCTTATAAACGGCTTGATGAGTGATTGGATAATGAACAGCTGATTGATGTAAACAATTGAAAAGAAATGAAAATGCTGCAAAAGAAATAATTTAAATTTGCTAAATTAATTAGTTTGTATCATACTAAAAACTATGGACAACACAGAGTTTGCAATGGAGTTTTTCTTGGCTGGAATTTTCTATTTTTATTTTAAAATCTGCACCACAAATTTAATATTCACAACATAAAAATGCACAGCAAAATACTCCAATAAAATGATAAACCTGCGCCGCACAGTGGCTGAAAATCGTTTTTCATTGGCCAAAACTCTGTAACTTTTGAACCGATCAAAATATTGAAGTAATTTTTTTTTTATTGGATAGATATTTAGTTCAGCTTGACTCAGTTTAAATTTTATTAAAATTGATTGAGGACTTTTTAAGGAATTCTAGGTCAAAGTTGAACTTTTGAATTTTTTTTAACTTTTAGAGTGAAATATGGAATTATTATTTTTTTATTTATTAAAAAATTTGAATATTTGGAAATTAATAATAATTATAAATAATTTTTGTAATAATGGAATTTTTTTTATGTTACACTTAAAAAAATTGTACACTGAAAAAAATAGTAAAATCAACTGGAGATTTTGCTATTACTGAAAAATTTAAAATTTTTTGCTGACAAATTTGCAAATTTGTTTACACTCAAAGAATAGTTACACTTAAAAAAAACGTTAATAATATTATCTAAAAATATTGCTATTACTACAGAAAAATTTATTATTGTTTGCTGTCAAATTTGATAATTTTAAAAACATTTTAAAATAAAAACTGCAATAAATTTTAATAGCATTTGTAACAATGGTAGGTTCGTTTATTATTATTTTTTACTAATACTATGTTTTTCGTACTTAAATAACAATGAAAGGTAATTATAATTATTATTCATTTGACTCAAATATTAATTGCAAATATTCCATATTTTGTTCTGTGCTATCTCTGTTCTTTAGTAGTTTTTTGGCTTCTTCATCTAAGTCCCGATGTTCCACTTTTCATTGATTTCGAATACTGGAGATAAACGGATCTGACGTTGCCAATAATATATTAAATAGATTTTCATTTGTTGAATTTCGTGAAATTTTTCTACTATTGTAATCCTTCTTCCTTTTTTCCTGAGCCTCCTCTGATAGATCTCCAAGTGGAGATTTAATGACATCTTCTCCATAATAAAGGATTTTGTGAACTGTTGCAGACATATTTCTCCATTGGTAGTTGGTTGTATATATTTTTGCAGTTTCCTTAGCATAATCTCCAAATTTTCTAGAGTCAATTTCTTCATTGCAAGCAAGTACTTCTAGGATTATTTTAAATCTGAAAATGAGGCTTAAATCCACTCCTGTTATTTCAGATGCTGTTTCTGGATCTGAAAAGAATCTTCTTGCGGTATTGCCATCATTTGTATTGCCTGACCCTTGTTTTGGCTGATCTATAATCAATCCTAATTTGCGATATTCATCTTGAACATGTTTCTTTTTTGAACTTCTTAACTCTTTGTTGGTTTCGTTGTTTCTTATTGATCCTGAAGACCCGAAATCCAAATCATAATTGATTTTTAGTATGTGTTCCACGAATTTAAGTTTAATTTTATTTTAACGTAGCTAAGAACATCTTCCTGGTTTTTGTTTCTAAAATACTCTTCGGCCAGTTCTTTATAACTGAAGCTCTCCATATTTTTCTGAATATTTTTATTTGCGTCTGTTATGTTTTATCCGTACACTTAGAGGATTAACTGAGTAATCCCTTATCGAATCCGTAGTTTTATACATTTTTAGATACATGTTATTCACACATTGATCTTTAATTTCATAGCAGGTAGTGCTTAAATTGCACAAAACTGCACATGTTGTCCAGACCTTAATATCAGGTAAAACTGATTAGTATCTCGCCAATATTTGTTGTTGTTGTTGGGTTATTTTTTTTTCTTTAGTGCTTTAATGTCGCGATTATTGTTATAAAATTGCTTATGACTTTGGTTGACCCTAACATTTGATAACAGGTAAATTTAGAAACAGATCATATGTTTACTGTAGAATTTTGTGATAATTTGTGATAATTTTATGACTTATTTTTTGCTGATCAAAACAAAGCCATTAAACCCTTTCGCAGGTATTATATTTAATTTTTTTAGTTTTACGTAGTCTAAAGTAAAAAAACATAAACTTTTAGGCAAAAAAGTGAAAATTATATACACCATTGTATACGAGTACTTTGGAGTAATTTCATTAAAATGAAAAAAGTGTTCTACAGGCGGCTCGTGGCGGGTGCAAAAGTATATATAGCGTTAAAGAGGACACTTTCACCTTTCTCCGGGTGGTATACATTTCTTGTTCCCTTTTGTTCCCTAGAAGTTCTATTCCACTAAAGTTTAAATTTCAGAAAAATATAGTAGTTTCATAAATATTCCGTAACGCCCTTAATATTAAACGCTAGAGCTCTGACCACTTACAACAACTAAAGACTATAATCCTACCAACATTATAAAAAAGACCGCAGGCCATTATCGATGATAGCTTGCGAGTAGTAACCATTTATTTTTTATAAAAAACAAAAGAAAAACACCTTTTTCTGAAATTAAAAAAAAACCGTTGAGTTTGACAGCATGCCACGCTCACAATTATCAATAGTTTAACCTAATTTTTTGGCTACCTTAATCTGGATATATTAGCTGCAAAATGGCGTAAAAATTTTAAAAATCGGTGACAAAAAAAAATTTGAGTTTTGGCCAATGAAAAACGATTTTCAGCCACAGTGCGCCGATAGTATTTATATTTCAAACCTAAGCCGGCACTGTGTTCAAAAAATCTTTATACATATAAAAAGACATCATAATAAACCGACGTATATTTAATGAAATTAGTATTTTAATTTTATTTTTTTATTTTCGTTACTTTATCGCATTTGTAATACAAAATTTACCAAATCAATTTGCAGTCGCCACCTAACAAAACGGCGTTGCATTAGAATATAAAAGCGCATAACTCTCTTGATCAGCTGCGGAGCTAAACACAACCTGTTGACTAAATGTAGCGAAAAAAAAATTATGATGGAAAAAATGGCTGCAAATACTCAACTGTTGTGTGGAGCGGATCTACTCAATTCTGGGTTTCTAAGACAAACACTCAACGGTTGCGCAACAGTTACGTCTTATTAACGCGACCATTGAGTTTTATAAAGTTTTAGCTAAAAAAACCCTTCAACAAACAAAGTTTTTTGAAAATCTTTGAAAGAAGATATCGAGGTAATCTCGATTAATAAATTTAAAAAAAAGTATGAAATTTGATTTTAGTTGCCACTGTGTATTTAAAGTTTCATTAAAGAAAACAACTTCGTTCATTCATTTATTGTATTATATTTTTTCTATTGAATCAGTTTTCTTCTTATTTATCCACAATAGTGATTTTTCTTCATTTGTAAGACTTTAATTTCTTTTAGTTTTATCTGTAACACGAGTGCAGATGCTACATCTCTGGCTTTGCCAGAAACATAGATAAACTGAAAATGCCACAGCAAATACATAAAATCAATAGTAGTTAAAGCTCAGTTGTAAAGACATTTGAATCTAATGAATTGAATTAATTTAAAATGTATTTATTCTAGCAGACGCACTTTCAAAAGTTTTCTGAACACACAGATGAAGAGAAATAAAAAATAAATATTTTTAAACAAATTTGTATCGAACAAAAACTATTAAAAATTCTTAAATAAATCATTTTCGTAAAAATTGTAATTCAAGTAAAAATATAAAAAGAGAATTGCATTCTGAAACAAATTTTATATGCATTTGATTGCCTCTAACATCCTAGATTGAAGCTTACTTCATTATTCAATGCAAATGGAAATCTATTAAAACTCAATTTATTTTCTCAGTTTTCATTTGAAGAAAATTTACCAACAAAAAAATATACAAATAAATCAGAAAAATGGAAATATTTGCTCAACTAAAACTTGTCCACAATACAATTAATTGTTTATTTATTTGTTTTCGGTTTAGTCATTTAATTTATTGTGGGTTTTCCTGACAATAACGTAAAACTAAAACCAACTGGAGTGCACAGTGCGGTTGATTGTTAAAAAAATTGTCTAATCTATTGATTGAATTTATCTCAAACTTAGAATGTCCATAGAATAGCAGTAAAGATTGCACAGTAAACTATGTGAAGTACGGTGGGAAAAGGAGCTTATCTGGCGACGGAAAAATTATATCTTCTAAATTAATAAAAAAATAAAAAAAATATTAGATGAATTGAATGCATTTATTGGTAGCCAAAGAAATAATCTTTAAAGCCTAGTTTTCTGTATGTCAGAAAACAGAAAAAATATTTTTTCAAACAATCTTTTGTCAGATATTATTTCATTGTTTCTTATTATTTGATTTGCTCAAATAATCTCTTTGATTAAATTACTAAAACAAAAGCAAAAGTTGTTCTTTTTATTTTATATTATTATATTTATTCCATTATTATAAAATAAAAATTATACAGTGAACTCGCGAAATCGTGAACTAATTTTTACCAAGGCTGTTTACGTTTTCGAATTCGTTCATGTTTGCGATGGTGACAATTTTACAACCAAAAAGAACAATTTACAACCAGATATTTGCTTCTAGCAAATAATTCAAAAACAATTATTAAAAATTGGATTAAAAATTTAATTTATTCACTTTACTAAAAAAAACTTACGTAAATAGTTAAAAAAAATCATATATTTAAAATCATATCAAAAATTCATAAAAATTACTAAAAAATTAAAATAACAAAAATATAATAAATTCAACAATGTACATGTACATAAAACTAAATTAAAAAATAATACGCTTTAACTTGTTTAACGGATCCAGCAGATGCGGCTGGGCAGAAAGCTTTTCTCAGATAACTTTAAACAATCCAATACCATATCTTTTACTTTTAATTCTGTAGCCATCCGTCGCTAGCATTAAATGCTCGATTGCTTTCATTAATTTGTTTGGCTTTCACTTCAAGCATCAGTCCATTTACTGCCTTTTTTAATTCCTCATGTTAACAAACCATTTATAGAGATTTTTTCCATTCTCGGAAGCTCAGTTGCACGTAATGTGTTGCGGAGCCTTGGCCCACAAAATGTATTGCTAACACATTTTTTTTGTTTTGTCCTTCTTTTTAATTGAAATAATTGTGAATTTAGCCACTTGAAATTTCTTGGCTAAGCCAGTTACACTGCAACCCATTTGCAACAGATCAACAATATATACTTTGTCTACCAGACTCAAAACTTTTGACTTTTTAGAAGACATTTTTTATTCACTTTCATAAATTATATTTGTACTTTAGCAAAATAATATGTATGTAATTCTTAAGGCCGAGGCACATAGAATCCGTCGTGCGTTATACGTTGCTTTTTTCAACTGACAACTAAGATAAAATACAAGTTTTCTTATGAGCTTTGTCACATTCGGTACGTCTCCGTCAACGCAAAGTACTAAAGTTGGGAAACTTTTAACTTTTAACGTACGTTGAGTACTTTGAAAAATATAATTTTTTTGCTTTGTTTTTATTAAGCTTTTTGTGTTATGTGTTGACAAAAATAAATTAAATAAAAATTGAAATTACAAAAAAAAAACAGAATATCTTCTAATTCTATTGAAAATATGAACTTTAATCAAATGAAGCTGATTTAATGTCCGTCAACCAGGTACTCATTGTGTCAATCTCCTCCGCCGATACTTTAATGTCAGTTGAAAAAGCAACGTATAACGTACGACGGATTCTATGTGCCTCGGCCTTTAACCTTTATATGTTTGTTGAAAGTACTTTAATGTAAACATAAAATATTGTTACAAAATTTAAAAGTAGATTCAAATTTAACGGACATAAAAATACAGCGGTGATTAAGCACAGTATAATCAACCGTGTATATGCAAATTTGATCACTCAAATTCAAACTAACGGAAACAGAACATTCAAGAAACTTCTAGAAACAACAACGAGAATCTACTAGATTGTTCGAGAAATTTGTATGAAAATTCTTAATAGCAATTGTAAACAAAGACTAACGCCCTCGATTGGATTACGGCTAAAATTTACATAGAATTGGTTAGTTGATTCGCCATCTACATTTTAAGTTTGCTACTGCCATCTACACGCCGCAAACCATAACATACCTGAATGAGCCAATTCACACTAGACTAATTTTTAGTCCGCTTAACTTTTGTTCTTTCCAAAACACACTGGATTAATTCATTTGGCATAAAATGTATACGTATACACATTTTTGTGTGTATTAGTGTTTTTTGTATTCATTTGAGGTATGTAAGTGCATATATTATTGGTTTTGTTCTGCTAATGCGGGGTTGAAGCTGGTTGAAAAATTATGCCAACCAAAACCGACTCTCTTCACCTAAAATGCCAACAAGCTGCCATGTTATGCCAGCATAATTAATCTAGTGTGAATTGCCTCAATAACAACAAAGGCTTACACAATCAAACTTATTGTCATGGTGAGGATTTTTCTTCTACGTTCGAGAACAGTAGCAAGTTAAATGGTACATATATAAGCCGACACTGCTAGGCACAAAGAGGTCAGTCTTGTCTAAGCTTTTGCAGTGTTAACCAAACAAACTACTTTGTGTATTTTATTAAACAGTGGTATTAAAGGAAATAAAACATCATTAAGTTCAAAATCTTCAAGTCTTCAATTCAAAAAGACTCCATAATTTTTTTCATATTGGCTTTAAGAAAATGATAGAAACTTTGTTCTACGTGATGATGGATATTTTTATCAGCAATGGTAGTCATATTACCGGTCAAATGACCATCACTGTTCTTGTAGGGATGCATATAAAATGTAAAATTTTAAACAAATGTTTTAAAAAAGAAAAATTTTAAAATAATTTGTTAATAAACAATTAATTCTAGGGGCAGTGTACTAATGCTTACCCATAGACCCATGGAATATGAAAGCAGATACCTTAAGGAACAATATAAGAAAATCTCCGATCAATCATAAAAATTTATAAATTCTATTTTTGCTTGAAAAATATATTTTTTTTACATGAAATGAAGAAACCTTAAAATCAATTTGTGCGGTAACTAGATGTCCGTTATATTTCATACTTTCAGAAAAGCTTTGTTAGTGTTAGCGAACATTTTCAAATAAACTAACGAGCTCTTGGTTAAATTGTTACATAGATTACAAATCCAGGATCAAATACTTTTTGAAACGAAGTATGTCTAGGCACGTAATCTGTCCAAATTTGTCTATTAATTCAATTTCCCTTACTTTCCTTTAAATATGGTTACAAAAATATGTTCCAAATACCAAAACAAATTTAGAAATACATGTGTTCAAATTAATAATATTTTCACTCATGGTGCAAACACTAGCAGATTGCACTAGACAGTGGGCAAGTGATTTTATTTCTGGAATTAATTTTTTTTTTAATTTAAAAGACTTACCTGCAATATATAATAATTTTTCTTACCTAGACATAAATAAAATATAAAATTAATATAAGTTTTTAATAACACAGCTTTACAAATTATTAATTTGGAAAAATACCAAGAACGCCACATGCCTAGATAAGTTAATTGGGACCTCCTGAACACGAAAAACGCTGTAATTTTTTTTTCTAAAAGTTCTCTCAAAGTTCAAAATTTGCCTATTTTTTACGTTTGTTTCAAAATATTTCATTTTTATTTGGTTTTATTTCTACGTTATAGTAAAGATCTGGAATGTTTTATTTTTTACCAAATAGTTTATTTATTTACCAACATTTTAAGCGTAATTTGAAAAAAAAGACGGATGAAAAATAAAGTTTTTATTAAGGATTTTGTGGAACGACAAAATTTTCATTTTCATTGCTCAGACACTATAATCGGCGTAAATTCAAAAAATTAAAATTAAAATGACGAGCGACTTGAAATTAAAAAATAGGCAAAGGTGGCATAACTCAGCCATTTCTTGTCAGATAGAAATTTGAAGCATATCGACGGAGAAGGCATTCGATTACCTTTCCAACGATATTCCATTTATCTCGATCGGTTGGGCTCCACAAGGGTTTGAGTGGGACCATACACCGAAAAACACAAAAGTACCGTTATCTAAAAAACGGTACTTAGAAAAAAATTACAGCGTTTTTCGTGTTTAGGAGGTCCCAATTAACTTATCTAGGCATGTGGCGTTCTTGGTATTTTTTGGCTGTAAACCAGTGTAATAGATGTAATGAATAATTAAATCTAAGACTGAGTATTCAAATATATAATAAAAAAATCTGCTCTGTTTCATTGAAAAACATAAAAAATAATAATTACTGAATATTGATTGATATTCAAAATTCGTCGAAAAACTTGAAGGAATGAAAATAGTACATATCTACTCGTATACTTAATAAATTTTTCTCATAGCCAAAAACTTCATAAGAAAAAATCAGTATAAATAAAGTCTTTTTTACGAAGTTTGACTTGTATTATGATAAAAATTCATCAATACTAGAGCTGTGTAGCTCATGAACGAACGCGTTAAATTGAACGAATCACCCAACTGAACGAAGTGATCCGGTCATCTTACTGCACGCTTTTGGTTCAATAGTGTACCGGTCGAAAACGAAAACTTGTTTTCGTTCACGTATATTTTTTATGTCAAATTTACTTTCGTTCATGCATCTTTTTTATGTTGTATTATTTTGTTTCATTTGAGTTTTGATGTATTGATCAGAGTTATTTTAAAAATTAAATATAGGTACATTTCTTTTTAGCGTCAACCCATAAAAAGTTAGTTTACATATACATATATGTACATACATATATTAAGCTAAAATTTTATATAAAATTGCTTCAAAACTGAACTTAACTATGATTTTTTAATGAATAAATCCGTTTTTTAATATGTAAATTATTTCATTTAATTACATTATTCAAATATTTACAACCGATTTTCCTAAGAAAATAATGAATTTAAAAAATAGAATTGTTGCCGTACTGTCGTTCAATTGAACGATTGAACGAACGGGTTAATTTTTGGTAATTGAACGAAAATTACCGATCACTGAAATGAACGATTTGCCACAGCTCTAATCAATACCAAGGCGTATTAACAAGGTGACAGCATTACGGCAGCTGACTATTTGTTTCCTTGCTTATGTTTTAGATTTTGAATGTCAAAGTACATACAAAATACAAATGTGTATCAAGAGAAATTCGTATTTAAATAGCAGAGACACGAACCAAACTTTTTAACATAGCTCATTTTGCAGTTAACAGAGCTCTGCAAAACGGTTAACAGTAGTCGCAAATTTGATTAAAGAAGGAAAATCTAGGAAGAGGCATCAAGTCCTTGCCAACAAAAATTACGGTAAAAAATCTCCATTATCTTCCAAATGATATTACCGTAATAGAATATGGGATACATGTTGGCAGGTACTACAAAAATTTATTTAAAATAAATATTTTTAATGAAATTTCTGAAAAATGCCAGTGACCATTTTGATCAAATATGGAATTGCACACGTATGCACCCAATTGGTCGCATATCTGAAATAATTTTGGAAATTGAATAAATTAATTTTGAAAAAATCGATTCTTAGTGAAATTTCTGAACTGCGAAATGACCTATACGAAAAAAATTTGGTTCGTGTCTCTGCTATTTAAATACGAATTTCTCTTCTACACATAATACATTTTTCTGTTTTCTTTGTTTTATGGGGGATGTTTTTGACAGAAGCAATATAAAAAATGCCTGTTGTTCTTGTATTTTTGTAATTGTTGTACAAAAAATGTCACCTAGCTAATACGCCTTGATCACTACTACTGCATATTGGATTGGGAAAAAATGCAGCCTGTGTATATTGAATACGGTAGAGTAAGAAAATAAAAGCTACATTATTGATATTATTGAATTTTAAAATATCACAATCTTACCGATTTTGTACAAAATGAAACCTTAGAAAATATACCAACTCTGAAACCATATGCATGGTCATATATTTCGATGTTATGTTTTTAATAATCTATTATTATGAAAAATAAATATTTATCAGATATCAAATATCACAATTTTATAACTTTTTTACTAAATGAAACCTTAGAAAATATACCAACTCTGAAACCATATGCATGGTCATATATTTCGATGTTATCTTTTTAATAATCTATTATTATGAAAAATAAATATTTATCAGATCGAATATTAGATCGAATATTATTAGACATATATGTTTGTATAATGCAGATAAGTTCCAATCATACCATAAAAAATAAACATCTGTTATCTATTTTCATACAAAAATTCACTAAGTTGATTTATTTACATTTGGTTAGTTTGATTGAATTTCGCTAAATAATTTAACAATCCACCAAATTATGAGCCTGGCAACCTGGTTTTCTTATTCCCGTTTAGTAGGGACATTCAGTGATAACAACTTTACCACTAAATTCAGTGGTTTTTATTTTTGTTTAGGGAAAACATTAATTTTTAGTAGTTAGTAGTAGTGCGGCTGATAATTATTTGTAAACAAACATACCTATCATCCATTTCTTATTATTTATGCTAATGATAATGTAAATTTCAAGTAGGACAAAGTTATACGAGGAATTAAATTCATGAATAAAATTCATGATGCTTTTTCGTTGGTGAGAAACCCGGTCATAAAAAACGACAAGTTTTGAATTGAATTTTTCGTTGTAAGCCTCAAAAGAAGTTTTAGTGGGTTTTAGTGGTATTTGATGTTCGATTTGGTGGGATGAAATTCAGAGTGTTACATTCGTTTGCTTGAAATCGATCATTTAAATGTCGTCTTCTTGTAATGTTTTAATAATTTACTGAAATCGTATTTCATAAAATAATAAAAAAAACGTTAGAATGGATTGATAAGTTTTTAAAACTAATTACTTAAAAGTGTATTTGTTGGAAGCTATGAAAGTAAAAGATATGTGTGTATGTATGTATGTACATTGAAAATATAACAAGTGCATATTCTCCAAATTATTATCGTCTAATTTAACGGTACCGTCAATCATTTGTATTTTATTTGTCGTTCGCTTGTTTGTGTCATTTGCTTAGTGTTGTTTTGTTTATTGTTTTATAACATTATGTTTGTGTGTTTGCTTTTTGCATTTCGAATTCGTAATTGTATGCATTGTTTTTTATATACATACATAAGTAGGTACATTATTGTTATTGCTGTTGTAAAGCTAGGCGCGTTTAGTAAGTGAAAAATAAAGTGTCAGAAAAGAAAGAAGTTAGCAAGGCTCATTTTACAATGTAAAAAGAATTCGCCGTGGAAGTTAATAAAATGCAATTATGAAAATTATGCAAGTGCTGCCATAGCATCGTTTATTTCCTTATAAAGGCGAATATGATGAAAAATAATAAATACCTAGTATGTACATGGTATATAAATAAATAAAAAAAGTTAAATTAATAAAATATGGAAATAAATTAATAAAATTAAAAAATGAATAAATAAGATGGAATTAAAAAATAGTATGTCTATATATTATGTAAATAATAAATTAATTTAAATTTTTTATTTTTACGTAAAATAAAGAAAAGTGTAGAAAGGTAAGATTTGTTAATTAAAAATATGATGTGTATCTGTTTATCTGCCTACCTTCATATAATTAACCCTATGCTATAAAAAGTATTCGAAACTTACGTTCATGGACCATTTAACTCTATACTTTATTAATTAAAAGCAAAATAATTGAATCTATGTTTTACTTCAAAACATTTTATTTGTATGCTCAGAAAATCTCTTGGTGACTTCCTTTATTGTAAGATATTTCTGTTGCTTACTTTCCGTAATTGGTAACTGCTATAAAAGTTACAATTATTTTTATTTTCTTAAAGTCATAATACCTACTATGTATTGAAGTTAGGTTTTGTTACATCGTTTCACAAATTCATATGCAAACTAAGAATAATGGTAGGTAGTTTGCTTATCGTGTAATAATAAAATAAATAGTAACTGATTCCGAAATAAAAATACAAATTGACCAAAATGGTCCACCAACGTAAGATTGGTAACTTATTATTTTTCTTCATCTTGTACTACATACTTTATTTTGAACAACACACACTTTATTTCAAACCTAACGGCAAGGCTAAAGGCTCTTTCTTCAGCGTTAGACATTTCAAAAATTCTAATTTTAGATATGACAGCAAAGAATTTCTTTGCCTTCCAAAAAATATGTGGTACATATATACTATATATTTTTGGTATCAGATATATTAACGCGAAATAAAAAAATTAAGCCCCCTTTGATATCTTTCGTCTCACTTTTTTTTTGATATCTCGAATTTTCACTTTTTTTAAGCTCATAAAAAAGACTTCGAAATTGATGCTTGATCTTTCACGAATCTTTCGCAGTAGCCTTTTAATCTACTTGGTTTACAATCATGATTTAATTTTCAAGGTGTTTTTTCCCAATTAATTATTTTACCTATTTAGCAAAATATCATCAATGATTTATGCAGATTATTAGGGAACCAAATATTATTGAAAAAACATGAGACATTTTAAGTTTCCAGTCGAACAAGAGAGAAGCCACTATACTCATGCATACGTATGTATATAAGTAAATTTTCTTAAATATCTAAGTTTAAATTGAAAATTGCTGAGACTTAGACCCACAGATATCCAAGCCATACACAAAAACTGACAACCATGACTAGTAGATAGCGTACAAGACTATTAGTCGCAGGTGGTCGCAGGTTCGATTCCCGCCCAGACCCTGGGTGTGTCTCCAGACAATCCAAAATGGCTTTGCGGCTTGTGTTTCTTAAAAAAATTAATGCTCGTATTTATACTTACGCTATTCATGGAAGCTGACGAGCATGGTTTTATTAATTAATTTTTTTTGTTTAACAAAAATGCATTACAAAAATTTTTAAATTTTTAAACATGATCAAAATGTATAAAAGTTCTTTAAAAGCAATTATTGTTGCAGTTTTCACCAAAAAATAAAAATAATTCAAGAAAGCGTCGTCGTTAATGAATAAAATATCCGCTTACATCATAGAAAATGTGACAGCATGTGTGATCACACGAAAAAATTAGCGTTACACAGTCAAAGACTTTTCCAACATGAGTTACATACATATGTATATATGTATATTGGATATATGTCGGTCTAAACTACTTTTAAAAAAAGTTTAAATTTATTTTATTGAATAATTTTTGTTTTGTTTTATTCCTTAAAATTTATATGTTTTCACAGATGCTTTTTAAAAATAAAAGTTCAAATATATTTTTAAAAATCCCCCTAATGCAAAAATGTAAATTTTTCCGGTTCCCTAATTGTGTCAGCGTGTTAGAAGCTATAATAACTCCAACAAAAATACTCTTCCTGCTTTATCCAATTAATAAAAGTTTTAAAAAGGTTTTTTAATGGCAAAGATTTTCAAAAATGTTTTCCCTCGTTACCTTTTAATATATTTAGATGTCGTTGATGCCGCATATTTTTAAATTATACGATAGTGTTATTTATTTTTAAATGTTGATGAAAGTTTTATGTTCGAAATAATGGGGTGCTAAAAGGATACGTGTTACTTTAGTATTTCCATTTTACTTTTTTTTTTCTTGTTGTTTCTTTTTGTTTTTAACTGCTGTATCGAAAGGGACATTTCAATAGATTTTATTTAAATGACTACTCATGATGTTTTTTCTACGATATCGTTTTTCCAGCCCACAAGCGATTTTGTGGAGAGTAACTTTTAAACGTGAAACAGTCCCTAAACGAACAAACAAAATCTTAAATTATTTTAAAACATTTACATTTAAATGTGTGGAAATAAAATTATAAAAAAGGGTGGACGAAGAATTTCGTCTAAAGGGCAGTAAACGTACATTGTTACAACTTGTAAATTTAAGCACAACCAATCTTAAAATCACGGCTTTTGCTTATTAATGTTCAACTATTTATTTATAATTAGTAATATGTTAAACATTTGTACGATAAAATACAAAAAAAACCTTATAAACAAACAACTTTAAATTAATGAGTTCTCTTTTTTTCAAAGCGGTAAAATGCAAGTGTAAAGAAAATATGGCTTCTTCCAGACCTTATTTGGCAGAGACAAGAACAACACAACGTACCATTCCAAACCCATATCTGTTTCCCACGTTGTCATTGCGGCTCGAGGCTTCTGTACTCGCTTCCATTTGGAGGGATTCTAAAATGCTTGAGAAGGAGTCTTTCAGAAGGCCTTCCGTACAAGGTTTAATACTAAATATGTAATAATAAGTAAACAAACTTCGAAAATGCATGAAAAACGAATGTGAAAATATTTCTGTCTGTCTATTAATTTCCAATATGTAAAAGCTTCAGGCAAGAACAAAAGAGAATTAAAAAAAATGTCCGGCAAGAAAGATCGAATACAAAACAGATTGATTAACTTAGGGCGATGTTTATTCAACACTAGCGCTGTGTAGCACATGAGCGAACGGGTTAGATTGAACGAGTTACCCAACTGAATGAAGTGATCCGGTGGTTTTACTTCACGCTCTCGGTTTGGTTAAATTAGTAGATGGGCTTAATACTTCTTATAATATGTACAGGGTGATGCTACCACACTTAAGCAGGCTGTATTTTTTTGCTCGTTAAGTTTGAATCTGTATTTGAATTTCGCAATTAATAACAGAATTTTAGGAAATTTCTTAATAGTTTTCGTAGATTGAATCAGGTAACTTTCAAAATAAACGGCTCATACAAAACTGGACGGCTTTTTATTAATAAACTTTTATTAGCTTCTGGATGGATTCGTAAACTTGTGCAACTTGTCTGCTAAGTATTAAAACATTGCAACTGTAACTAATATTTGCAGTAGTTGTAGAAATTAGTGGCATAAAGAAACTTTCTATGATAAAACGTGCTACCAAGTGGAGCTTTCTTAAATTATTTTTACATACATAAGTATATATGTACATATATTTATATATGTCCATATATGAATATCAACGCGAAATTAGTCAGAATCGACTCCCAGGACCTCAAAACGTAGAAATCTGGTGAAAACTCGATTTTCGAAAATTGAGCTAAAATCAGTAACTTCCTCAAGCGGGCAGTTAAAAAATTAATACAATATCGGCATTAAGCACGTGTCGACTTTTTATTAAATGGAGGAGGGCTCAGAGCTGAAGTGAACCAAGTCACAAAAAGACAACTCGAAGATATTTTCAGTTTCAGTAAATGAACTGCCATAAACAAAATATGTAATGAGAGCCACTGACATGGGTTTTCTACCGTTACTTTTTTACTTAGTCCGTTACAGAACTAAATAGAGTTAAACTTTGCGGAGAATTTCGCACTAGTTTTAAAATTCTTCATATTTTATGACTTGGTTCACTTCAGCTCTAAGCCCTCCAAATGACCAACGAAAATTAGCGTTACATTAGCGGTAATGTTCGTATTTTCGATACATCCAAAGTACACATATATACATATTTGCGAATATCTCTGCAGAGAGTGTATAAACCGAACCCTTCTGAATTTTATTAAAAAAATAATAAATAAAACGACTGGAAACAGCAACACAAAGTAACCTATAGATAGCTAAATACCAGATTAACCAAATCAAGAGATGAATTTCTTTTTAGCGCATTCTTAAATTGTTATAGCTCCTCCCAGAACTCAGCTATTGACTCAACGTTTGTCCGTTTCCAACTTAAAATCTTTCGCCATTAGATTTCAACCAGTGTAATTTTGTCTTCAGTTTACTTACGTTTGTACGTTGGATTAATTTGTATACTGTTTCAATATGATTGTATGGGTTCAGTAGAAAATAAAAATTTAGCCTTTTTGAGGCTAAATTAAAAACAAAAAAAGCTAAAAAAACACGAAGCTAAAACGTAAAAATATCGAGGCTAAAAGACAGGAAAAAGGCTGAATCTAGCCTCGAAAGGGCTAAACTGTCATCACTCATTTCATTTTAAAATTTAAATCAGAACAACATTTACACATTGCTCATTTTCTTTTCGAACGTCACAACTCAAAAACATACACGACATTTTACTAAGAAATGTATAGAGTTACAACGTCTTTGCAGCAAATGAGCGATATGTATTAATGTAATTGTTTTTGATAATAAATTCCTTTTCTTTATTATAACCTAAATATGATTATAAATTATTCCTGTTGGTTTTTCTTTTAAAAATTAAGCTTAAAATCAAATAACACATTATTAAGTTGTATTTCCATTATACATTAATTCAAATATTTTTATTTGATAATACAAAATATAAGACAAAATAAATATTTACTTGTATGTGTAAAATAATTGTTTAAAAGGAGAATAATGAGCATGAATAGACATGTCGCTTAATTAAACAAATGAATATGTTTTATTTGTACATGTTATTTAGTTGTAAATAAAAAGATTATATCATAAATTTGTATGATTATGAAAAATTAACAATTTATGAATAAATAATTTTTTTTCAGAAAAAAAAGCAATGGTACTTATCAATTAAAAGCACATAAGTTCCTGTTGTTTTAGGAAGAATAAAAATGAATAACATTAAGAATAATTTATATTTTAAATAAAATGTAAAAAACAGAAATTCGATGGGCATTTTTGGTCAAAATCATTTTTCTTCTTCGTTTGTATTTAATAATGAATTTAAAACCATTTATACTTTAAAAAATATATTATTCAAAGTTTGCTACACATCAGACGTGGATTCTGGAGAGGGGAAAAATGGATATGCCCCTTCCTAAAACGAATAAAATATGCCTTTTTTGTAGCGTTACCAAAGACTTTTTTATATTGAGTGTTTTATTTCAAATTTTCCCTGCTGCACATGCAGTATATTAAGATCTTGTAAAAAAACAACTAATTACATCTAAATTATAAATAATATCTGTGTATTTTATAAAGATTCTAGTGGTTTCAAAAATTGCTTAGTTTGGGGGTAATTGTTTGCTGGGTTGTTTTTAATAAAAATCACAATCGTTTTCTTGTATCTACTTTTGTTTTATGTTTTGTTTAATTTTTGGTTTTGATTATAAACTTAAATTTAGCAACACCAGTTGACTGGCTCCACTTCACCTAATGCTATGTGCTCTATACTCCAAGAGGGTGTCTCTAAACGTCCCTCTGCTGTAGCTGTAACATCGTCACCTTCTACAGGTATGCCGACTGGCACCGAAGGCAAGTGTATGACGGAGCCATTTTCATAGAAATGGCGACTTCCTATCGCTTGAGCGGTATGATTAAACGCTGTATTAGTGTTGGTATAGGCCAAAATTGAATCGCACGAATCAAATTGTCTGAGCGAACGACATTTGCCTTCATCCGCTAATCGCACTAAGCCTAACGCAGTACTGAAAAATACTTGTTCCAGACCTTGATCAGTCTCAGCAGATGTCTCGAAGTAGGTTGCGCCCACGGAGTTGGCAAACAGATAAGCCTCTTCGCGAGACACAGCACGATTAGAATACAAATCAAGTTTATTACCCACCAATGTTAGAATCAAAGGATCCTGTACGTTTCGATGCAGCTCCTGTATCCATGATTTAATTTCCTTAAATGTTCGATATTGTGACAAATCAAAAACTAATATGGCAGCATTGGCATTCCGGTAATACATTGGAGCAACGGCTTTAAAACGTTCCTGTCCAGCTGTATCCCAAATCTGAAATAAATAAAAAGAATATTTGATTGACGATTTGTGTTACTGCTTAGAATTTATAAGGCGCTGTTAGAAAATATATTATATTATATATATTATTATATTATATTATATATTTTGTAATTTTTTCCCCCATATCCAAATTTTTTTTTTGCAATTTCACTATAATAGAAACTATTTTATGTCAATGCATAGAAATTTGTTTCTTCTTGTTTGTTAAAAGATTTATGACTTTTTGGAAAAAGTCTAAATATATGACTTGATTTGAGATTCTGTGCAAACAATAGCCAATAACAGTCAATTGCTGTCGTTTACATTACAAATGAAACTTTGATCAGACGTATTGACGTGATGCCGAAAACTAGTTGCAGAATACATATAAATCCTTTTTTAATTACTTACATACACACATTAATAACATAATTATATTATTCAAAAACCTGAACCAAATCGTATTTAATGGGTTTATGTCATAATTTATATTATCGAATAATTCGTGAGGTAGAATTTTTGTCCTTTCTAATTATAAAAAAAAATCACAAAAAACTCTTGTTCACCGATGGAGTCTGATTGCATTCGAGAACCTCAAGCACATTAAAAATATGTTCATTAAAAACTAAACGCATATGAACATTCTATAAAACCCGGTTTAACCGTTTTTTGTACAAACCCACATTCGTAAGCGGGGTTTAAAAGGTCGGGGTTCCGGATACTCTGCTATACGCGTGGCAATCAGACATTTTAATCGTTTGAATTAATAAAAGTTTTGTGAAGTAAATACTACATACTTATGGTCTTATTCATAAACGATTAATATTATTAATGTTATCAGATATAAAAATCTTACAATAAACCTACTTTAACTTTATTAGTGTTATTTATTTTTGGTACATAATTATACTCTTATTCATAAATGATTTGTAAAGTTATAATAGGATTATTCTAGGATTTTTATAGGAAATAACCGGTTTTAAGTAGTAGTATTTACTTATTAGTATTAATAATACTTTAAAAGACAATTTCGTTTGTACTAAAAATTTTACAAATTATGTTTTACAAAAAATACAACAAATTTTTTTGAATACATTATTGTTTTCTTCGACTTGAATATTACTAGACAAGACGTAGGCGTTGTATATGTGTGGACCCTTATAGAAAAGTGATCGTTGCATTGTTCTTGTTGTTACCCTTTCGATTCTAAAGTGCACAGCGTTTCTTACGTAAGTTATTTGCTCCGTTAATTATTGTGGCGCTTCGCCTCTTTTTACTTTTTGTATAAAGTTTATAGTGTTTAGTTCAAGTCTTTGTTTTATATTAAGCCATTTAGCGTTTCTAATATAAAGTTTATTGAGGTATATATTTATTAAATTTTAAAATTACTCGCATTGCTTTGTTTTGCAGTTTGTGTAGTCGTTTAATTTGGCGCGCTGTGCACCATGAGTATAAAATCATCGAACCAAACTCGACATGAGTTTTTATTATTGTATTATAAATATTTATTGCTGTTATGTATGATACTTGTCTTCTTATTCTTTTGAGAAAGTTAATTTTTACCGATTTTTTTTTACATATATAGTCCAATATGATTATTAAACTTTAGCCCTTGCTCTATAAAGAAGCCTAAATATTTTATTTGATTCACTTTTTCTGTTATTTCATTGTTTATTTTCAATATTTCATTACTATTCGCGTTAATTTCCATTATTTTTATTTTACTTTATTTAACTTGAGCTTATTCATATTCAGCCATATGTTTACTTTTTCCATATCTTGGATAAGGTTCATGTAGCATTGCTCAATTGACTCCGCTTCTGTGAAAATAAGTGTGTCGTCAGCGTATAATGTTATTTCACATTCATCCAATACGTTCGGCATATCGTTGATGTAAATAATAAATAATAGAGCACCTAATATCGATCCTTGTGGTACTCCGTAATCATTGTTAATTATACTTGATTTTTCATTGTTTACTTTAGTGACTTGTTTTCTGTTTGTTAATGCACATATTAACTTTATTAACCTGTTATTTACCAGAAATAAGAAATGCTAATGGTCTTATTCATAAACGATTAATAAATTATCCCATATAAAAATCCTACAATATACCTACTGTAGCTTTATTAATCCTTAATGAATAAGCCTAGTAGTAGTATTTCTCATTTTTGACAAAAACATATGGCCTTATTCATAAAAGATTATTAAAGTTGTATTAGGATTATTTATATGGAATAAACGGTTTTAATGCACACATTAACTTTACTAATCGGTTACGAATAAGACCGTTAGTCTACGTTCAGACAAGTCATTTCTTTTTGACATGATTGCTATTTCATAGGAGAGTGAGACGAGAGGAAAAGCAACGAGTACTCAAATACATGTATTGCCATTACGTTTTCCTCTCTGTAATTTTAAGCCTGATGGTTTTTGCAAGTAAATGTCGTCCACATGACATGACTTGTATGAACAGCAATGAAAGTTCAAAGAAAAAAAGTAAGAATCTTGTCAATAAGACATGACTCGGCTTAACGCAAATTTAGCATTTGTTTTCATGATTTATTTCTTGTGTATTTTATTCAGGTTTTTTTTGCATTATAATTTACTTACTTGTAATTTAACTTTAACATTATCCAAGATGACCTTACAAGTGAAAAATGAAGCAGCTATTGTTGGACCAAAATCTTTGTGTAAAGTATTTTTAATGTATTTTGTAACAAGACATGTTTTGCCAACATCTAAAAAATAAAGGTGAAAAAACAAGATAAAAAGGAAAATTTATATTTATTAAAGTGGGTATATAAACTGCAGATAAAAAGCTGTTTAAAATGTTATTTTAAATTGAACTAAATGTTTCATTTTTAGTTTAATGAAAGAATCACAATTCAAATGGTTTTTGTGTATATATTTCGAAATACATAATGTTTATTATTCAAAGTTTACTAGTCGGCATAACTATTTTGACGAAATAAAAATCATGCATTTTTACATTTGATTTTTAAACGGCTTTGTTAACAATTTTTGTTAATTTTTTCCTTTTTATTTATAACTTATACAAACTTAAAAATAAGCAAACAAATGTTATTTCATAGAAACTTAAAAAGATGTAAATTGATTTGTAATTTCATGTGCTTTCACAAGTATTTTGACAAGAATGTAATAATAAGATAACAGTGTTTAAGCTTAACAAAAGTATAGAAAAGAAGAAGGAGTTAGTAAAATATATATCCAGCTTTGGCTTCAATAACTTTTTGAAGGAGTCTTGGTACTGAATCCAATAAATTTTTAAGAATCTCTGGAGATATTTCTTCCCACAGGGAAGTGAGCTCAGAAATAGTCTTCTCTCTGGTTTTATTTACTACCCGTCCACACTACCAATCTGATTGGCGATTATTGCCGTGGCAACTGCCAAAATCGATTACCGACACAAGATATTTGCATGTGGACCGCACGAATATGTATTCAAACACATGTTTAGCAATAATTACAAGAAGATATTGCTGAGCAATAATCTTTTAACACAAGCTGTCCAATTCAATTGATATTTGCTTAGCATATACATTTTGTGCAAATAGAAAACAAATTTAACAACACTAATGTATGAACAAAAGATAAAAATTATTACAATTAAAAATGTAACTATAAACAATAGTAAAAAGACATTTTAATTAATATTATAACCGCAAAAAGGGCAAAATTATTTAAATTAAATCTGTAATAAAAAAAAACTCCTTTCGGAAGATTCGCAATATTTACAATATCATTTATTTGCTTTAAACTAACTAAGAGTGTTAAATTTTTGTCTTTACGACTCATTTTTTATACATATACAAAACAAATAACCCTGCAGATAACGCGACTAGTCCATACACGCATGTAAAGTATACTCCATAAAGGACCAGGACTAGTCCAAAAGTAACCCAAATGTATGAAGAAAACATGGTCTATTTAACATTACGATGTCCTAGGACTGGACCATATGGTCCAGGTTTGCACTACATCGGACTAACCCAAAAACTACTCCACGTCATTAAAAATGGACCATGCACAAATAGTTTCTTCGGCACGAGTAATATCGTGAAAGCACGAACATTTGTCGTATAGCAATAAGCTCTTGTTTGAAAATGACATACTCCATGACTGCATTACATCGGACCATATTGTAACTAGTCCAATTCAGCTATAATGGACCACGTAGTCCAATATTATCTGCAGGGAACGCACAACCTTCAACAAAATTTTCAAGTTTGTGTTCTAAGATATTTACGTGTTCGCCACTGAGATACAACGTTAAATATTAGCAACAGGACAGATTAATTCTGCCGGCTTTATTGCTCGTGAGGTCGGTACGTTAACGAAACTGTTCTTTTGCGTTTCGAAAGAGACCAGACTTTTTATATATTTAAATCTGGACTTTGAGATGGCGAAAGTATTAACACCAACATCCTTCAAAAACTTGGTAATCTTCCGGGCTTTGTGAAACGGGGCATTATTCTGTTGCAGGATAATTGATTCCATAAGGAAAGGCATTTTCATTTAGCGTAATCAAATATTGGTTTTAGTTCATCGAGCCGGTGACAGGAATCAAGTCACCCAGCCCATTATACGCAACACATCCCCAGAACATGACAGAGCCTCGACCATGGCTCACGTTTTGACAAGCTGGTCGTTTCTTTTGACGTACTACCTTTGGCAATCTTACTAAAAATTTGTTTTTGGGTGAGTTTTACTCAAAGGAGCTTTCATCTGTCCATAGAACGCTAAGCTAAGCTAGATTCAACAGCCACAAAAATGTTTCGTCAAAATATTTATGCCGACTAGTGAAAAAAATGTGCCTTAACAATAGGATGGTTTTTATTTAATCAGTGATGAATTTTATTGTGTATGCCTTAAAAAGTTATGTGGTTCTGTAATGTTTTCTTTTTGTTAACTAACTTGGAGCTTTTATGTTGAATCTACAAAGGAATAACAATAGACTTTTATTTTCTGAATTCAATAGACAGAGAAATTTGCCCCCTTCCATATACATATACATACATATGTACATATGTATGTATTTAATTATCTTTCTAAATTTGTTGTTATCGACTACAGAATCTACTGTGTATCGATATATTGGCTTAATAATTGAATTATTAAATTAACAAGAAAGAGTTCGAGCTCATTAGCATACCGAGACCATAATGTTTGGGGGTGGTGTTGTATTGCCTCTCAGCGGAAATGTTTAATTATCATGGTTTTTACATTCATTATTGTTTTGCCATTTCTTAGATAGATTTTTAGCCACTTTTTATTCAATATTTAGACATTTTTTATGGATTTCTGGTTGCACTGCTTAGAAGGTTTCTCATGTTCACTTCTTTCTAAATAAAAGCGTTCGAAGCTTTAGCCTAATATGAATTACTTTGGATTATAAATCTAATGTTTTTATACGTTTAAATTGGCAGAAATTTTTGACGAGTTGTTGCTTTGTTAAAAAAGGTACTAAAGATCGACAGTACAATTAACAAAAGTTTGTTAAAGTTCTTTGTTACAGAGATCGCATATTTTTGTTGTAGAGCATATTTAATTTTTGTGGTGTCTTTTCCCAATTAAAATTATCATTGTTTTAATAATTATTTTAACAACGGTGATAGAACAGAACAAACCATTAACTACAGCATTTCAGAGGAGGCAAATTCTTGCGCTAACAATGTTGTAGTTGAGTTTACAAAACGATGTCTCGTCAAGACATACGAGTATAGCTACAACCGAGATATGTAGGTACAAAAAAACATTAAAAAGTTGCACGATAAAAAATGGAAACTGATGAAACATAAGAAAACTCTTTTAAAAAAGGTTAAAAAAGTACAAGGTATTATTATAGGTAGGTTGCCAACGTTGACCAAATAACAAACGTACGAATATCACACATCGACAAGACAAACAACCCTTTAAAAAGTTCCTAATCGATTTCTGACATAAAGTATACTTTGGTTTGAACGATATGTAGAAGTACTTGTTGTTATAACAATAAAAATATATAAACAAGTTAAAATTAAATTAATTTCTTGCAATGGCTCTAAGAATGGCTAAATATGGATTAATCAAAATTGTCAAAATCATGTACTTTACTATACTATACTTTATTGCTTGATATAAAAATTAAATACAAGACTTATTAGATATTAAGTAAAATATCGGACTTACTCTTAGATCCTAAAATAACGACTTTACCCTCAATGCCTCTCATATTGAGGATGTCTCTTTTGAATAGTTTTTCTTATTGAAAATGGACGTTTTTCGAAGTTGCTTGAGCTTTTGTAGTTGTTAATGCAGTCTTTGTTGTTTTGACTAATTTTTAATTTTTCAAAGCTGTGAATAATATTTTTAATCAAAAAAGGTTTTTTTTCACTGCTGTTGTTTCTTTTGTTATTAAATTGTGGCTACAAAATCAAAATGACTTTAAATTCATTTATGATCAAAATCATCATTGCTTTCATATAAAGTTGCCTTGAAATTTTTCTTTTGCGATTCATTTTAACAAAATATTTCAGATTTTATTAAAAATTCTTTTTATTTATAAACCATTTTGTTTTCAAAAATGTTTTTTTTTTGTTGCCATAATATTTATTTTTAATTGCTAAGCCTTTACACTAGAAATTTAATCAGTTTTTTGGCCAAAAATAGATTATTAACTAAAACTTATTAATTTTCCGAGGTTCTTTTTCCTATTCACTTGAATCTTACAGCTGTTATTTGTTTGTGTAATTCACTAAGAGCAGGGTGTATCGGAATGTAGTATATCAACCATTTATCGATACCAAATGGATTCTAGGCAAGGGTACTGCCATACAAAATAAAAGTTAAATAAACTTAAATATTTAAAATTACTATTAATAATATGCAATAAATTCAATAACATCGTATTAGTATGATGTGTGGTTTGCTGATGTTAGTGTTTTATATCTTCCCGTCTATATTAGACATTAATTCACTAGCATTAACTCTAACATAATTTTAATGTTATATGTAGACTATCCATGATACTGTTGTTTTATGTTTTAATATCTTTCCTAAGACTTATGTTGTAACAATGTTGTTATTGCATGAAATAGGGGAAAAAGAAGTATAAATAAGGTAAGATAATGTTGAAATGTTTTTTTTTATACTATTGAAAAACTCCAAATCAATCAGCTGACGCCAGTTTTAGCTATGCGTTTCTCTGACATTAATTTTAGTTTGAGTTTTACCATGCGTTACCCACACGATCAAGTTTTTCTTTCAAATTTTTCAAAATTCATTTGAATTGATAGTTATGGTGAATTCTGCACGTAGTATCAAATTTATTAATTATTTAATAAATTGTTTTAGTGGCCTTAAATTGCAGTTTGCCTGTAAAAACCAAAGCAAAAAACATTATAACAGATAAAAACGAAAAATTCGTCTTAAGATATGTAATGTATGTTATTTTTTTTTTTTTTTTTTTTTTTTTAACTTGGACCAGCACTCAGGGGATGACCCCTACATATGCAATGCATTGTGCCGGAACTAGGAAAATTGGTTATAGGAAGGAGGATAAAGGGAGTAGTGTTTGTGGACGTTCGATTTGAACTTTCCCACACTGAAAGTAACAGGAAAGACCTCTGCAGGAAGTTTATTCCACATGCGAACTGTTCGGCTAAAGAACGAATTTTCTCTGTAATGCGTAGTGCGATCCACTGGCATATCAACCACAAATGGATGCGCTCTTAACGAAGAACGTGTTGTTCGTACAAATGAGCGGGTTTCGGGAATAAGTTCCCTGATTTCATTAGAGCACATTCCATTGTAGTAGCGATAAAACAGTGAAATACATCCCACATTGCGTCGATGCTCCAGTGAGTCAATAGAGTTGGCTACCCTACTGTCACCGATGAGCTTCTTCGCCCTCTCCTGTACCCGGTCGAGTATCTTCAAAATAGACTTTGAAGCACCGGCCCATACATGAGAGTTGTATTCCATTTTCGGTCGGATATAGGTGGTGTAAATATTAAGGAGATCAGATGGAGTGAAGTATCTCTTACACCGTCTTAGAAAGCCGAGGCACTTGAATGCTTCTTTTGAAACCTGAAAAATATGATCAGTCCATCGAACATCACATTTAATTTTCATGCCAAGAACATCAAGAGTTTCTGATTCCTCAATATCTACACCACCCATTATTACAGATGAAGCAGCATGATTGTACGTACATTTGTGTGTAAGCATACAACACTGGGTCTTGCGAGCATTAAATTCGACCCTATTCGCACGTCCCCATTCATGGATTGCTAAAAGATCATTATTTATCGAATCATTCATATTTTGCCTCATTGCCGCGATCTCCGGCAGGCTTGGTCTGTTATTGAATGAATATGAATGGCACATGCTGCTGTCATCTGCAAAAGAGTAGATAGGATTGGAAGTTTGAAGTAGAAGGTCGTTTAAGAAAATAAGAAAAAGTGTGGGAGAAAGAACGGATCCTTGCGGTACCCCTGAATTAATCTTGAACTCGTTTGATGAGATCCCTTCTATAACAACTCGTATAGTGCGATCTCTGAGAAAGCTTGATATAAATCGAGAGAAGACATCACCGACACCAAAAGCAATAAGTTTTGACAGAAGTGCACCATGCCAAACTCTATCAAACGCCTTGGAAATATCTAGAGCCACCACCTTACTCTCGCCAAAATGGTGAATAGAATGACACCATCTTTCCGATAGAAAAGCCAGTAGGTCTCCCGTAGAGCGACCCCTACGAAATCCATACTGGCGGTCGCTAAGTAAGCTGTTGGACTCTAAATATCTCACAAGATGGAAGTTTACCATACTTTCCATAACTTTGGAAAGTGCTGAGCAAATTGCAATTGGGCGGTAATTTTCAGGGTTGTTAGCCTCTCCTTTTTTGGGGATTGGCGTTACATTAGCAACCTTCCAACACATTGGAAATTCACCAGCATGGTACAATGTACTGAAAAGGTTAGCTAACGGACGCGCTAGCGTCGAAGAGCACTGCTTCAAGACCAGTGCTGGAATACCATCCGGCCCAGGAGATTTATTTATGTTGAGATCTGCTAAAACCTTTTTAACTGCACGGGCTCGAAAGAATATTTTAGGCATAGGCATATTTCCTCCGAGTTTACTTAGAACCTGCCGAAACAACAATGGAAAAGTGCGGTTTCACCAGTGTACAACTAAACTCCCAACGAAAAATATATATGTATATGTACATGTTTTTAACTACACCTACCTAGTAATACGTGTTTGGGCCTGAATGGATTATATGGATATTGCAATATTGATCAAATAAATGTGTACAATATGTACATAACATTGAATAGAGCTATGGATGGAATCTGCTGGTAAGGTAGATAAAGTTTAAATGAATATTCAAAATTAGCTTGTTTCAGAACTCTACCTAAAAGTTAGGTTGCAAATTTTGCATTTACATATTTGTCAAAGGAAAAATAGCGGTGTGTAGAGAAATTTTAATTTAATTTTATCTATAAATTAGATCGTCGAAGAAAATAAAAGCAAACGGGAAGTTTTCTAAAGTTGTTATAAACTGAATTTTAGCTCTTGTTGTTCAAATAGAACTGTGTCTGTGTTCAACAATATACAAACTTGTATATCACCATCTATTAAAATAAATAAACTTTTGTCACCTCTATTTTCATCGGAAATTAATCGAAGTTTGCTGTCGAATAAATCCAAACAAGCAAAAGTAAACAATAACAAAGAAAATAACAAAACGACAAAAAGAAGTGTTTTGGAAACAATTTCTATGAAATGGATGCGAAAAAGAAAATTATTAAAAAAATTGTGATGTCAAGAAGATTTATGGCTGCAACGAAGCTGATGGAGGATACAAAATTGTGTTCAAGGGGGCTCTTGGATCTTCAGAAGAAACATTTGCAGCTTTTAAAGCAATTGTTTATTCTTCAAACTGTAAAGATATCATTAGCATCCGAAAGATTGAATTGCAAAAAGGTTACTTCTTAGTTTAAATTACTTGTAAACATTTTTATAAGTCAGTTTTACATTTTTAGACACAAACTCAATCGTTCTGGGAAACGAATGGTCAGCTGCCTGATGAATCATTATTCAAAAGCAACTTTCGAATTAGCCGAAGGCTTTTTTATAAATTGTGCAAGTTATTACCTGAACTTAGAAGAAATTGTTCAGGAGTACCTGAAGATATAACATTAGAGAAACGGGTTGCAATAGCTTTATATGTACTAGGTTCATCTGCTGAATATTACACAATTGCCAACATGTTCGGCGTGGAAAAGGCAATCCTTTACAAAATTCTTATGAGCTTTTGTGCCGAGGTCTGGAGAGCTCTAGCCCCAATATATTTAAACAATTTTCCGTTGAAAAAAGAGAAAATTAAAGCCTTAGTTAAAGAATTTGAAACGTTGGGGTTTCCTCAATGTATGGGTGCCATAGACAGTAACCACATCGAAATACACCCATCTAATGGAGACGCTATAGATTACCACAACGACGAAGGATGGTGTTCAATAGTACTATTAGCATTGGTAGATGCCAGGTAGAAAAAATTTAAGATGCCAATATCGTGTTTACCATTTTTATTTCTTTTTATCTCCAGATGCCGCTTTATTTACGTAAGCTGTGGAAGCCCAGGACGTTGCAACGATTCTGAAATATTTCGGGTGTCTTCTTTAAAGCAACATTTAGATCAGTGCGATTTTTTGAGCGATTTAAGAAAAACTATTTTGGGAGTGGATATTCCAGTGTTTATAATTGGTGATTCAGCATTTCAATTAAGTGATAAACTAATGAAGCCATATTCTTCTCGAGTGCCACAAAGCCTTCGTCAAAAACGATTTAACTATGCGTTGTCTAAATCCCGCAGAGTGGTAGAAAAAGCTTTTAGTCACCTTAAAGCTCGTTTTAATCGCATTGGAAAAGGTATAGAAACGAGCAATACCATAGAAAATGCTAACGCCATAATTTTGTCCTGCTGTGCTCTTCACAATTTTCTTAATGAACATAATGATGCTGTAAATAAAAGGTGGCTGCAAGACTTACAACGTATAGAAGCAAACCGTTCGCAACCTGAGCACAACATCTTGGTAACGGAACAAAGCTCTAACTTGGAAAAAATAAGACATGCTATTTCTACTTATATTTGTAAGTTTTATTAACGTAAAAGCAATAACTTATTTTTTTACAATATGTAAATATTTATTTAGGTAGTGGAATCTCACACAGGGCTCCATATACAAACTTCAATATGTGAAGTGATTTTAGAAATGAAAAGTTACCCCAAAATAAAAAAGAATGACGAATGGTCTCAAAGCTTCATGTGATTGTGCTGAATATACATTTTAGGCCCATTTTTCATTCTTGCTACGGGTCATTTGTTCATTGAGCCCTTACACGGTGCTAAAATCTCCCATTTATATCATTTGCGAAAAAATGTGAAAAATGAGATCACACAAAAGAGCAATCAAAAAAATTAAAACCTTTTTAAAAATTCTATTAACGCCATTTGTACTTCGGATTCTCTGTCAACATATTTTCTTAACATTTCCTTCTTCTCCTCCTCAATGGCAATCATCCTTTCTGTAGTGTTTTTAATGTCTTCATTAATTTGCTCAATGTTTTTTTCTAAGCTTCTAAAAAAATTTGCTAACCCATCCTGTTTTGTCGTTGCAGCGGTCGACGAAGCAGCGGGAGATGAATTATATGCAGGTATAGTTGGTGATGGAGAATCTACCAGCGAAGATGGCGAAGACGCAGGAATAGATGGTGAGGGCAACGGTGAAGACGCAGTCATGGTCGATGAAGTCATCGGCGAGGTCACAGTTGGTAACAACGGATGGTACATAATTGATGAATTTATATCTTAATAAAAGAAGTTATAAAAATTTCGATTTTTTTTAGTTAATTAGTGTTTTTTATTAACTATTTGTTGTTTATGCTTACTATTTATGCTGTCAACCACTTGACATTCAGATTTGCAACTTGTATATGGGGACAACAATAATTCGACTTCCTTAAAAAGATCCCATTCTGAGGGTGAACCACTTGCCCAACTATTCCGTTTTTCCCTTCTGTACAAAAAAGGAAATTTTTTAACATTTAATTTTTTTAAGTCGATCTTAAAAATATTTGATTTCAAGTTTATCATTACATAATTTGCTGAAATGGTCTCGTTTGATGTATCATAGGTTAATGTAATTCCCATAGTTCCCAAGTTTACATACATATGTATATAAAAATATTTATGTACTTATGTATCTACCTAGTTAAAAACTATTCAACTTTTAATATTAGGAGGCAGCCGTTGAAGGCATGTGGATTCATGTGCGACTTTGCCGTTCTTTTAATTTATGCTGCGCCAACCGTTGGCTAAGAATCGAAATATATTCACATTTTTTGTTGGTTGCAGCAACTGTTACCTGTAGTGTATCGTTGTGTACTGGTTTCATTTAATTATGAATGAAAATCAATCATTGAAAATAGGATAAATTTTATTAACGCAAATTGGCGCAACGGTTGCACTTACGCTCTTCAAACCCCAAACTAAGAAAAACATCAATTTGCATAAACATGCATATATGTAAATTTTCTATTGATGTTCATAAGGGACTAGATCCTAACGTTTTTATGCCAAACATTATGCGTAGACAAATCTAGTTTTGATATACAAAAATAATTGTTTAAGCTTTAAATACGTATGTAAGTATGTTTGTACATATGCAAGTTATATATGCCACCCAAGAGGAACCAATTGTTTTGTAGGCAGTCGTTTCTTCTATTTGTATTTGGTTCTTCTACAATTGTATTTGGTTTCGTTTTCTGTCACCATGCTGATAACACAACGATCAATGGAATTTCATCATCCATGATCGTTGTGCTGATCATGCAGAAATAGTCATAAGTTTATGCTAAGAATACATTTGTTCATTTTTAAGAAGTTAGTTTTTAGTTAACAACAGAAGCGTTCGGACAAATAAATAAAAATTAATAAATAAAACTGGCGACCGTGACAGGACTCAAAGTAAAAAGTTGAGTACCTGAAACAAATAAAATAAAAATATATATAAAGTTTAAGAAAAAATAAAACATTTTTTGTTTTTAAAAAACAAGTCAAAACGCAAGTTAATCGCGAAGTACAAAACAGTGATATTTAGTTTGTGGTGCTACAAAACATTATTCTTGAGCACAATTTTTCATAAATAAAAGACCAAATTAAATAGACGTTTTAATTTAAATTTAACTTTAAAATTAATGACTGTCAATCAATCAAAGGAAATGCGAAAAGCAATATATTAAAGAAAGTAATATATACATGTATTGAAATTAATAAACTATTGCATTGAACTACAGAACTTTAAATTTGTGAAATCAACATTTGAAATTTTAATAAATTAAATCAAGTGGTATTGACTTTTATTGAGATAAATTATTGCATTTAACCACGAACTCTAAATTTGTGTTAACGGATACACACCAAATAAATTAATTAAAACAACAGGTACCACAACGGAACAACAACCCCAAGCAGGACGATATAAGAAGAATAAGCAAGGAAACATCAATTACAACAGGTACCACAACGGAGCATCAACTCAAGAAGGTACAGCATCAACAGAGTAAAAAGAAAAGAAAATATTTTTTTTGTTTTCGTTTGTATCTATCGTTCATATTTAGTTAACTAATAAAAATAATAATAATTAGAAAAGATTAAAAAATTAAATTAATAATACATAAAAATATATACATATACATAGTTATTCCCTATTGAACTAAATTACGTAAATAGCGGTTAAGCAGAACTATATCATTTTATAAAAATCAATAGAACAAAAAAAATCATTATTATGGCGCAATTAGGCCTTACTGACTGCTTGCGAGAAGCAAGGAGTGTACCTGTCTTCGATGGAGAATCAAAATATTCCCTCCAAAACTATATTAGAGATGTAACAACTGTATTATCACTGACCGAGGAGGGTAATAAAGCAATTGTTCAAACAATTTTGGCAAATAAAATTCAGGGTCGAGCCCTGAACGCTGTTGAGACGCTTACAGAACCTACATGGTCAAATATTTTGAATAAATTGAGACAAGAATTCGGGATTAAAGAATCTTATTTTTCGATTAGGGAAGAAGCGATGAATTTGAGCGTTAATAATGTTGAGGAATTGCATTACAGGTTAGAGCAGTGTTTAAATAAAATGAATACAAAATATAGTTTAGAATTGGTGAAGGATAGTAACTTCACGCCTGCAAATAATGTTAAGTTAATATTTGATATTTACATTAATTATTTAAATTTGAATATAAAAGCCTTGTTGATTCAGAATGAAATAACAAGCCTGAGCAGCTCTCGAAGTTTTTTAATAGAAAATAATCTTATGAGCGAAACAATTTTATCGCCGAAGTATTATAAGAGAAATAATGGTTACCAACAAAATTATAAAAGAGTAAACATTAATCGAAATATCAACCCAACTAACCCAAACCGAAACTTTAATCAGAATTTTTCAAATCAAAATCATAACCCAAATTTTAATCAGGGCTACCCGAAATTTAATCATCCAAATTTTGGAAGAAATTTCAATCGATCTAATTTAAATTTGAACAGAAACGTGAATCGATCGGGTGGGAACTTGTATCAGAATAATAGACAAGTACAATATCAAGCACCCATGCCCATGGAAGTTGACCATGCGCAGTGCGAAAATTTTCATCAACAGCCTCAGGCTGCACATTACCAATAATAACGTTAACGTTCGGGTTCCTTCGTGTTAAGTGTTTGGTGGACACAGGTGCAGCCACCACTTTGGGAGATTCCATAGTTTTTGGAAGGATTTCGAACCGTAGAAAATTAATAAAACCAATTAAACTAAATACACTCACTGGCTCTTCTGTTGTAGAGGATGAAGTGGTCGTATATCTGCCGGACGAATTCAACAGTCCCGGACAAACGATGTCGGTAAAACTTGTGGATCTTAGGAATAAACCATTTGATTGCATAATAGGCAACAACATTTTAACCCCTTTAGGTGCTCAAATAGATTTGCTTTACAACGAATTAAAGGTAAGGGGCTCTATCATATTTATTGATTCCGGCGTAAGTAGGCCGCCATTTGAATATAGGGAGATTTTTTGCTTGGAGGGATGTGATAAGGAGCTGGATGAATTTTTGCACGATGACCTGAGCATGGAGGAAAGGGAACAACTGTCTAAATTCTTGCAATGGAATAAACGAACATTTTTCACTGAGGGACAAAATTTAACTAGTGCCAATAGCATTAGGCACAAAATTATAACAACATCTGAGAAGCCAATATATTCAAAACTATATCGCTACCCGCAGATCCACGAGAAGGAAATTGAAAGACAAATCCGGGAAATGTTACAACAAGGTATCATAAGACCCAGTAAATCGCCATATAGTTCACCTCTTTGGATAGTTCCAAAGAAACTGAGCGATTCTGGGATTAAGAAATGGCGAATAGTGGTGGACTATCGCAAACTGAATGAAATAACAATACAAGACAAATTTCCGATTCCGAACATGGAATCTCTGTTTGATAAATTAGGTCGCTCGCAATACTATACCACCCTGGATTTGGCGAAAGGGTTTCATCAAATTTTGATGGACAAAAGAGATATTGAAAAAACTGCGTTCTCTACTCCAATGGGCCACTTCGAGTACATTCGTATGCCCTTCGGTTTAAGAAATGCGCCGGCGACATTTCAGCGAATGATGAATCATGTACTAAGTGATTACATCAATAAAATATGTGTCATTTACATGGATGACATCTTGGTTTTCTCTGTGACGATCAAAGAACATTTTGAGAGCCTAAATAAAATATTTAAAAGATTGAACGAATTCAATTTAAAAGTCCAATTGGACAAATGTAAATTTCTTACAAAACATACTGAATTTCTCGGTCACATTATAACTCCTGATGGTATTACTCCAAACCCAGAAAAGATAAGGGCCATTAGGGATTTGAAATTACCGGGAACTGTGAAACAAATAAAATCATTTTTGGGGCTGTCTGGCTTCTACAGGAAATTTATAAAGAATTACTCAACAATAGCGAATCCAATGATAAAATATCTAAGAAAAGATACTCATATAAACTTACATGACCAAGAGTACATAGACTCTTTTAAGAAATTAAAAACTTTACTTACAACATATCCCATCTTAGCCTACCCCGAATTTGATAAGGAATTTGTTCTGACCACCGATGCAAGTGATGTTGCTATTGGTGCGGTTTTGAGTCAGAAAGGTAGACCGGTTTGTTATGCCAGCCGTACCTTGAATGGTGCCGAAAGAAATTACCATACTTTGGAGAAGGAACTGTTGGCCATTGTTTGGAGCGTGAAATATTTCAGACCATATTTGTACGGAAGAAGGTTTTTGGTGAGAACTGACCATCAGCCATTGAAATGGTTGTATTCTTTGAAGGAGCCAAATTCAAGAATAATCAGATGGAAAATAATGCTGGGGGAGTTTGAATTCGACGTCGAGTATTTGAAGGGGAAGGATAACAGGGTTGCCGATTTTCTAAGTAGAATTCGGAGGCCTAATGTTGAAAGAAGCGGAAATGAAGAAAACTTGGATATAAAGTCGCTGTTTGAGCTAACAGGCGATGATATGGGTAGTGTCCATAGTGCTAACGAAGATCTAAATGAACATTTTTTGATAAGTGAGACAGTTGTCAATAAGTATAGGAAGCAAATTAGAATTTTGAATCATAAAGAAAAGGAAACAGAAACATTGTACAATAAGTATAAAGTAATTTACGTCGAGAAGAATGATCTGTCAAATGATCATTATTTAAATGATCTATTCAGAAGAGAATTAAATAAGGGTACAGTAGGAGTTTATTCAGAATTAGAAGATTCGAATTATAATGTTATCCAAAATAAATTAATTCAACTTTTTTCAAACGATAACAAGTTAAAATTTATAAAGTGCGCAAACTTGGCAATGGATGTTGAAAATGTGGAGAGGTTGTTACAGGTGATTGAAGATAATCACATCGAAACCAATCATAGAGGTGTGACTGAAAATTTTGAGGAATTAAAGTTTAAGTATTTTTATCCGAATCTCATTAAATATATAAATAAATATATAAATAGTTGTCAAGTGTGTGGGGAAAATAAGTACGATAGGAAACCCTTCAGAAAATATTTCAATACCACTGAGACCCCCAATAGACCAAATCAAATTGTGCATGCAGATATATTTCATGTTCACAAAAATTACTTTCTAACTACCATTGACCGATTTACGAAATTAGGGTCCGCTCATAGGCTCAGTGATAAAAATATGTGCACAATTAAAATTAAATTAGATGAGCGAATTTCTTATTTGGGAAAACCCGAAACATTGATTATGGATAACGAGTTTAATAACGCATATATAAAACTTTTTTGTTCGGAGAAGAATATTGATCCTCACTTTACTACTCCAAATTCACATACGGGAAACTCCGATGTGGAAAGATTGCACTCTACACTTTTAGAGCATATTAGAATAATTAAAAGAAGCAACGAGAATATGGATACGGAAGAGTTGGTGATTAGAGCGATAGGATGTTATAATAATTCAATACATTCCACCATAGGAGTTAAACCTATGGATTTTATTAACCGTTCGGATTTGGATTTTTCGAAGATTGCCTTGCATATGAACGCAAGGAAAGAAAAAGCTATTAGACGAATTAATTTGAAGAGAGAACCTGTACCGAATTATGATCCTGGTAATTTGTATATAAGAAACATTCAGGCCCAAAGACATAAAACCGCTAAAAAATATAATAAATATAACTCTGGTAGAATGAAACGCATCGATATTGCACAGATAAAACGTCCTTTAAAAATTATTAGATAAAAGAATAAAAAAAAACGGTCGCAAGAATTTGTTCCCGTTTAATATTTCCTTGCTTCCCAAGTATAAATGTGTATATGTCCTCTTTTTAGATGATGGGAGTGGCTGCTTTTATCTTGGTGGTATCAACCGCTGCGGCCAACGTGGAAATTACAAAAATTGAATCGGAAGCGGGATACGTGGTGATGGAAAGTGAACCTATTTCTATAATTCATAGATACAATAAAATAATACACGTTTTTGATTTGGAGGATATTAGAGCGACCATTCATAAGGTCAAAATAGAAGTTTCAAGAAATTTTCAAATAAAACAAGGGGAAATGTCATTGAGTTTACAGGATAAAATTGCAGAGTTGGAACATTTAATGTCAACAATAGAAATTCATACTAGGAACAAAAGGGGCTTACTAAATTTGGGCGGAAGGACCTTAAACTGGTTATTCGGAAGTATGGATGACGAAGACAAGGGAATGATCGAAGCACACTTTGAAAAAATTGACATGAATCAACAGAATGTCATAAGAAATATAAACAAACAGATAAAAATTAATACAGACCTACAGAAATTTATGCAGAATATCCATTTGCTATTAGAATCAAATAAGCTTCTGTTTAATGAAAGCGTTTCAAATGAAATTATTAAGGATTTACCAGTCATCAAATATAATAGTTATTGGCTGATAATTAATCAAATTAAAGATAGAATTGAGAGAATACAGGAAAACATCTTGACGGCAAAAAATAACATAATGAGTAGATTTATACTTACTAATGATGAAATTGATTTTTATAATATTGATGGTTCTAAATTAAGATATTTAAGATTTAGCGTTGGCTCATTGTCGAATGATGTAATTATATTTGTAGTTTTAATTCCGGAATTTTTTAATAAAATATATATAACTAATTATATTATGCCCGTCCCAAATAAAAGAGGTATGCAAATTGATATTAATGAAACAAAAATTGTTAAAATAGAAAATTCAACTTTTATTGTAAATGAAGAAAATTTTTTACCAAAAATGGTACGACCAAATGATTGTATTATAAGTTTAATGAAAAACAGTTATGAAAATTGTTCTAGAAAGAAATTTAATGAAACCGTTATAAAAGAAATGGATATTGGAAACTTAATATTGATTAATGTCAAACATAATTTAACGAATTTTTGTAATAATTTTACATATTTTTTGGATGGGAATTATTTTGTAAGACTTGAAAAGTGTGGAATTCAAATAAATGATTATTCTTTAAAGAGATACGAAAGTAAAATGAATATTCTAATCCCTAATTTTAATGTAATACCAGAAAATGAAACCAAACTATCGGATGTGCCAGAAATTATTAATTTGGATACCATTAAGGATGTATATTTGAAACAAAACTCAAACTATAACTTTTATATAATTTACGCGTTAATCGCCTGCATTGTGATCTTGCTTATAATTTTCAAGAAAGACTGCTTGTTTGCATTAATTCGCAGAGACTCGAATTTTAAGGGAGGGCGAGTTATATATGCCACCCAAGAGGAACCAATTGTTTTGTAGGCAGTCGTTTCTTCTATTTGTATTTGGTTCTTCTACAATTGTATTTGGTTTCGTTTTCTGTCACCATGCTGATAACACAACGATCAATGGAATTTCATCATCCATGATCGTTGTGCTGATCATGCAGAAATAGTCATAAGTTTATGCTAAGAATACATTTGTTCATTTTTAAGAAGTTAGTTTTTAGTTAACAACAGAAGCGTTCGGACAAATAAATAAAAATTAATAAATAAAACTTGCATAAGACCGGCCTTATTTGTATGTATGCGTATTCACATAAGTACATACATACTTACCGATACCGGGCGGTAACATTGTGCATTTTTGTCTTCAGTTCCACTATCGTATATTTATACCCCTGGGCTTGGAGACTCGCCACCATTTCTGAGAGTATGTGACTATTTTTTCTACATCCACGTAACTCGTTCATCTTCTCGCTCCATACCTCCATCAGAGCCCTCTCACTGCTTTGGTCCCATTTGCTGGCACTCTTTCTACTTGCTGAGCTTGTAAAGAATAAATACATTATTCATTTGTGCAATAAACATTTTTATAATCAAACATGCCTTTTTTAGCACCCATTTTAAAAACAGTTCTATTATATGTATGTAAACAAATTAAATATCAAAAGAATTACGAATAAATTATTTTCTTCTGCAATAGAAACGTGAAATCTATCGATAACACTTTTATGGAATAGCGCTTTTATCATCTCAAAGTTTGAGCAGCTGAACATATCAAAAGCACGACAATGAAAAATAAACATAAACAAATATTTAGAATATTATTTATTCTATTATGTATAATCATAGAAAAGTTCAATTATTAAAACAAATATTTACTATGTGCGTAAATTAAAAAGCAATAAATTATTATATACATTTAAACAAAAATGATAAGATTATATTCGAACGAAAATAAATGATCCAACAAACCAGGTAAAGCTCAACTGAAAAAAATTTAAAAAAAAATGTTTAAGTAAATAATATTCTTGTATTTTCTTATTTTGCATGAACAAATTGTTATAAATACAAAGTGCAAGGCACTAAAGCAGAGATAAAAACAAAACTCCAATTAAAAATAAAAAGTTATGAAATTTTTGGAAATACGCTAACGCAGCCGCTGGCAAAGACAGCGGCAGTTGTAGATAAACAAATTCGTGAGTCATTTATTGTATGTATGCATGTATGTACCTATGAGGTAGTGAAAAACAAATTAAAGGCGTTAAAACCATGTACTATTGTTGCGGCTGCAATTAATTTTTTGAAACATTCCATAAAAGACCGTGGTCGAAGAAAGTTATATTCAAATTATAATTATTTGAAGTTTTTACAGGCGAGAAAAAAATGTCGGATTTAAATTTAGAATTCGCTCGTGGCGGTGCTCAATTTACAGTAGAACTTTTTGAAAAATTGGCGGCTGGTGGTGTCAAAGAAAATATAGTGTTTTCTCCATTTTCCATACAAACCTGTTTGGCTTTGGCTTTTGCCGGTGCTGAGGGAGAAACCGCCGAAGAAATTTCCAAAGCAATGAAATTTGTTTCCAACTCACCATCAGATGTTGCTGCAACTGTCCAATTTGTTTTGGAAAAGTATAAGAACAGCGATCTATTAAAAATAGCCAACAAGGTGTACGTACAGGAGGGTTGTAATCTCAAGGCCGAATATGCCAACACCACCAAAGAGAACTATCATGCCGAGGCGGAAGAAGTAAATTTCGCAGAAAACGAAGCAGCTGCTAAAAATGTTAACTCGTGGGTAGAAAATAAAACTGCCGGTAAAATTACAAACCTTGTCCAAGCAGATTGTTTTGATTCCCTCACACGTTTGGTGCTCTTAAATGCCTTACACTTTAAAGGTGATTGGGAGAAGAAATTCGATGAATCACGCACAGAAGAAGATGATTTTTGGACAGCTGAAGAACAATCTGTTAAGATTAAATATATGAATCAAAAGGCCAAATTTGGTTATGGCTATTTTGAAGAATTAAATTGCCAAGCTTTGGAAATGCCCTACAAAGATTCCGATTTAAGCATGTTCGTTTTGTTGCCCAACGAACGTGAAGGATTGAAGGATTTGGCTAAAAAGCTGAAGGACATTAATTTGGTCGATTTGGCAGAGAAAATGAATACCGAAGAAGTGGTGGTCAAATTTCCTAAATTCAAGGTTGATTACAGTGTGGAATTGTGTAATGTTTTGAAGGAGGTAAGTAAGATACAAATTTACTTATAGAAAAATGAAAAGTTAAGCCAATCCCATGTATAATTCATACAAACAATTAATTTACTTGCAAACAAGAGCGCTAACTTCTGAATTAAAGATTTTTTTACGCTTTTATGTATGGATACATATTTATATAGTATATGTGCATTAAAGAGTATGCTATGAACGACTAAATATTAAATATACTTTATGTATTTCACAACCTATCATTAATAAAGGAGTTAAAATTATTGTGCTATACCATACAATGGATATGGTTGGTACTTGTGGCAATTTTTTACAAAAGTATGACGATATTAAGAGTATAATTTGTGTTTGTATATTAAGTACGTATGTACTAGTATTATGTATACAATTTATTCGCATTTGATCGGAGAAAATGTTTTAAATACGAAAAGTGAATATGCTATGAAATATATATATGTACATAGATATGTATGTATGTAAAATGGCGAACTAATTTATATCTACATGTATTAGGTCTTGATTTTTTAAATGGTAAATTTAGCTGGCAATTACTTGGGTACCAGGTTTAATTTTTTATTAACTGTAAGGGAAGATAGTTCATAGATAGATAGATAGATAGTTCATAAAAAAAAGGCATAGACAAAGTAGAAAAGTTGATAGTATTTGTGTTCGATTCTTCTTTTAGGTTGCTTAGTAGGTGGAAGTGATATTGTTGACTTTCCATGCATTTAGGAATCGTTTATTTCACAATAAATAAAACGAATGATTAAATTTGAAGAAAAAATTAACTCTCACAAGGTTAACCGATTTTCTTGAAGCACAGATAAAATCAATATCGATGAAGTCATTTTGGTCGGTAGTTAAACAATTATAATTACGCTTAACATTTTTAATATCGTGGCTTTCATTTTTACCGTACGTGTACTTGTAAATATAATTCTCACATACTCACGAAATAACGCTCCTAAATTTATTGTCAACAAATTTTCCTTTATTTTAAATTATGTCAGAAATTGCTCAAAAAGACTATACAAGTATCTTATATCAACAGTTGGCCAGAAAACGTAACGAAGTTTGAAAGGTATTGATGTAAATTCAGCTATTTTTCCCATTCTAGTTTAGCGATTTTTTAATCAGCTTAGGAAGGAAAAAAACTTGTCGCTAGTACTTAGTATCTACATACATATGTACGTACATTTTAATCAGCTTCAATGTAAAAGAATCGACTATACAATTTGCTTGCAAACTATTTTGTTTAAGTTTTCGAAATTTACTTCAAAACAATATCCTTATTTGGGCGCCATAGCGAATTAAGATAAACAAAAATATGGAAAACGACCTTGAAGCCATCCCTTCAGCTTCCTGCTAAGCTCAACCCCAAAGCGTTAAAAAATTAAAAAAATTTTCTATCACTACGTCTAAATATAAAAGAAAAGATTTTTTCGACATCGATATTTCTCCAAACATATCGATTTATATAAAATTTGCATCGGAGATCTCTTAGGACTTCATTAGTTTCGACTGCTGTGTTTTTGGCTCATGGAACGATTAACCGCCTAACTAGTCGCGCAGCACATGAGAATGGCTTCTGCGGATGACCGCCATAATTTCGTGGGGTTGATAATTTATATTCCTTTTTAAATTTATTGATGAACCCAATAGAATTTATACATTTTCCCATTATAAATGAGCTGGAAAGTTATTGAACCACTATATTTTATTTAAATAATATAAAAAAATTCTTCGACTAATCGAATAACGATTAATCGAAGGGATACTATAGTATGTATGTATGTACATCGTCTGGGTTTGGTTTGTGTTCATTTCGACGTGAGCTAAAATTGCTATGTTGTGCGTGAACGTGCTTCATTTAGAAAACTGTTCAGGAGCTTGCGTGATTTTGAGATTTCAGGATATGCATCTTGCTGGGATATTTATATTTTCCTATTTACAGTTTAATCCTTATACATTTTGTATTAGACACAACTCTAATTTGAAATCTATTGGATTTGAAATTGACGTGTCTCTTAGAGCTATGAATAAACGAGTTTGCTCACTTTATAATTCTTAGAAATTCAAATAAAATAATTTCAAAGAAATATTTATCAATTTCAAAATTAGTAACAACAATATCTAATCGCGTATTTTAAGTAGAAAGATTATGATGTGATTAATTTGGAGGCACCTTTTTAGCTAAACTAAAGATCGATTCGGGAATTTCTTATTTCAGATTAAATTTTTGTCTATGTCTGTCCGTTCCTCCGTATCGGTTCGGTTGTTTTTTGTAAGAATTATTCAGAATTAAGAAATAAAAACTTCAATATTATTTTCAATTATTTCCATCACGTGTTAGTCTTAACTTTACGTTAAGTTTCTTAAGTATCAGTTTCGAGTAATCTTGGCTTGCTCCACAGTTAGCTGGCTTGTCTATATGGACTTTCAATTGTACGTAGCCTCAAAGAAAAATTTTGACGCGAAGCGCCATGAAATTATTTATTCACCAATTGCTCTCGAAAACAAGTCATACTTTCACAGGCTGTATAACTGATTTTTTATAATCAATTAACGCACAACATTAATCTGAAAAAATCGTAATGAATCACCCTTTAGTATCAATAATTAAATGTTGATATTATAACTTATCTTAAATTAATTTTTGATAACCTGAATAATATTTATGAAGTAAACTTTCGACTATTCCGATAACAATCAGGCATATTCAAGATAACTATTCTTACTTCTCTGAATCTCTTTCACAGTTTGGAATTATTAAAGCTTTTGGAAGTGAAGCAAATTTAAGCAAAATGTTAGACTCTTCCGATGGTCTTTATGTATCGAATGTTTTCCATAAAGCTTGCATTGAAGTAAATGAGGAGGGCTGTGAGGCAGCTGCTGCTACTGCTGCAATAATTATGGCGTATAGTATGGTTATGCCTTTAAAGTTTCAAGCAGATCGTCCATTCTTGTATATGATTTGGAATAAAAATAACATATTATTTGCTGGTGCCTTTGTGGATGCCCCCAATTAAAATATCTGACACGAAATTTAATAGCAATTTCACTAATGCATACATTTGAAATTGAAAATATTGAATTATTATTATTTTATTTATATTATTTTTATTATAATATGATGTAAGTTTTATGCAAGAAATTGTGCAATATTTTTTTAAAATATAAACAAACTACAAACCTAAGCTTGAACTTCTTCTTTTTAAATGAGTTTTTGTGCATATTTTTATGATATCAATTCTAATTTACATTCCTTTTTACAGCAGCCTTTGAATAATAGCAAACAATTTATTTTTATTTCAGTATTCAGTAAGAAAGTAGAGCTTATTTTTTAAACATATCAAATAACATATGTATGAGCATATTAACGAATTTCCATTCCCATTTAAAAATTTTCCACTTTTATATATCGTCGTCCCGAAGTTATCTTTACATATACCATAAAATCAAAACAAAAAAATGAGATAAGACCGCTTCTTCTAAAAACTCAACACATGACGATTCAAACCTGACGTTTGTGAACGGGGTTGGAGATCCTGAACTTCTGCTTCGGAAGTAGTGCAAATTCGGATCATCTAATACTATTTTTGTATATGTACATATGTATAATGTTGAAAATTTTTTTGGAGATGCGTGAAGATAACTTAGAGAAAACGATCATGAGCGGCAAAAGTTAAATTGTTCAGAAGTTTTTTTTATTGTTTTCGCTTAGATGTCTGCCACAGGCTTCTATATCGTGCACCGTAATAGTTAGGCACTTAAAATTTTCTCAAGATTTGTATTACTAAGGCTGCCATAAAAAAATAGAGCGTGCATAGACAAGATATGTATTTACATATGTATATTTTTGATATGGAACTGTAGCTAGTGATCATTAACTGGTGAACACTTGTTTTCTCCTCAATAAAGAGTTGTCAACTGACCAAAATTCATTGAAGCTCGTTCACGTTTGCAAGTTTCAAGTTTGGAAAAAAATTTCACAAACAAAGTTGTAAAACAACGCCGTGTTAAAAGAAGTTATAATAATTTAACTGTCACTAGGGTTGGCAAATTGAAATTTTGGCCCCCACAAAAAAGTGTATAAATAAATGTTGCTAATTTTATTTATTTTTTATTATCTACTACATTTCTTTTACAAAACTGTATTCTATTTAGATAGTAATTAAAGAAAATTTGTAAATGACTTATTTTTATTCCATTCTTTTCTTTTACAGTTGGGAATTACTAAAGCTTTTGGAAGTGGGGCGAATTTCAGTAACATTTTAGAATCTCCGTCTGATCTTTATGTATCAAATGTTTTCCATAAAGCTTGCATTGAAGTGAATGAAGAGGGTTGTGAAGCAGCTGCTGCTACAGCTATGATTATGATGTGCAGAATGATATTGATGCCTTTAGAATTTCGAGCTGATCGTCCATTCTTGTATATGATTTGGAACAAGAAAAATATATTGTTTGCCGGTGCCTTCGTTAATGCTCCTCAGTAAAAAGTGTGACAAACCATTTCCCGTAGCAATCAATCCATGACCAAATTTTAAAAGATTAATTTAACAAGCTTTAAGATTTTAATAAAAAGTGTATATAAAAATATTTCAAAATTTTATTTTTTTCTGCGAATGTAATTTCAAGGAAACAACCAGCTTATCTCAAAAATATTGACTTCGAAATGGTAAAAAACGTTCCCGGCGAAATTATGCAATACTCGAATTATCTTAAATGTGCAATCTCGAAAAAATCGCATCACCAACCAACAAATTTAGCGATGACAGTTACACGTACAAACTGGTTAAAATACAAAATGGTCTCTTTTTCCCATAAGAACTGTGTGCAAAAATCCTTATGGAAGTTCAGGTTGGTAAATTACAAAACAAAAATTCGGTACTGCCTTAAAAAGTTTTCCGTCAGAAATTTTTTGACAACTTTCTCACCCCCGCGAACGGATACCCATATTAGGTGGCGGCATCAGACCATTTCTGGCTAGTGGGTTTCCACTACTGCACCAGAACATGTCCGCTGCGCTCGTACAGCAATGGGGTGCAGGTAAGGCAAGAGAACCAAATTTATTTCCAGAACCCTGGATTTTCAAAGGCATGCGGATGGAAATCTTCGGCTACTTCATGCAAACATGGAAAACCACAGGAACTAATTTTGGGAGCAGACGCAATTTCACAAAGTATACAGAGGTGTAAGAAAGGGAGGACTACAATATGCTATATCTGCATTTCACAGAAGCAACCATAGAGAAATATAAAAAAAATATTTGCACTCTGTGGTTTTATTTTTCGGGTACATTTGGGAAGTATGTAATATTTCGTGTTAAATAAAATAACCAAAATATTCATTTATCAATGACTTCTTAGTTCAGTACAAATTAAAAAAGATTTTTGACCCATTGGGCTATTATACTTTTTTAAAAACTGGAACGGTTAATTGATCTACATTTTACATCCGTAATATCTCGGAAGCTCCTATCAGCCTCCCAACACGCCAACACAAAAGACAAATCAGTTGAGAAGGCACTTCAATCGCTCGTTGATTTTATTAAAAAACCCATGAGACTCAAAAAATATATGCACTTGGTAGCCTTTCTTGATATAGAAGGTAACAACAATGTAAGACCTGAAGCCATAATTATCATGGCTCATGAAAGGCTGAACATAAATCGGTTAATAGCCTCATACGGAGGCTTCTGACTATGGAACATCGAAATAAGCTTGGTATTGATGTTAGAATCCTTGAGTTTTAAATCAGTAGCTTATGTGGATTACGGTGCAGGGGTAAATTTGGTAAATTTCTAGAGACCGTCTCACCGTCTTCATTAGGCACTTTGTGGTCTCAATGGTAACCTTCAGGAGACAGAGTTGGTTCTCTTCATGAGAAAATGGTCCAAACTATGGCGTCTCAAAGTTTAAGCAAGGATGCTTAAGGATGCTGTTGCCCTATGTACTTCCCAAAAGGCTATTCAAAATAAAAAAGAGTTCGAAATCGAAAAACTTCTTCGAAAATCTGCTTTGATTATTACGGGTGCACATCACACTACATCATCTAAAGCGCGATTTATGATCAAACAACTGTTCGTAAACTCGTCGGGTAGACGTAGTTTTTCTTATTTTTAAGTAATTTTTGCAAAAATTTGAAATTTTTTGATTTTTGTCTAAATAAACATAAGGTAAGTAAAAATTTTAAATAGCTACTCAGTCAAGAACTTTTTTGTGCAAACAAACGCAATTTAATAAAATGCAGTAAACTTAAAAAAAGTTTAAACTTTTGGGCATTCAAACGCACCTAATTTAGGAGAAATAGCAAAAACAAATGCATTGCGCATCTGTGATATACTCCCGCACAGGCTCATTCATCCAAATTCATTTTAAGCTTATGTTGAAAAAACCCCAAAGTAAAAGTTATCATAATTAGTGAGTTTTATGATGGCAATAGCTAAAATCATTTTTATATTTTTAATAAAAGTTATTCCCAATTCGTAATATTAATTATTTTATTAAAAGCAATTAAATTCGCATAAAATAGAGCTTTAACCCTCAATAATGAACTTCAACGTGTTTCTAATAAAACTATTTATATTTTGCTGAATAGTGCGATTATAAATTAAAAAATATATAAGATAATTTCAACTGAAAATAATACAACACGAAACTCGTTATTTTTAAAACATTTGCTTGTTTTCTCTGAAAAGTTGGCAGCGATGTTCTAAACAGCTGTGGATTAAGTTATTTTTCGCCACATTTGTCTGAGTGTTTTTCGCCGCATTGAATTGAAGTATTTAGAATTACGGTTTAATAACAAATTTGTGTTAAATTATAAATAATATACATACCTACTTTATTCAAACGCTTTCATTTTTATTTTACAAAATGAATGGTTTATTTTCTTTTCTTAAAAGCCGGCCTGTATTTTGGTTAAGTGTTACTGGCACAACAGTGGGTGTAGCTTGTTTTGTCAAGTATGTAATAAACAAAAATGATAATTAACAAAAAATACATTAAGATTATTTTATTCCAGAGACTTGATGCAAGGTGGTAAATTTACTAAGGCAACCAAAGCAGAAGGAAAGGTTGTAATTGTTACCGGTTCAAATACCGGGATTGGTAAAGAAACTGTTAGGGAGTTGGCCAAAAGAGGAGCAAAAGTATATATGGCGTGTAGGGACATGAACAAATGTGAAGAGGTTTGTTATTAAATGATAGATATAATTTAAATGTGCAATGTAGTTTGAATATACATTTCTTTAAAAGGCTCGTGAAGAAATTATATTGGAAAGCCGCAACAAATATGTTTACTGTAGAGAATGTGATTTAGCCTCTTTGGAATCGATACGTAAATTTGTTGATAAGTAATATATTGTTTATGAAATTTGTATACATTTTTTAATAGTTGATTTCTAGCTTTAAAAAAGAACAGGATCATTTGGACATTTTAGTAAATAATGCTGGCGTTATGCGTTGTCCTCGTTCTTTGACCAAAGATGGGTTTGAAATGCAATTGGGTGTTAATCATATGGGCCATTTTTTACTTACTAATCTTTTGCTGGATTTACTTAAGGTAAGCTGAGCTAATAGGGCCGATCCCGTACTTTTTGGGTAGAGTCCGTGCTAATGGGAGTAAGCAGGAATTGCTCTCACTAATACCCAAATGCATATGTTAAAAAGTACGGGAACACTAAAACGACATTTTTAGGCCACAACAATACATACATATGCACATAAGTATGAATTCACATGAATGTTTGTATGTTTGTTCTACGTTAATTACATTTTGCAACATATTTTGAATGCTTATTTTATCAATATTTTTAAAAACTTGTTTGGATTCTGATGTTTGATAATTTACACAATCTGTTCTCATTTAGCCAATCTTGCAGTACGGGAAAAGTTTTCGTACAAATTGGGATCCCAATTTTGAGCACGGTATCGGTATATATTGAAAATTTAAATACGTTTATGTCTACTTCAGGTGTATAATGTCCATGTAATCATTTTTCAAAATTTTCAATTGTATGAAGAATATTCATTTCTTGCAAGATTGGAATTAACTTTTCTTTAAATGTGTTTTCTGCAGAATTGATTTCTTGAATTGAAATTATATAAAGAAAGTTTAATTTAAAACACCAAATTAAATGTAATTTTTGTTGTAGAAATCATCACCAAGTCGCATTGTAGTATTATCGAGCTTGGCACATACTCGCGGTGAAATTAATGTTGGTGATTTGAATAGCGATAAGTCGTACGATGAAGGCAAAGCATACAATCAAAGCAAATTGGCAAATGTGTTGTTTACTCGTGAATTGGCTCAGAGATTAGAGGGTAAGTTAAGTAAAAAGCTGGAAAAATTAAATAAGAAGAAACTAGTTTTTGCAATATGCAAAGTATTACGATATTTAAATGAAATTTTAAAATATGCGCCATAACTATAGATTTTTTGTTACGCGAATTAAAATTTTAAAAATTTATAAATCAATAAATTTATAAAAGTTTTTCAGCAGCTACATATGTATGTACATGAAAATATTTCAATATTTTGTATATATTTCCAGGGTTTTAATGAGAATCTCAATCTGAAATTTTATTGAGCCCCCAAGAGCTACATTTCTATTGAATAATTAAAATTTAAAAGTTAGATAACAAATAACAAATATATATCGATGGAGATGTTAAACATGTAAATTTTTTTAAAATTAAATTTCATGAAAAGAAAAGAACATTGTAAAATACCTTCCGAACAACGATCTCAGCGATACTATTTATTAATTTCTTGGCCTCAAAAACTTTAAAAATTAGTTGAGTGTTGCTTACGTTTGACCATCGATGTGGATAACTTCATAAAATATGATTACATTTATAAATGTTCTGCATTATTAAAAAAATAATTTATACCTTAAATGTACTTTAAAAGATACATATTTTACATTATTTATTTGCACAGATTTTTGAATAGAGTTCTTTATAATCATGATTTTTATTTAAGGTACGGGTGTCACTGTAAATGCTGTTCATCCTGGTGTTGTTGCAACGGAACTCTTTCGTCACATGGGCTTCTTTAATTCATTCATTGGCGGTTTAATATTTAAGCCGCTGGCATGGCCCTTCCTTAAAACTCCGCAAAGTGGGGCTCAAACAACTTTGTATGCCGCTTTAGATGAAGATTTATCGAAAGTAAGCGGTCAATATTTTAGTGATTGTGAAATAAAAGATACCGCACCTCAAGCAAAGGATGAAGCTTTAGGAAAGTGGCTGTGGGCAGTAAGTGAAAAATGGACCAGGTTGACAAGTTAAAAGACATGAAAATTTGGTAATTAAATTACTAATGTTGTTATATAAATATTTATGCATTAAAAGCAAATGAAATTGTCTATATTTTTTACACTTTCATATTGTCATAAAAAATCAAAAATCATGTAACTAAATGTATTTTACAGAAGAAGAAAGAACTTGTCCAGATGATAATATGTAGTTTAGTATTTTTATCGCCACATACAATATCTCTATTCTCAATGATAAAAGCGTATGAACAATAAGTTTCTGTATAATACATAATTATAAACCAAAACCGCGATCTTACCTTTATGTCCGTTACATGGATTTTCCTTCATCCTGCGTTACATATAAAAATTAAATTTGTAGACTATTCCATATATATGTATGTTGTTATTGCTAATATCTGAAATGTTATGCAAAATTTTCATATATGATCCACTTAAACAAATGCCTCGAAAAATAGTTTTGACGAATTGTTGAAATATTAGAAACTACCAAATCGAATCTTTATGATAAAGCTGTTAATGTCACTAGATATTTGATTTTATTACCACATGGGCCGAATTTTTCGCAATAATAGGGTACATTAATAGGGTACATTAGTACATTCAGTAAATGAAGAATAATGGGAGTTTAGAGTACGACATGCAGCACTTAGTAGCATATTTTTCTATCAAAGTATTTAAAAGTGAAAATATCCTTATAAGGGAAATGCTGAAAGATAAAAGCGATCAAGGAAAAACCAATCCCAAAGAAATTGCGATATATTCTGAAATGGTGATGAACTGTTATATTGAGAAACCAACTATTGTATATATGTATTTTGTAACACTGTTACTTAAAAGTAAATGCAACAAAGTTGTGTATTGTATATATGGAATAACGATCCAAAAATTTATATGCTTAAAGTGTTACTGTACGATAAAACTAGTAAAACCGCTTGCATATGTACATACATAAGTATAAATGAACCAGATCATGACTTAACTAATATTTCCTTTTTCGCTTTGATTTTTATTTCTCCTTACTAAAATCCTAATGTTTTGTTTTAAAATAAAAGTGAAATTTTATAAAAAATATAGTAACTTGTTTGTAGGAGTGTCTGAAGATAAAAGTACAATAAAATACGTTCTCAAAATGAAATAAATTATATTTTAAAACCACAACATTAGACGTACTTTAACCCTTTATCTGGCCATGTAACAGTAATGTCACATACCCTAAAATTGGTTATAAATTGCTGTATTTTTTCTTAATATAAGTACTTTGGGCATTGTAACATAACTGGTTCATACCGGGCACAATAAATAAGAAATAAAATATTACTGGAAAATTTTATTATCACATATTTTTCTGTGCCAAAGGTTTATTGCTGAAAAAAATTATAAGTGTTTAAGTTTTTAGTGCGAAAATCAGATTTGTGTTACAAATATTATCATTTTGGTTAATCATAAGTGCGTAAGTATGTAATAAAGTTTTTTTTTTCGTATAATAAAACAATAATATGGAAATTGAACTCGTGCAATTTTTCCTAACCCGTTGTCTACACTTTTTGTAAACAGCAACATTAAAATTGAAATTATTTACTGTGATACTTTGTATGCACTTTTAATAGTTGTGTTTCCAGTACAACGATTTTGATTTTCTGTTAATTTGAAATTAATGTTATCTTTTAATTCGTTACCAATCACGTTACTAAATACAACTCTGTGTTGTTTTGTGTCTATTATCGTTTTCCGTTTGGAAAAGAAATATCTAAACATAATGGAATAAGAAAATTAATTAAAACGAATTCGCCGTAAAATCAGTTGTTGCGCGACGTTTCCTACTAAAGGTTCGTTTCGTGGCCTTTCTCAGTTTTTTTGGTTAATAAAGTGCTGAAATATTTTTGTTTCTTTTATAATAAAAATATTCAGAAGACCGTGTTGAAATTAAAAAGAACAAAATATTAGCAAATTTGATTAAAGTTTAAACAGCATTTACGTTTAAATAAAAGTGTGAAAGAAAAAAATCAGTTTTACCACGTCTCAAATTTCTTTTAGTCTCTTTTATAATTTTCTACATTTGTGTGTTAACAACACCTTTCTATTAGTAAGCAACTAAAGTAAAAAAAAGAACAGCAACAACAGCGGCTCGATAGTAATAGCAGCAATTTAATAAGACGACGTAGTTGTAGTTTATTTCAAAGTCTTCGAATTGTATTTAAATAAAACAAAAGCAAAATCAAATATAAAAAAGTGGCCTTATGAATAATTTAAAAAAATAGCAAAATTACCTACGAAACTTATTGTGAAAGTAAACGAAGATAGAAAAGTTTTTTTAAATAATAAAAATCCTATAAGACAAGTGCTTTCAAATTTAACAATCGAATTAAGGAATGACATCCTGAACACGAGGATCTGTATCGTGTTGTCATATATTTTATGGAAATTCTTCGTTTTGTTGGAAAAAATCCTTCAAATAAAGTTCCACCTTAAAGTGCCCTTATTATATAAAAAAGTGCACTTTTAAAAGCTACAAATTCTAGTAATATTTGTTATTTTCCTCTTCTTTATCATATAAACGCGACAACACTCGAAAAAAAACTTAAAGTTAGTTAATTAAAAATTCAAAACAAAGAAAACAAACGCGTTCTTTGCAGTTTAATGGAAGCAAAGAGCAACGAAAAGTAAGTACATAAATTGTTTTTGTTGTTTAATTATTATAATCTATATTTTGCAGTGGTTAATATTTTATCTAAAATAATTCTTGAAATTATTAAATAAAAACGAATATTTTCAATTATTATTTATTAATTCTTTACACTGTCTTTATTGGCTTAGGTGTGTGAGTGTGTTATTTGTTGTTGATTTTGTCAACCCATGTAGTTATATATCTATGCATGGTATAATAATACAGGTAGTTTCGAAGCTACAACTACACTGCTTTTAGGTTCGAACCTGTCAAAAAGCACAAAAGAAAAATGGCAAAATGGTTGCATTTTCTGTTCTCTAAAGAATTTTGTTTCTTTTCTTATTTGCATTTGAAACAAATGTTAAGGTGTGCTTTTTTAGTAGCGTGGGCATGCGTTAGTAATACATAATACAATTTTGACAGACCCGAACCAAAAAAAAAATCCGTTAACGCTTCGACACCACCTGTATTATATTCTACCATGTATCTATGCATGAATCTGTTATAACAACATATGCATACCTAATTTTTGTTCGGTTTTTGTTGTATAGAGTACGACGGTTTGGGGTCAAATTGTATTGTGTTACATGGAGTTTGACAATTGAGGTGTAAGCTGCTGACGATCAGCTGCGCCTAGCGGAATATGTGAAAAATTGATACCAGGGACGGAAAACGAAATTTTGTTTCTGTATCGAGTTTAGCTATCGCAAAGTTATGGGCCTTAATAATAGTCATTAGTAAATTATATTAGATGATTTTTTAATTTTAATTAAAAACACGCAACGCAATACTATTGAAAATAAAATGCACTAATCTTTTCTAGAAACTTCACTTAAAAAACTGATTTTTTCAAAATCAATTTTTTTCAATTTCCAAAATTATTCCAGATATACGATCAATTGGGTGCCATTAGGGACCCCTTGGATTACCCTACCTATATAGTGCAGTACGTGTGCAATTCCATATTTGACCAAAATGGTCACCAATCTCTTCCAGAAATTTCACTAAAAAATCCTTTTTTAAATCAATTTTTGTAGTGCCTGCCAACATATGTATTTATATCCCATATTCTATTATTGAAATATAATTAGGTACATAATGGAGAATTCTTACCGTAATTTTTTGGCATTTACTTGGTCCCACTTCCTGGATATTGTTAACTGTTAACTACTGTTAACCGTTTTACAACAAAATAAGCTATGTTAAAAATTTTGGTTCGTGTCTATGCTATTTAAATACCAATTTATCTTCACACACATTACATCTTTATGAACGTGTCCAGCCAATGCGAAATATTTTATATTGAACCTTCATATGTATGTAGATCCTTTTTTTAAGATTGTTTTTAGCATACATACTAGATCGACTCGGGTTTCAAACTGGATTTTCACGCAATACGGTTTTTGTCGGTTTTTGAAATTGTTAATTTTCCGAATATCGAATAGTCAATGAAAAATTTTTATACTTTCTCAATAAAATAGTTTTATTTTATTCAAAATTATACAATAACTTATTTGTTGATTTTTTCCAGTGTATATGTTTTCTATATATTCTGAGGATGGCAATATTTACTAAAAGAATTTTCTTATTTATGGCCGGCGGTACGGAGAACCAAGTCGTGCTGGCGATTGACTGCGCCGCCGATAGCATTGCTTAAGGCACACCGCTGCCTTATCGGCTTGTCGACGGCTTATTTCAGGCCGATAAAATCGCCTGAATCAGCTACAAAGATTTTTTGAAAGCAAATTCTTAGCCGTGTAACCACAGAGTAAGGTTCTCAGTATTTTGTAGCCAAGAACTTTTAAACTTGTGTGTGAAGATAAATTTTTAAAATTATAACCCTAGACACAAGCCATCCCAATTAACAGAGCTAAGTTACAATGATAACATAGCTCTGTTAATCATAGAAAAACTGAGGGTATATACTCCAAATGGAATTATGACCACATTTTTTTACCAAATATGTATCAAAACAATACTTTCTGACACCCTCAAAAATTTTAATAATCTTTAAAGGAAGAATCTGAATGCTAGTCTACTGGTCATACCTGGACAAGAAAAAAAAGACGTGTGGCACTCGGGGACTGCCGAGACAAAGCTTTTTTATGCAATTTTAATTATGTATTTATTTTTTATTTATGCAGTATTTTTTTTTTCTTCTTTAATATTAATTCAAATTTTTTCTTTGATATTAATTCAAGTTACACTTTTTGAGCGTGGTGACCGATAAGAAAACAATTTCTGTTCTTTTATTGAATAAATGAGAAGTTAATATCGTTTAATATATTTTTATTATCTTACAATACATGTAGGTTATTCAGCAATTTTTATCATTGAAACTGTAGGTTTATGGTAACTAAAATAAGAAACATAAGTTTTAGACTTGATATCCTCTAAATATCTGGAAAATGCCGCTTAATACTCTACGAATTGTCTGTTAGTTTGTGTATACCATTTTTTGTCAAGCACGATTTCTCGTAAGTACGCCATTTTGTGTTTTCCTACATGTAAAAATCTGTTCTGGCAATACAACATGTTAATGAAATCAATAGCATACTTTAGGGGTTAACATACACTAGGCGATTCAAATACTTAAAAAACAAAAGAATTAAGAAACAGACTAATGTTAGGTTTTTTCGTTACGAAATTTCTTGATTCGGTCGTCGCGCTCAATATCTTAAAAATTAATGGATTCTATGCTTCCTTTTGACACACAGGAGTCAGAAATCTTGACAGTGAGATTTTCAATGAAAAATTTAGATTTTAGTGAATTTTCAAATTTGGAATTTTACTAATGCTAATACACGAATATAAATCTGTAAATATTTTTAATTTTACATCTGCGATGCTAAAATAATAATTGTAGAAAAAGATCCCAAATTATAGCCACCACGGATGTAAAAATATTAAAATGAATGTTCAAAGAACAGCGACAGTAAATGATTTGATCACAAAAAGTTTTATCCTTTTGGTTTGCCCGCTACTAGTAAAACAAATAAATGCATTTAATAACTAAATTGAAAACGAAACCCTTTTTGAAAGCAGGTAAATTAAATTTTTTTTTATGCTGATCTTTCTTTCGTTTTTTCTACTCAGCTATTTTTAATTAACAGATAATTTTTTACAATAACAAAGCGCATATAATTTTTGTATTGTTGCAATATTTGCAAGGACGGTTTGCCTTGTTTATTGTTTGATGATGGCAGCCCTAATCACGACTGTCCGTATCTAAAGATTTGTCTTGTCACATCTTAAGATTTATCTTTTGTTGCAAGTTTTGTTATATGCAAAAGAGTTTTTTCTTCCAAAGACTAAGAAGACTACTTAAAACACATTAGAGTTGTTATTACGATTTGTGAATTTTATTTTCGCAAATTAAAGATTTAAAAAAGTGTGACAACATTGCCATTTCTTAATAAGGCAAACACTCCAATTCAATAGACTTATTTTTCTAAAACTCGACTCAAAGTGTAACTAATTATATGCCGAATTAGAACACAATTAAACAAATTTTAAGTTTGTTTTTATTTTTTATGCAAATTCTATAGAATTTGTATTAAAAACCAAACCGGTTAACCGGTTTTCTCTGAATTTCGAAAACCGTAGTTTTTTTAATTCACAAATCGCCCATTTGCCGTAACATCAACATAATTAAAAAAATTCGATTGATTAATTCGGTAGATACGTATCATCTATATGTATTGATGTAATATCGATATTATTTTGTTGTGAAAGAATTTAATATGCAAAGAAAATACAAATGGCAATTTTGCCATTTAATTTTTCCAACTAAATGTGATGTGAAAACGTATCATAATTATTAAAAAAATAAACGATATCACAAGAAATTTACATGTTATAGCATGTTTCCAGTTTGACTTACTTATTTTGCCCCCTCAGTTATTCTGTTTCCACACCAAAGTTTACTTTGCAAAGTCTTGTGTTGGACTTAATTTTTTTTTAATTGTTAATTATGTTTTGATAATATCTGGTTCTGACAGGTAGTTCAGATAAACTTGCGATACAAATTAGAGAAGACAAGAATTTGTTTTCGCTCTCAAAATTTTGTATGGCGAAGCAAGTGGTCTCGCTCATGATTATACATACATACGTACCGTGGAAACAAGGCATAAACCCGTTAATGCAACAACAACATTTTTATTTTCTGACTGTCAAACAAATTTCAAATATAAAAAATTTTATTTAAGTTTTTTTCAGATTAAGTTTGACATTCAGAAAATATATGCACCATAAGCTATCAGCTACTTTAACGGGCTTACCTTGTTTACGGTATTTCAGACTGAACTAACAATATACAGCTGAGCTAATTTCCTCTGAAAATTATGTATGTCGAAGTACGTAATTGCCATGATACAAAGAATACCAGATTGCCACGGTCAGTACCATTCTTTTTTTTTGATATTTTTTGTTTAATTATTAGTATTGTTATCAAAATATTTTTATATGTATGTATGTATTTAAAAAAAAACGTTTCGTGCACTTTGAAATTTACGCAAAAAGACTGTTTCAAATTCAAATCACAGAACCTTTCCTGCATATTTATACAGGTACGCGCATTATATAAAATACTCACCAGCTGTTTTCAGTTTGGCAAGAAATTCAAAGTAAGTCATTTGACTTTGGATAGCATAAGAATTTTTTGAGCTGAATTTTGACAAATCTCATGGACATGTAAACAATTATTGTTATAATAAATATACTTGCATCCGTTGCCTTTGATTCAAATTCAAAAAAGGAGAATGGCAACATTAGCACAGCGATGCCAAGCCGATTTATACTAGTTGTTGTGTACGGCTCGAAGGACCATGAACACAATGGAGTATTGTGGTAATACCAATTTTGTAGAAAATTCCAAGAGTCTTAAAACCTATAGTGGAATTTCTGGGAAAATACTCACCACAAACGGGATGGATGTGGACCTTTGGATAGTAGGGGTTTCCTAGATCTTCAAATGAATAAAAGAAAAATGCAAGCAATGGTTTCAATGGAAAATCAACTTTCATTTTATTGACTTCAATGATTATGTATAAATATGTATGTGGGGTACCAAGAGAGATAGGTCTTACCAACGTGGAGGTTATAAAAGGAAACATGACTTTAAAATTATTGCAATAATTTGGCGCTACCGCCTACAGGAAACCAAAATGATTACAAGACAGAAAATGTAATCCACCACGACTGTTATACAGACAGAGTTCGAAAAATTCTTAGTAATTAAGTTTAAATAGGAATGTTGGTAATTCATACATTTTAAATTCTTCAATAAAAAACTATCAGTATACAAAAATTCAATATATATATATATATAAAGTAGCAAAATAACCTGCTTAAACAGCATCATAGTTCAAAACTGAACTATTTAAAATGAAAATTTCATCTAGTTCAATTGATTGAATCGTTCAATTCAACTAGTTCGTTCGTGAACTACCCAATACTAATATACATATATTATTAATTTTAAATTTTGTTTTTCATAAAAATTCTATTCCCAAGAAAATCGGATATCTCTTTGCCTTGCCTTGCCTCTGTAGATTATTTACCAAAATATTTTTTCTGTCTGTCTGAAATATCTCGCATAATAGAAATTTTGTGTAGTGTTTTACGTGATCACATCATAATATAAAAGAAAAAAAAGCAAAATGTTTAAATGAAAAATCTGTAATTTTTCCCTTCGCTAGAAATTTTCTAATAAATTCCCTATAAAAAGGGAACATTTGCTACTGTTGGCATCACTGCTTCCTATGCTACATTAAAAAAAGCTATGATTTTTTGACAAGTTGTACAACTTGGTCGCAACGTTAATGGATAAGTATTTTTATTATTTTATGCTGTGCTTATTTTTTCAATGATCACATAGTACAAACATTGTGTGGGAGTTTAATTTGCCATCTTTATTCAAAGTGATTTGTTTGCAAAATGAAACTGTGAATGAGATTGTACACAAAATTGTATAATTTGTAGGCAAAACGCCCAACTTAATTACCAATCGATTTGTAGCACAGGGCAGAGCAGATATGAAACAATGAGGTTATGTTTTAGCATAAATCAGAGATGAAAAGAGATAGAAATATCATATAATATGAAATCACAGACAGAGTTAGAATACCAAAAACTCCAAATACAATATCATGCCGCCTAGTGCCATCTCTGGTATCTTTTGCGCTTGTACCAGCGTTCGCATCTGAATCATACTTGGTTTTATTGCAATATTTAAGTACCGTTTAGGGTAACCATATAATTGGCAAAAAGTACATGGACGAAATAAAAGAAGTTCAATTTAAGGAAGCTAAGACATGTTTTATTTTACTTAATCCTTTCTTTAATTCCTTTCTTGTATTAATTTTATCAATGGATGCTTAATGCAATATTTAAAATACATACATACATACATACATATGTTTATCTAGCAAAGTTGCATGCTTTTTTCATCAGTTCAATGCATTCGAAGAAACAAGTGCTTAAGAAATCATGAAAACACTAATTAATTTTGTAATCGTTCATTTATTTTTTGGTGGGTGTGTTCCGGCTGGTTCAAATAGAAGTATATTTTTAAAAATTAAATAAAATGAACTAAGCTTAATTTATTTTGTTATATTAGGGCCTTATTAGAAATAATAAATATTCTCCTTGTTTATGGAACATGATTTTGTCCATGTGACTGCCACGGCTGACTTCGCAGTGGCATCTTCTGTCAGTCAAATTACCCAAAACTTTGTTTTCGGTTTCTCGCGAATGGACGATATTAGCTTTACGAGTGTATATCGTTTGTTGGATTATTCGCATAGCACCGGTCTTTAACGACACTCCACATGGAAAAGTCTAGTTCTGAGGCGGTCAATTGATGGCTGATACCATGATTTTTTCGATAATTTTTTCACCAAATTGGATATCCAACAATAATAGGTTTGCAATATTTCCCAACGTCTGCGGAGGTATGATACTGACTGATAGTCAATATTTCGGACAGAGAAATTCCATCAGTGTCAAAATAGCATATGATTTAAAAATATACTTGTATTTATACCACCCGGTATAACTAAGCAAAATAATTCATACTAAAAATTAAGTACAAGGAGGGAAAACTGTACTGAATCGTACTATTTTGACTAATCGACTGCAGCCAACAGTACATGTGATTTCGTTGTATAAGTCGATTTAAACTAGAGTTGGGTAGTTCATGAACGAATTAGTTCAACTGAACCACTCACACAAGTGAACGAAGTGAGCTGCCCATAAGAGTGAGCTCTTTCAGCTCCTTAGTTCATGTTTCTTTTAATTTCCTATTTGCTTTTTCGCTCGCTCTAATTACTGACAAGTAACATTTTATAATATAATGCCTGATGTATTCCGCATATTTGCATCACTTTATTCAAAGTATCAAATACCATATAAATATTTCTTTTTGTATGTTCTTTGACAGTTCTAAGAGATAAGCGTTGATAGAGAAATCCGTCGTTAACCTTTCACATAAACCCATTTTCATTGTTTTATTTAATTTTTTACATGAAAAATATGTGTTGTTTTATACTAATTAAACAATTTTCACCGATACAATATTTTTTATTAATACTTTTGTTTACTTGTTGTCCTTGTTCGTACATGACACTTTTATCGCTTTTCTTTACAAATGGCAAAAATACTGATTTTATGTAGCTCACTTCTTTTATCTTCGTATACTGAGCAAGTGAACTATTGAACTAACAGAACTAAAAGTGTCCTAGTTCTGTAAAGTGAGCTGAGCTGAAAAGAGCGCACACTCAAAGGAGCTGAAAAGCGCAACTCTATCATATTATGATAAAAAAGTACGCGTATTGCCGTTGTTCTTACGATCTCCATGCTAAAGACGGGGTTCACACATTGCAATTTTTGTTGCGCAACTGGGAGAAAGACAGAGTAAAACTGTGCTGCTTTCCCTGTCTTTCTCTTGGCTGAATTAAAAGTTGCGCAACAAAAATTGGCCTGTCTGAACCCCATCTAACCGTGCCCGTCCCGCTTTATTTATTTATGTTTAAATTCAAATTATGCTGCTACTAGTACATGTCGACATTAGTGCTGCCAAAGTATTGAGCAGTACCGAGTACCGGGTATTTTCTTTTTTTTTTGGTTACTCAATACTCAAAAGTAGTTACTCGATACTTTTAGAGTTGTATTTTTAAGCAAGTTGAGTGGCTAAAATAGTGCATAAAAATACATCACTGTATAAAAAGACAACTAGGTGTAAGATTCTTTAATCAAATCAAAACTAAATATTTTTTTTGAGATCAATTAAATTATTTCTTAAGTTGGTAACGTTTAATTAGAAGTTAGCTTTACATTTATTTTTTATTTTTTTTTAAATAAATTCTTTGTTTTTTATTAAGAGAGTACTATATATAGAACAATTTTTTATTTTTCTTCAGACTAGCAGAACGGATCAGTACTGATTTCGAGGTCGCTACACCATCTCATCAGCGTTCTTTGTTAAATTTTACCACTTTTGACGGTGGATACTAATGCCTAGGAATATCAACTATTTCACCGTATTATTTAACGAATTAGAATACGAAAAGCGCAAACTTATTCATTTTCACATGTCAATATAAATATATACAATATATAAGTTCGACTAATTACTTACAAACATTAATTATTTATTTTTTGTTTAATAATAAAAGACATACAAAACCAATAATAGTTGAAGATTAATTTTTGAAGAAACTACTTTAATTTGCAGATATGCGTTACAAATTCAAAAAATCCGTTAAATTTATCGAGTAGTATTGAGTACCCAAATGAAAAGTATTGAATATTATTGAGTAATGAAAAGTAGTAGAATTTGCCAGCACTAGTCAACATTAAGTATACTTTCTATATGTGTTAATAAAATTTTAACATACTCAAGTGTAACAACTTATTAAAATATTATTTAACAAAATATATATTTTATTTATGTTTTAAAATTCTTCTAATTCTGTCTAATTTTGATTTTATTGATATTTTCTCGTAATGCGGAATAAAACGAAATACTCCAACAAGAATAAAACTTATATAAGAAGAATATTTGATTCTGACCACTTTAGTATTCTGCTTCGGAAAAAAACACAATTTTTCGGCAAAAAGTGTGTCACTTGCTTGCTCATTTATCTGTCGGCCAACTGAATCATACATTTTTCTCGCGCGCACCTTATTCAGTTTTATTCGTCTTGCTCACATTTCTTGTAGTAATGCCGTTCGTTGCCAGTCGCATTTGGCCGCAATGTTCACACGCAAAACAAAAAGAATACGAATGAATTGAATAAAAATAACTCAAAAAATATAAACGGGCAGAAGCGAAAATCAAATGTAAACCAAAACCAATCAAACAAAAACGCCGTTTAATGCCTCCTTAACTAATTCTCTTAACATTTTTTATTTTATTTACGAGTACAAATTTAACAAACATTTACAAACAAGAAACTTATTTGTTGCAAAAATAAAGCAACACAAACAAACAAAAATGATTTGCTTAAAAACATACAAAACTTTCACATTTTGCTAAAAGCAAATATTTTAATTGGTAAAAGAGAGCGAGAGAAACAAAGATGCACTGCAAATTGTGGTCGGTTAAGCTTTATTATAAAATGCGGTACAACGAAAAATTATTTCTTTAACTGAACATCGATTAAAAATAATAAGACCATAAATGTTGGACCTTATTATTTAAAGTTGTTGAATTTTCGACTTAAAAGTTAATTAAATCTTGGAACTATTAATTTCCTTCTTATCACTCCTTCTATATCGAAGTAAAACCACTGGCTGCTCAATGGACATGCTAGTAGTCTAGGACTTCACCAGAATATATTCAGGTGTATCTGTCGTGAGCCTTCTCTGCTAGTGCCCGATATAGAATTCTTTGGGACACATTTTTATAGCCAACCTATTAGAGTTGTCGTAGATCGAACTAGGCAGCCTTATTAGATACCTCAATATGTCGGTAATAGTCTAATACCGTTTACTGTATCCGGATAGTGACAGGTTGACACTGACGAGTGGAACGGTGTTTGTCAAAACGGAATGGCTTGATTTTGCTTGACTGTAGCAGACACAAAGTTCTTAGAAGAAATGGGCATCGCTCATGCGATTAACTTAAATCATGCGTTATCGTGATGAATGAGCATGAGTAAACAAAAAAAATTTGGCGTGAGTGAGTAGATTTTTGGCGTTACTGTTTCATGATTTTTTTTTTTTTGCTTTATCGTAATTTTTTTCATGTAGTTTTTTGATTTTGTATAATTATTTAATGTTTTTTTTTTCTTAAGTGTTTCGTGATTGTTACTAACTTTTTTTCCGCTCAAGATTGAGCTTAAGTGAGCGTGTGTGAGTGGATTTTTTTGCGGCATTGTTTCATGATTTTCTTTTGCTTTATTGTAATTTTTTCATATATATTTTTTTTAATTTTTTTCATTAATTAATAGCTTTTTTTCGTAAGTGTTTCGTGAGCCAGAGTTTTCGTGATTGTGACTAACTGGTTTTTCCACTCATGTGAACGTGAGCCAAAAATATAAGGTCGAGCATGAGTAAAATTGGTTTACCGTGAGCGTACATGCCGCGGATGACAAGCCACTCACGATCCCATCTCTAGTTTTTACCCGTTACTGTTGAGCTGTCCACATTTCTGTGGTACGTTCAGAGCATGCATGTCATTTTGGTAATTCTGGTTGCCAAAAGTGGTCAACCATGCATGTCTCATTATTATTTTGTTAAATATTTTTGAATCTCATCATGTCGTTGCTGGAATACAAATTGATTTCTAATAAGAGCTCTCTTAAAACTATCAAGAGAATTTAGTTTCAAACTTCCACCGCTGAAACAACGCATTTTTAATGAACCATTTGAATAATCCGAACTTTGAGATTTTAGATAAAATCGATAATTTCAACAACAAATGTAAACTAAAAAAAATTTAAGCTTCAACAAATAAAAATTTCATCAAAATGAAACTACTAATATGTTCATTTTAGTCGATTTGTAATGTTAAATCAATTGAACACATGTTTGATTAGCTCGAGTTCGAGATAATCAAAATTTTTAAGTTTTTCTAATGATTAGACAAGACAGGAAAAGCAACACACCTCAGCATTCGAGTCTATCCAGTTGGGCATATTTTAACATCAATAATGTTTAAAGTAACCTTCATTCAATAAAGAACACGAGATTGAAGTGAATCTTCATCAAGCTAAGTACTTTGGTGACATATTGTAATTCAATTTGAGTTTTATAACAAATGTTGTTGACATTAATTATATAAACTTTGAGTCCACATCCATCAAAAGCGAACTATTTTTTTTTAAGTTTCCGTAAAATAAATTTTGTTATCAAAACTAAAAAGCGGCTGTCAGATTAACCAATTAGTGCGTTGCAGCTTTAGAAATATCGTATTATTTATTATAAAGTATCAATCAAAATATGTACTACAGGGTGTCCGCCGGGAAGGTATACTACTTTGTTTGTTTATAATTTTTGATTAAATGAAAGAGAATGGATCTTATATTGATAAATGTTTTATTTAATGTCGGCAATTATGTATGGAATACAATATCAGATAAATGTCCGCCTGTGTTAGCCTCAGAAGTGCGGCTCCTTTTGAGCACATTTTTCATTACATTCTCATATATTTCACGCGGTATTTCATTGATTTCATCATGAATATTTTGTTTGAGTTGCTCCAGCGTTTCTAGTTTGTTTGCATAAATCTTGCTTTTCAGATATCCCCACAAAATGAAATCCGGAGCAGTCAAATCAGGCGACCGTGGAGGCCAATCAACATCACCATTTCTTGAAATAACTTGTTGTGGAAAGAGGTCTCGCAGTAATTCCTTTGTAATCCTGGCTGTATGCGATGTGGCACCGTCTTATTGATACCACATGTTAATCAACCCCAAAGCATGCAGTTGTGGCGTTAAAAAGTTTTTAATCATATCACGATATCGCTCCTCTGCAAAAGTGACTAATGAATAATTTAAGGGTTTTCCATTGCCCAGAACCGACTATTCTCTTTATTCACATATCCATTCCAATGAAAATGTGCCTCGTCACTCATGATTTTTTCATGAAAATCGGGGTTTTCATGGGCGAGCTGTAACATCCTATTGGCATATGTACGGCGGCGTAAATGATCTTGTGGAAGAAGCTCAAACTGAACTTGAATTGTTCAAATTCTTGTGAAAACAAAATAAAGTAAAATTTTAAAATTGTAAGTCGGTGTATCATAAATAAAAAAGTGAAGTCTAGTTAAAAAGATAACATACAAAAGGAAAAACAATTTAATTTTCTTTAATTTATGACAGGGGTTTTTGGCAATAACGGATATGTTTTACACAAACAAAATGCCTGTGGTTGTATTTGTAGCCGTGATGCAATTACCTGTTATGAAATCGCCTTGAGCAACTCCTTATTCTTGAGTTCTTGTTTTTGAGTTAACTGATTTTATTTTATATTATTTTTGTAATAGATTTATCGATTTAAAGTTACTTGATATTTTTTGGATTCCATTTTCATCAAGGCGAATTCATTTTACAAGTGGGCGGTGTTGAAAGCACAACCGACTGTTTCATCGTGGTGGCTCTAGTTTTTAGAAATGTTTTTATTTGTATTTTCTGGTGTTTTCAAATGGTTTTTGGGAAAAATATGTTGCGCTAAAGAAAGATATATGTATGTACATACATATTTTCGTTGGGGCCATCCGAAATGTGATAAAAGTTGCTTAAAATACATTTTAATATTAACATCAGGAAATTATTTCATAGACTCGCACAAAGATTGGTATTTATCTCTTTCGCAGCTGCCAACATACAGATAAAGGCGAAAATATAGAATGCTGACGCTGCGGACTAGCCAAAGTCATGAATTTAGAAATTTTTCTGTCGTTGGAGACATTTAAGTGCAACATATAATTAGATCTGGTTGGTTCTGCGGTGATGAACCCCTACGATCAAAGTTTTTCTGGTATCACAATGGACCAAAAGGTCTAAGTGAGTGCGATCCTTCTTTAAAGGCACCCATAGACTACACAACATTACTGAGTACTTTATTTCTATTGAAATTCACGTTTTGCTGCACACTATTCAATAAGTTGAACAATATTTAAAAAAATATATATGGCTGATGTGAAACTAAACAAAACCTACACGTACATATATTCTGCGAGCTTTTCTTTTGTAGACAATTTACTATAGATTTATATTGTCACTGAATACTTTTGGCAAATTATATATCCTTTTTTTAGTATTTAAATTTATTTATAAAGCTTTTATTGTATAATGTTGTCAACACATTACAAAATATTTCTTTTTGCGCAATATAAATCAAAGGGCTTTTTATAATACAATACTAATTAGTAATACAATATATAAACTGTAAATTTTATTGTACAACATCAATTATTGCACAATATTATTGCAAATGTGTGACTTAACATTTCAAGTAATGAACTTACACTCAGTTTTTTGTGTTTCATGTCTGAAGGTCTACTAAGGATTCCAACTTTTGTTTGTACAGTAGAGTGTTAACAGCTGTTAATATAAAACAAACCTGATGCGCAGACTCGTCAAATTCACAGTATTGTTTGTTGGTGGTGTCTTCAACTAAAGGAATGTTGTTGTTTGAACTCATCGACAAGGAGAATTCAGTTCTTATTTAACTTCCGTTTCCTTAACACAAGAATACCCAAAATAACGCGTATATAGCACTTTACCGCGTAAGTGTGTAACAAGTAACGTTTTCTATTTTCAAACGAGTTATGTTGACTCATTTCGAATTTCTGAAGGCGAACAAAATTTTCAAGATGACAAAAAATAATTTCAGTTAGTTTGAGTGTTAATACTGTGTGGAGTTTGTAACATGAAGATTAGTGTAGTTCAGTCATTTCGTATAGCCGTGATCTTTTGAATTATTTACAAAACATAAACGTGATATGAGTAACTATAAAAATCTTTAAGACAAATGTGTAGCTCATGCAAATGTTGGCCAACAAAAGGACAAAGTAAAATGTAATAAAAAACCTTTTAACCAAATTGTTCTTCAGTTTTATTTATTTATTCATGTAAAAAAAATATGCAAAAGAAATTAAAATAAATTCTTTATTTCTTATTTGTCTATTGCATAATTTGTGTGTTTCCCTTATTTTTATTTTATTTTAATACATTTTGTATATTTAATACAAATTAATTTTATTTTTGTTCTTTTTAAATATTCTCTTTTAGATAACAAGCAGAAAAATAGCAAAATAAATATTATTTAAATAATTATCACCACTTATCAGTGTTTCCCAAACTGCCTTATCTAGTATATAAAATCAATCAAAAAATCTTAAAACGTGAGCTTCCTATTTAAAATTCATAAAAAATTGTATATAAAAAAATATAGAATTAAAGATTAATTCATAACACGAAAGGTTGTGCTGAACATCAATTAAAGTAAAAAAGTCAACGGAATAAAAATCAAAGTTTATCCAAAACAAAATAATCATATTTAAACAGGTTAAAGTGTAAATTGAACAACCAACAACAAACAAACAACATGGAATCTATGGAATATGAAATGGCACGCAACATGACGTTGCTTTTCTTTTTGGAACGTTTGTTAGACAAGGGCGAGCCTCGTACCGTTCACGATTTATCTTGTCAATTTGGTAACAAGGAATTCACCAAGGAAATGCGTCAAATAGCTGGCGGATCTCAATCGGGTAAGTTGAGTTATTTAATATTTTTTTATCATATCGTTTTTTATTATTATTATTAAGAATTATGCGATAAGATTGCAAGTTTGCCAAGATAATTATATATTTGTATTTTGACTAACTGGCTGCTTAAATAGAATCCCGGCAACAGAATAATTTCTAATCAAAGTAAATTAAGAATAACACTCTTCTCATTAAAAATTAGCACTTTTATTCTAAAAACTTATTTAGAAATTATTCATATGTACATTTGCGTTGTTTTGATGTGTGATGCGATAAACACCGACAATTTAATAATATAATTTTTTATGAGAGAGGGCACAGAATGAATGAGTAGTGCTTGTAGATGTTAATTAAAAACATTTTAATTGCAATGATAACAGAGAAGAAAGATATTTATTAGAGTATCCACTCGATTAATATTTGTTCGATTAATCGAGTAAAGTTGTTCCATTATTTGATCGAATAATGAAAATAGTTAACTTCGATTAACGAATAACTCGATCAATTGATGTCAATTAATTGAGTAAAATGACGTGACCAATAAAGAGCTCAGTAAAGATTCCGCAACATTAAATGAGTTGGATAGAATAATAGAGTTCTTAATCAACAATTTCGAAAAGGCGCATAATTTCTTGCTTGCCTTAAGATCAGAATAAACGAGAGGCGAATTAAAGTACATACTTATTATACTTACTCTTTATCTTAATTCACAATAATCGGGGCTGTCACAGAAACCAATGCAGTCGGAATTGGATTTGAAAAGACGACAAAAAATACTTTTCTATGAGCAATTTTAAAATCCCAAAATCGATTGATTCCTTACTCGAACAAAACCAAAAGTCAAATAAATGGATACTGTAGTATTTATACCTTATATCACATTTATTTATTAGGATTTAGCAAACGGAAATTTCCCGAAAATATTTATTATGATGTCAACAAATTGCATTTTGTTGTGAAACTTTTTTAATCCATGTGGAAAGTTTGATATCGAATGATGCTCAAGATAGGCATCTTTTGGTGAGATTATCTCTTCGTTGCACTCTAATCCTCTTCTCCCATTTTAATTTTGAAAGCCGATAAAAAACGCAATCTAGAGAATAAGATGGATAGGCAGCAATTCGAACCTCAACATCGGTATTTATCCTATCGAAACTGCATAAGCGTGTACACGCGAACGCGAGCTTATCTTGTTGAAAGATGTCTGTTTTTTTTTTGTTAAACGCGGTATTTTTCCTTGATTATTATTATTAATTGCGTGATCACGCATGATCATGATTAGGTTTCTTGCTTCAATCACGTGAGCTGGCATGAACGTGAGTATAAAAACAATTAAACGTGAGTGAGCGTGCATTAGATTGTACAGGGTGTCCGCCTGGAAGGTTACTACTTTGTTTTGCCGCCATCTTGGTAAACATTAGTCTTGACATTTCATATTTTGCAGTCGTAAAGTAGACACGTGGCAAATTTATTATGGAAAATTATTCGATAAACCAACGTGTTTTAATCGTTAAAATATTCGCCCATGAGTGACGAGTAACATTTTCATTTGAATGGATATGTGAATAAACAGTCGGTTCTGGGTAATGGAAGACCCTCAAATTATTTGTCAGTCACCTTTGCATCCATTACTGACAGTCTGGTGTGCAATTTAGTCAGGAGGAATCATTGGACCTTACTTCTTTGAAAATTAAAACAGCGTACAGGTACTGTGAATGGGGAGCGATATCGTGATATGATTGAAAACTTTTTAACGTCACAACTGCATGCTTTGGGCTTGATTAACATGTGGTATCAATAAGATGGTGCCACATTGCATACAGCCAGGATTACAATAGAATTACTGCAAGACCTCTTTCCACAACAAGTTATTTCAAGAAATGGTGATGTTGATTGGCCTCCACGGTCGCCTGATTTGACTGCTCTGGACTTCTTTTTGTGGGGATATCTGAAAAGCAATATTTATACAAACAAACCAGAAACACTTGAGCAACTCAAACAAAATATTCGTGATGAAATTAATGAAATTCCGCGTGAAATGTATGAGATGTAATGAAAAATGTGCTTAAAAAGGGGCCGCATTTGTGAGACTAACACAGGCGGACATTTATCTGATATTGTATTCCATACATAATTGCCGACATTAAATAAAACATTTATCAATATAAGATCCATTCTCTTTCATTTAATCAAAAAGTATAAACAAACAAAGTAGTATGTATACCTTCCCGGCGGACACCCCATATTTGCAAAAAATAAATAAAAAAAACCTTATTTTATTTTCAGTAAATTCCAAAATAATACCCAAATTTAGAGTCGTGAAAAATAATCATAGTCAAGGTTTTGAATTGAGTTTAATTGTTTTACGTTTTTTAAATTATATTATAATATAAACACCTGCACCCATCCTTATTACCAGCTTAGATACGTTTGTAAATACAGAGCAACCCCCAAATAGCCCATCCTTTTCAAACCAAAAGTTCCTATCCGGTATGACCAAAGAGATTGTGCTACCGAAATCTATTTCATAAACCTTATGGCCTGTACACACAGGGGTTAGGGAGACTCGCCTATTCAAATCAATATCACTTGGGGAGCCCCGTAGACTAGTAGATAGCAAACTAGACTATTAGTCGAGGGGTCGCAGGTTCGATTCCTGGCTAGACCCTGGGTGTTTCTGTAGACAAGCCAAAATGGCTTTGCGGTTTGTGTTTGTTCTTAAAAAAAAAAAAAAAAGATTCTCGTGTGACCCGTTGATTTCGGCCGCAAATCCCTTGATCTAAGCAAACGATAGCCTCTATAGGCTAGCAGAAAGTACAAAAGCACCGTAAGCTGTTCCAAAAAGGGTAAAAAGCGCAAATAAATTCCAAAAAACGGGAAAAAAGCACCATAAAAAATGTTTTAAAAATTTTAGTTATGCCAAAAAATATTAAGCAATTTATAAAAAAGTTAAATTAAATACCCAAAATACATTTTGAAGTCTTTGCATCAAAATAAATAAAGGACTTGACAACGAGCAGAATTTTTTAACATATTAACTCAAATAAAATCAAAAATACATTTAATAAAGTTAAAAAAAAACGTAACAAAACAAATACGGGAAAATTCTGATTTAACGAACATTCAATTTAATGAACATCGCATTTAACGAACACAAAAAAAACTTTTATTTCTACTAAGTAAGTACCTAATATTACGAACAAAAATTTTATTTTGTACTCGATTTAACGAACAAATGTAAAACAAAACGATGAACTAAACGAAAATGATGTAGAGTTTGATGAAACTGAAATTCTAGAGCCCAAAATAAAACACGAAGATGTCATTAAGCACTTAAAAATTTCTATTAAATGGGCTCACCAAAACAATGCTAGTAACAGAAATTTATTGCTTTTGAGAGAACTGCAAGAAGATGACACTAAAAAGAGATATCCATGATGGAATAACACAGGTGGTGTCGAAGCTACAACAACACTGCTTTTAGGTTCGAAGCTGTCAAAAAGTACAAAAGAAAAATGGTGTTAAATGGTTGCATTTGCTGTTCTATGAAGAATTTTGTTTATTTTCCTTTTCTTATTTGCATTTGAAAGAAATGTTAAAGTATGCTTTTTTAGCAGTGTGGGTGTGTGTTAGTAATACATAATCAAATTTTGAGTCTCGAACCCAAAAAAAGTCCGTTAACGCTTCGACACTACCTGTATTATTCTACCATGGAGATATCCATTCCAATAATCAGACTGTGGTTAACAATTAAAAAAAAAACTTTTGTATTACGTTGTTGTTATGAATTTTTCCTTTCTTTAAAAATATTTATAATAAATTACTATAATTTTAATAAAACATTAAAAAAACAGTAAACATATTTATAGTTATGAATAAAATAGACGACGCACAGTGGCTGAAAATCGTTTTTCATTGGCCAAAACTCTGTAACTTTTGAACCGATCAAAATATTGAAGTAATTTTTTTTTTATTGGATAGATATTTAGTTCAGCTTGACTCAGTTTAAATTTTATTAAAATTGATTGAGGACTTTTTAAGGAATTCTAGGTCAAAGTTAAACTTTTGAATTTTTTTTAACTTTTAGAGTGAAATATGGAATTATTATTTTTTTATTTATTAAAAAATTTGAATATTTGGAAATTAATAATAATTATAAATAATTTTTGTAATAATGGAATTTTTTTTATGTTACACTTAAAAAAATTGTACACTGAAAAAAATAGTAAAATCAACTGGAGATTTTGCTATTACTGAAAAATTTAAAATTTTTTGCTGACAAATTTGCAAATTTGTTTACACTCAAAGAATAGTTACACTTAAAAAAAACGTTAATAATATTATCTAAAAATATTGCTATTACTACAGAAAAATTTATTATTTTTTGCTGTCAAATTTGATAATTTTAAAAACATTTTAAAATAAAAACTGCAATAAATTTTAATAGCATTTGTAACAATGGTAGGTTCGTTTATTATTATTTTTTACTAATACTATGTTTTTCGTACTTAAATAACAATGAAAGGCAATTATAATTATTATTCATTTGACTCAAATATTGATTGCAAATATTCCATATTTTGTTCTGTGCTATCTCTGTTCTTTAGTAGTTTTTTGGCTTCTTCATCTAAATCCCGATGTTCCACTTTCCATTGATTTCGAATACTGGAGATAAACGGATCTGACGTTGCCAATAATATATTAAATAGTTCTTCATTTGTTGAATTTCGTGAAATTTTTCTAGTATTGTGCTCTCTATAAAATCTGTAATCCTTGTTCCTTTTTTCATGAGCCTCCTCTGATAGATCTCCAAGTGGCACCAAATGATATTTAATGACATCTTCTCCATGATAAAAGATTTTGTGAACTGTTGCAGACATATTTCTCCATGGGTAGTTGGTTGTATATATTTTTGCAGTTTCCTTAGCATAATCTCCAAATTTTCTAGAGTCAATTTCTTCATTGCACGGAAGTATTATTTTAAATCTGAAAATAAGGTTTAAATCCACTCCTGTTATTTCAGATGCTGTTTCTGGATCTGAAAAGAATCTTCTTGCGGTATTGCCATCATTTGTATTGCCTGACCCTTGTTTTGGCTGATCTATAATCAATCCTAATTTGCGATATTCATCTTGAACATGTTTCTTTTTTGAACTTCTTAACTCTTTGTTGGTTTCGTTGTTTCTTATTGATCCTGAAGACCCGAAATCCAAATCATAATTGATTTTTAGTATGTGTTCCACGAATTTAAGTTTAATTTTATTTTAACGTAGCTAAGAACATCTTCCTGGTTTTTGTTTCTAAAATACTCTTCGGCCAGTTCTTTATAACTGAAGCTCTCCATATTTTTCTGAATATTTTTATTTGCGTCTGTTATGTTTTATCCGTACACTTAGAGGATTAACTGAGTAATCCCTTATCGAATCCGTAGTTTTATACATTTTTAGATACATGTTATTCCCACATTGATCTTTAATTTCATACCAGGTAGTGCTTAAATTGAACAAAACTGCACATGTTGTCCAGACCTTAATATCAGGTATCTCGCCAATATTTGTTGTTGTTGTTGGGTTATTTTTTTTTTCTTTAGTGCTTTAATGTCGCGATTATTGTTATAAAATTGCTTATGACTTTGGTTGACCCTAACATTTGATAACAGGTAAATTTAGTAACAGATCATATGTTTACTGTAGAATTTTGTGATAATTTGTGATAATTTTATTACCAATTTTTGGCTGATCAAAACAAAGCCATTAAACCCTTTCGCAGGTATTATATTTAATTTTTTTAGTTTTACGTAGTCTAAAGTAAAAAACATAAACTTTTAGGCAAAAAAGTGAAAATTATATACACCATTGTATACGAGTACTTTGGAGTAATTTCATTAAAATGAAAAAAGTGTTCTACAGGCGGCTCGTGGCGGGTGCAAAAGTATATATAGCGTTAAAGAGGACACTTTCACCTTTCTCCGGGTGGTATACATTTCTTGTTCCCTTTTGTTCCCTAGAAGTTCTATTCCACTAAAGTTTAAATTTGAGAAAAATATAGTAGTTTCATAAATATTCCGTAACGCCCTTAATATTAAACGCTAGAGCTCTGACCACTTACAAAAACTAAAGACTATAATCCTACCAACATTATAAAAAAGACCGCAGGCCATTATCGATGATAACTTGCGAGTAGTAACCATTTATTTTTTATAAAAAACAAAAGAAAAACACCTTTTTCTGAAATTAAAAAAACCGTTGAGTTTGACAGCATGCCACGCTCACAATTATCAATAGTTTAACCTAATTTTTTGGCTACCTTAATCTGGATATATTAGCTGCAAAAGGGCGTAAAAATTTTAAAAATCGGTGACAAAAAAAAATTTGAGTTTTGGCCAATGAAAAACGATTTTCAGCCACAGTGCGACGCTATTAATTTTTAATTTAGTACTGGATATAACGAACAATTCGCTTTAACGAACAGGCCTGACAACAATTAGGTTCGTTAAATCGAAAAACTACTGTATGGTAAAACATGGTACATATATAAAAATAAAATAAATCAAATAGTTTGTTTAGACAAAACTTAAGAGTATATGTATGTTTGTACATGTCACTCCTTTATTGCACCGTAGTTATTTATCAAAAGTGTGGCCTGTATTGGCTTTTTAGTGGGTACAGATTTGGTTTGGATTAAGCATATACTCGTATATACTCGTAAAATTTTACATATAAAGAAATGTGTACCTTCAACATATTTTTTCTAAGTAACTTAAAAGTTTTGGTTTTTCAAAGATATGATCATGTTGCATTCAAGGAGCGATGTGTAGTATACACATTTCTGTAAATTCTAAATAATAATGAATCGATTAAAAAAAGGGAATTCAAAGTTAAATTAAATTCATGATAACATTTTAGTCGATTGTTATTTCATTTTGGTTTATTTTGTTATCAAAAATATCCATTTCGTCTTCGCAATCAGGCCACAAAACAGTTGTAATAAAACATTGAAATTTTTGGGTATGATTCATTCGAATTTATTTTGCTACAAACATTTAAAGGCAGTTTAAAATTGCTAAAAAAATTAATTTTTAAATTTTAAACTGTATTTGATATGCAGTAACACATTTACTGAGTTTAAAGATAATCGGTTTCTAATTTTTATTTAAAAAAAATTCATCAAATGTTCTTTCAACCTCAGTGGAAAAAATTCATGGTTGCTTAAAAATTACTATTTGCGCTTAAAAGTCCTAGTTTAGACAGCCGAACATTTTGAAGGAAAACATCTGGAATTCTCTTCTGTTGTGTCTTTCGCATTCACACAGACGAATATATTTTCGGCAACTTTCCATTACTTTGTGCTTATTATTTATTAGATGCAAAATAAATGTCAACAAAGAAAATGTGAACAAAGCGTGTCGCCGAGTACCGAACACAAAATTGATGCTTTCTTCCCCACCCGTAATATGCTATCAAACTAAATGTTTCCCTTCCGAATGTTTCCCTGTCTAAACGCAGTCAAAGAAGTATCCAATTTTTGTAAAAAATATTTTTCAGTTGTACAAAAAAGCATAAAGGCACTGTGAGAAATTGTAAAAAGCACTGTGTTTAACAAAATTTCGCGAGTATGAAGAGGCAAAAAGCACCAAAAAATACCCGAAAAGCACTAAAATACCATCACTGATGATATCTAAGACCGCCTGAGGTGGAGCGATACTAAATGAGACTCCTCTCTGGACATTACCAATCAATTCTCCTTTCTCAGTGCCTCCCACCATACCAGTCTAACAATCAATGTGTAAATCCAATTTACCACCTCCGGTTGCTGGCCTCAGTTCCTGCCTATAGAGTTTCTGCATACGCAGTATACAATGAGCTCCTTCCTAAGTATTTCCTGGGTGTTGCTTTTCCACATTTGTTTCGTATCAAAGTAAAGCACCATGTACTTAGCCTCCCCTGCATTACTCAACTCTACAGATCCAAGACTGGGTAGCCTAAAGTTACCTATCCTGTACCTCCTGGTAAAGAAAACTCAGTTTGATTTGTATGAAATTCAGTTAAAAAAAATTAAAAACTGATTTTTTTCCATACACATTTTTAACAAAACATTTTGGTTGTTTTTGGTGAATCAGACACTTAATAACTTTCAATTATAATTTGGAAACTCTGGAAAATAGATCACAACGGCTGACGACGTAGTGACCACTACTTAAACAAAAAGAGCCAGGAAGTTTCATAAGATTGTTAGTATTATTTTCGAATCGAATTAATTACATACAATGGATTTTTATACCTTTTTTAGAAGATGTAAGGAGCTACTGAATTGGTAACTTGATGATGCATTCCATGACATACCAGACACTCCATTATTTCTTTATTAAATTTGATTTTTTTCTGTCAGATTTGTTAATATTATTCAGGTGCAACATGTCATTGCCTTTTTTGGTGTTTGTTGTAATAATCCAACTGCCATATTTACCAATGACTTTTACAATTTCATTTTCAATTCAACATTTCCCACTAAACAAATACGGCGACGACATATCAAAGTCATTAACATCAGTAGGATTTTTTTTGTAACGAAATAAAACTCTAAAAATAAAATTTAGTTGTAGAAATATTTGAACCAAATGCTAAAATATACATTGGATTATTTTTATATTTTGTTTATTTTAAAGGTTTTTGTTTTCTCTAAATCCCATAAAAAAGAAATGCATTTGTTTAAATTTGTTAGAGAATATTTGAATGCAATTGTAGGCAGAGTATTCAAATGGGTTTTATTGCTTTTTATATTGTTTTCTATTTTTTTTTTCATTTCAATTTGCTCTTTGATTTTTAACATGTTGCATTTCAGGGTTCCCGGTTTTTTTTATTCCTCATCACTAAATATCGATTTAAAATCCCCTAAAATTCCAAAGTTGTCTTTATAGGCAAACCATTTTATTTATTGAAATTTAAACAAAAATTATTAATGTTTGCAAGTAATTAGTCGAAATTATATATATTTGGCACTATTCACAAACGATTAATAAAGTTATTGTAGGTTTCATGTTGGATTTATTGAAACGATTAATTTGGCTCAAGTTCAAACCCGAGTTTACCCATTTATTTTTTCTAATTTTTTTTTAATTTTTATTAGAAAATTTTTTGGATAAATTCATTATTTTTATTAAGAGAGTGTTATATATATAAAACAATTTTTATTATTCATTAGACTAGCATAACGGTTCAGTACTGATTTCGAGGTCGCTACACCATCTCATCAGCGTTCTTTGTTCAATTTTACCACTTTTGACGGTGGATACTAGTGATCAGGAATATCAACTACTTATATTTCGGTTAGTACGAAATCAGATCTCTGCTAGTCTGATGAATAATAACAATTGTTCTATATATAGTACTCTCTCAATAAAAATAATGAATTTATCCAAAAAACTTTCGAATAAAAATGAAATAAAAAATTAGAATAAACCAATTTAAAAAAATATATTTTAAAAATTTTTTAGTTAAACTAATTTTTATTAGAGGTCTGCATGAATGCATTTAAACGCATAAAAAATAAATTTTGTTTTCACATCACTAAAGTAAAGTTATGCATTTTAAGTAAAATAATGTAGTAATTTTTGTAAGCTCTAATTGAAAATACACCTAATTCTTTTTTTACGCGATGGATATATTCCTCGAAAGCTCGCGTAAAAAACCGTGTTAAAAAAGATCGAGTATCCATATAAAATGACGGGATAGGTTTCACGAACATATTAAATATCAGGTAAAATAAGATGAATATGTAATTAAAATACACATATTTCATTAAAAAAATATAAAAATACAGTTCATTTAGAAAAAGAAATCACAAAAATTATAAAACTTAAAAACATATAGAAATAAATTTTTAATGAGTTTCACTTTCTGATAACCGCATTCGTTTACGAGAGACATCTCCCTAATCGCTGGAAATATTTTTCAAATCATAATTAATTAGTGGTGAAGGTTCATAGATTTTAATGACAAATTCTGTTATCAATCGTTCTTCCCGTTTTTTTAAGACTGTTATGTACTTCGCGATAATTACCCATTAATAGCTTCACATCATGTTAAAATTTCGCTGCCCTTTCTTCATTAATCTAGCTCTTTTTATAGTCCTTACTGAACTATGGATGGTATCGGGTACCTAACAACAATTGGTCAATATATGTAGATGATTAATCATAAAAGCTTTCTCCTCCAACATCATAGCAATAGGTCAAACCGTAATAAAAGACACTGGGCTATTTTTAACGGAATTTCTCCTTTCTTTCTTTAATGTTGATTCTTTAAATTCGGGTAGCGATAATCCAGCGTTAAATCAAATCGAATCGCGTAAAAGAGAATGAAATATTTGTTTGGAATTGCGTTAAATGAAATTCGCGTAAAAGCAGAATATTTTTTTATAAAAACTAAAAGTTCAAGAAGTAAATTTTGTTATCCTTCGAAAACTTCCAGATGCTCAATTCGAATTTTCAACTCCATTCACCATAAAAAGTTCCCCGAATAGTTTAAAAATTACCTAACTGGAAACCCGGTTGTTTGTGTGTGGTTTGTATGTTTTATTTTTGTTTGCAAGTGCTGCAGCATGTCAGCATGCAACATTTGTGTGGAGACTATTTCCTGTTTAAGGTTTTCGTTCATTCACTCAATCCATCTCAATTCATTGTGTGTGATTTTACGATATTTTTTTTATTCAATTGTTTATTCGGTTCAGTTGTTGACTTTTGAAGATGTTTGACATTTTAGAGAAAACTTTTATGTTGAAATTTAAACCTTCATCGATATTGTTTTCATGGAATTGAAGATCTTTGTGATCGAAATTTATTAAATCTATTCGAGATAATTCTCTTAATTATTTTTTATAAAAATTATTATTTGTTGTGGGTTAAAGCAGTGTTGGCAAAAACCCGGGGTTTTTAATAAAAAAACCCACCCTTTGGGTTTTTATAGGGTTTTATTGGGCTTGATTGGATTTTAGTGGGCTTTACTGGGTTTAAATTACCCTAAGTATACCTAGTCTATACCTTTATTATATTTTTTCATTGAAATAAACTTTTGCATAAGTTTGCATTTTTATTCAAAAATAACCAATTCCCTTATTCCACTTGTCAACATCGACTTCACGTCAATACAATACCAAAAAAAATGGGGCTTGACTACCCGGTGTCGAAAACAACTGACTACTATCAAAAGGCTCATGATATTTTCCAGACCTTAGAGAACAGAAATAGACTGTCTGTAAAACGCATTGGTTCTCGAGATCGAGTGGACAAGCCCCAAATTTTTTTGTTTTGGTATTGTATTGACGTTACGTCGGTGTTGAGAAGTGGAATAAGGGTGAATATAAATATTTAAAATTGTTTTAATTTGGAACGATTTTCGTCGGATGAAAATATACATTACTCATTTAAAATTGTATGGAGACAGAAAGAAAATCACTGATTTCTTCAAATTACAACAAGCAATTCAAGAATTCGTTGATCGAACAAACGTATAAACCATATCCGTATCGAATGTGCGAACTTTTCCGTACACTTACACATTTAGCACAGTTGATAATTTTTGATGTCATTTTGTGCAGTCGGTTTAAACAGCTGAATGCATAAATATTTTTATTCAGCTCTGTTGTCAAACTCCAAAGTGTGTATTTATCTTTTATGTTTTTCTTGTTAATAAAAAGTGAAAAGTGGGGTTTTTCAAATAAAATACCCAATAAAACCCAGTAGTGGATTTTTTTTGGGTTACCCAGTGGGTAGTCAACCCTTGTTGCAAGCTAAACTATATGCCTGCATTTCTTATGCCAGCTCATCTTTGAGATCAGCTTTGTTCTTTGAGATCTTTATTAAGGACTAAGATGACTTGCTTTATTTTAGAATAAGTATTATTTAAAAAGACATGGATGATGAACAGAACACTACTGTAACGTAATTGAAATTTTAAACACGTGATCACTCATGATCATCCATGATAGTGATAAGGATTTTGTTCCAATTGAATTTAAAAATTTACGTTAGTGAGTGAGCAGGCATTAGTAGATTTTTAGCTTCATTGTTTCTAGATTTTTTTGCTTTATTGTAATTTTTTTAGTTTAATTTTTATTTCTAATGATTTTTTTAGTATTTTTTCGTAAGAATTTCGAGAGCGTGAGTTTTTGTGATTATGACTAACATTTTTTCACTCTCGTAAGAGTGCATGAACGTGAGCCAGAAATTCGAGGTCGTGCGTTTGTGAAATTTTTTTATCGTGAGCGGGCATGAGCGTTACTGAACAGTTGCATTTTGTTACATGAAATATTAAAATTCTTGGTGTTACCATCAGTATACCAGTTTGCAGTTTGATTAAACAAAGTTTAGAGTTGGCTCAACTCAACTGAAAATCGAACTTGTAACGAGCGGAACTATTTTGACATAATGTTCTCATAATATTATTTTTAGACCTTTTTTTAATAATTATAAAAGATTTCTCCAAGCTCAATTTATATAAAAAATGTGTATTATTTATTTTTTTAATTTTTTTTTAATTTTTTAAAATATAAATATTTCGACAATATCGTTGTTGGCTTCTTCAGGAAATTAAAATATTTTTTTCATTTTTTTTGTCAAAAAATAGCTAAAAAAATATACAACCTTGTTTGGTCAAGGCAAATTCATAACGCCTGGTCGCAAGAGAATTCGCCTTGACAATTATCTATCTGGGATGTCAAAATGAACTGTTCAAGGCGACTTTAAAAACAGAAAACTGTGCAAAGAAATGAATTCCGGCAATGAAAGAAACTGAATTGTCGTGCTGTCATGCATTCGCCTTTGGTACAGTCCACAGCTATGTTGAAACTTCAAGTCTCTAGCTCGTCTGGAAGTATACCTCAAATCCTTCCACATATTTAACCATTCTTCCACCTGTTCAATTTGGAATTAAAATCTTTTGTAACGTTGTTTACATCATTGCTATCAAAAAATTGCAAACTTTTTGCAACTTTGTTTTTCAAAAATGTATGTATCGTTAGTATAATTCGCTAATCCACTTTTTTCCAAAATTGAGATTTTAATGCAAACCCGTAATACTACACAAAACACATATTTTACAACAACAAAAAATGTCAATATGTAGTTTAAAGTTGTTGTAATTTTTTGGTTTGCAAAAACGCTAAGCCCATAAAACTACAAAAAATATTAAAAGCACCTGCTAACTCCACGAGTATCAAGTTGTTCAATTGAATTTGCTTTTTTTTTGTTCTATTTTTTCTAAATCCGTATTTGTATTTGGGTTCATTTTATAGAAAACAAAGTTTTTTGTGGAAACGATAATCCAAAAAAATTTATCTTTTATAGCGATGATTGTACGTATCAAAATAGAAATTGTGCAATGCCCTGCTCCATGTGGCTATCAAACATGGCATTGATATTGAGCAAAAATTCTTGAAATTGGCCATGGCAAATGGAGGCAGATAGCGTTCATTCCATAATAGAAAGAGCTATGAAGAAAAGAGTAATTAACGTACCTTCAGAATACATAGAAGTTTGTAGAGATGCTCGAAAACCCCATGATGTTATGTATTTAGATCATACATTTTTCAAAACATTTGATAATGTTCAATTTCTTAAGATTATCAGACCTGGGCGTAATAAAGGTGATAGTAAAGTTCCAGCTATTAGAGCTATAAAGTACACCCCAAGCAAAGAAATATATTTTAAAATTCGTTGTTCTGATTGTATCGAAAATATTACCGCAGAAAATTGATGATACAATTTATCATATAGACTTTGAAAATTTGCAGCAACTTTATCAAGAACGAAGAAAAATGACTGCGTGAAAGTATGAGGACTTACAATTTCTCAAATCAAGCTTACCCAATGAAAACCAAAAATTTTACGATGATTTACCTCACATTTGAATTTTATCTACTTTAAATTTTACAATAAGAATTAAAATGAGTTTAAAATGTGATTAGTTCTAGTTTTGTATCTTTTTAATAGAAATGAACTGAGCTAGTCTTAAGTTTCTGTTTTTTTTTAATAAAAATAATATAGAAAATTAAATCAAACTTATTTTTTAAAATAAAACTGATTGTAGGAAAATGTGCTGAGTCCACAATAAAACGAATAAGTTTACAAAGCAAAAATGCTAAGTACAAAAAGTGCGAATTTCCCTCCCAAGATTTTGTGGAAATGGATTTTTGATCTAAGTCATTTAAAGAGAGCTATTTTGTTAAAATAATTGCGTTGAAAAAGTTTACAAATTTTAAAAACTGAAAAATCTACAATATTTTTTGTGTCTCCTGTAAAATTTGAAAAAAGGGACTTAACACATTTGCGAATTAGACTAACGGTATGTATATTTTTATTTACATATATTTCCTAATATTTAATTAAAAATTTCATTAATATTGCTGCATATCATGACGCAATTGTAACATTAACATTGGTCCCCAAACAGTTATGAACTCATTATTGTATAAAGTTTAATGCCATTTAACACACTTAAGACTTGTGCCAATAGAAAGAAATAAAATAAATAGCGAAGGAAAAAGATGTCAACATTAGTTTCGAACAAATAACGTGCAGCAGAAATAACGAGAATATCAACAACCACAAAATAGTCTAACCAACCCAACCATGGTTAAAAATGGGTTTAATATTGTGCGAAATATGTGTGTATGTACATACAAACAAACCCACATATTATGTGTTGTACTATATTTGTATTTTAAATATGCAACAATAATGACATTAACATCGATTTCAAAACACAAACAAACATTTGAAAATAGAGAAAAAAATAATTTTTACATTTCAATATTGAGCAGAAAAAAGCATAAACGCAATAATTTTTTGCTAAAATGGAAACGAAATATAAATGTTGCAAAAAATACGGAGATGGGCACCGCTCACGTGATTAGTGTGAATCATGTAATAGTGATTACTTTTTTGTTGCAATCATGTGAGCGTGCATGAACGTAAGTATACAGCGTGAGTGGGTGTTCATGAGTAGATTTTTAGCGTGATTATTTCGCGATTTTTATTATTGTAATTTTTTCATATAATTAGAAATTTGTTTTCTTAATTATTTTGCAGTTTTTTTTTCGCAAATATTTCGTGAGTGTAAGTTTTCGTGATTGCGATTAACTTTTTCTCCACTCACGCGAGCGTGCATGAACGGGAGCCAAAAAGATAAAGTCGTGCAGGAGTAAATTTTTTATATCGTGAGCGTGCATGAGTTTGAGTAAAAAGTTACTCACGTTCCCATCTCTAACATGTATAAATAAGTAGTTCCCTAAAATCGACTAAAAGCAACACCCTTCAACCAAAATATGTTTGCAAAACGATGGAAACAATAAAGGACAAATAACAGAGGTTTTTTTACTCACTTAAGAAACTTACGAGGCTGGTGGACAAAGTATATTTAAGAAAATACAAATTATTCAATAAAATTTGTTTTCTTTATACAGAGTGACGCAGAATAAGCAATATGGCTTAAATTGCTTATAACTTTTTTATTTATGCGATTATTATTATTTTTTTCTTAATACTGTATATTATTGGGGAATTTTTTGTGATTAGCTTGGAAAAAGATATCCTTTAAGTGGTGGCCATTTTCTGCTTCTCATACACGTGCTCTACTTAACATGTTTTCCACAAATTTTGGCAAAATGATTTCATTTCGAATGTTGGTTTTTAGTTGGGGGATGGTTCGGTTTTTGGCTTGTTAACAGACATCCTTTCTTTCAAATACCTCCAAAGAAAAATGTCAGAAGGTCAGCTGTGACACGTGGTTATTCCAAATTCGCTTTACGAAAGAACAACGTGTTATAATTGTGAAAACTTATTACAAAAACTTGAAAAATTATTCTGAAACCGCTCGCAAATATCGAAGAAATTTCAGTCGAGATAGTGCACTTAATGTGTCAACCATTCGAAGAGTGGTCAAACAATTTGCAGAAACTGGGACGGTAGGATTCCTGTACGTCATCGTACCGGTGGGTCTCTTGGAAACATTGTTGCTGTAAAGGAGAGTGTCGCCAAAAACCCGAAAACATCGGCACTCATTCCAGGAACATGCTAACGGAGTTCTTGTGGCCTCAACTGGAAGGCATGCGTTTGAACGATTTGTGGTTTCAGCAGGACGGCACCAGCTGCCACATCGCGCATGCTGCAATCGATTTATTGCAGCAACGATTTCCAGAACAATTTATCTCAAAAAATTCTGATGTCAACTGTCCACCAAGATCATGCGATTCAACACCGTGCGATATTTTTCTTCGGGGTTTTGTGAAATCTCGTGCTTATGCGAATAAACCAGAAACATTCTTAAGCTCAAAACCGAGATGCAACGAGTCATCGCACAGTGGGGCTTGTTATACTAAAAATAAGAATTAGTTGCAAAATTAAATTTAGGAGACGCGAATAAATTTTTGTAGTCGGGAAAAGTACACAATATTCTACAAAAACTTTGTTTTTGACAACTACCGTTATGTCACAATACAATTTTAAAATTTATGTTATTTGACGTTTTCCTCGCGTGCAATATAAATTCAACTTTTGGTGTCTTAAAAATTACTTTTTAGTGTTTTCTAAAGTGATAATTAAAAACATTTTAATGGATCGAACCTTTAACCTTAGGTTAGAAAGATTAATTTATGTTTTTTTTATTTTTATGTGTAATTTGTGTTATTATTTTTAATTAATTTTCACGCGTAAGTCTATAAATTAGCGAATTTCAGAAAATATGTCGATAAATAGTTGTGAATAAAGCCAAATTAAGAAAAAAACCTTTTTTTTTCTAAAAATATGAACGCTTTTGAAAACATTTATGAACAATTTGTCTTCACTTTTTTGCACATTTTAAAATAAAATTTAAATATATATTGTTGCTCTCCTACATACAAAAATCACTTTTTATATAAAAAGCCATACAAACATTAGTGTTATTATTGCTTTTGTTTTCATGAAAGAGTAGATAGAAACATATTCAAAGAAATACCAATTGGACAATTGACGGAAGAAGCACAAGAAGCTCGAAACAAAGATTTCAAAAATTTTAGGGAACATTTTATGCGAAAATATTCTAGAGAAAAAGCAAATGAAGATATATTTAAAAGACTATTAGTTACTTCAGATCCAATAATAACAAATATGAGAAAATTTAAAGAGAAAAAAACCCATGATTTTCCTATGGAAGCAATTCAATTGTTAATATTTGTATCAAATCTCGATGGCGAAGAAGATGCCAATAATGATGATAATGATACCTATTATACTAATTATAGTGCTAATGATGATAATATTAATTTACGATGATGATGATGATAAAGAATCGGATAAGGAATAGCAATATGTGAATAAATATTATTCTTTTTATTTTTTTTAGAAATATTGCAATTTTTAAGGTTTGTTTTAAAAAATAAACTAATGAAAAATAAATAAAATTTGTACTAAATAATATAAAAAAATTGATTAGTTTTACTTTTTAAAGTGAATTTGACGGGAAAAAGTTAAAATTAGAAACAGGGAAAGTTACTTGGAATTAATTCCCACTTTTGGTATCAAAAATTCCACTCTGCATCGGTGAGATACTGCCACATCTTTGTGAAATAGGCTATGGGAAATTTCATAGAAAGAGTAATGGCCAGTCAACAGATCCGTGGGGCAATTTGACAAGTATTTTATTACAAACTTAATCAATGCAATAAAAAAATCACAACTGTCTAAAAAAAATACATGTTTTTATATTAAAATTAAAAAGTGCATTCTTACTGAGACAACCTTTCGTTTAAGCAGTTGGTCTGCATAAAAAATTATTGTTATAAAAGAAAATTGCTGGCCCGAGTAGACGCTATCCTTCCACATATTGTATTACTAATATAATTATTTACATACATATATATGGTGCTTATATCTAGGCAACAGCGGCAACTATCGGTTCCAAAAGTATCACATCTCCCAATCGATTGGCTTGGCCGCTTTGGAGATTAGCGTAAACGAACACAGCGGCAAGAATTTTTTATTTATTAACATAAAGATTGTTATAAAATTACAAGGCTCGTCTGAATTGTGCTTTTTAAAAAGAACTTTTGGGAAAACCCTCTTTTCTCTATACCTATTATTGTGAAACAAACCCACCTCCAAATGCAAGTATCATGTCTGACAACGACAGACTTGGGCATGAAAACAGACAAAAAAGAAAACAACAATACATTTTTGTAGTATATAAAACACAATTTGTATGGCTGTCGTCAATATCTCACATCATACAAAATACCGATTGCGAATGAAAACGTTTATTTTTACTCCCTAACGCGCACTCATATTTTTTTTTGTTCAGTACGTTCTCTTGACTAGAGTATCCACTTGATTAATCTTTCTTCGATTAATCGAGTAAAGTTTTTCCATTATTCGATTTTTTTATATTTCTAATAAGGACCGTTAACAATAAAAATAATAACTTGAAGTTAACACTCGAAATTTGAATTTTAGTTAGAAAAAATTCATTAACACAAGACGCTGTTCAGTTTTAACTTTTATTTACAATTAACTGAAATATTTTTTGAGTTTGATTTCTTAGCTGGAAAAAATTATGACATTAAAAAATGTATTATTTTTTGTTTATTTTAAAAATATTTTTCACAAATTGTTAAAAAATTAGGGGATTGAAGTTTTTTTCATCTCAAAAAGCCAAATTTTTGTGCAGAAATCGTATTAAGATGGGGTTGGTTTATGGTGCTGTTTACATCTTTTTGTATTTCTCAAAAATAAATTGTTCACAATAGTAGATAAAAGCATGTTAACAAAATGTTTTTATTGTTAACGAAAATGTGTATCTATCAGTTTAAAATTAAGTTTTGATTAACTGAAAGTTAATAAACTTACAAATAAAACTAGCATAACTGAACTTTTTGTTCATGGGGGTAACTGATTAAATTCCTTAAAACTAAGTTACATGTCACGGTTAGCTAATATGATTCAAAATATCCTTTGCATTTATAAATGTGTAAACTATGCAGATGACGGGCTATATGTTTTGACAGACAAGGAAATATTGATACATTTAGGAATGATTAATACTTTGCGAACGCTAGACGTGGCCATTAAATAGAGCTTAGAAAATATTCAGCAACATTAATTGTATCGGAAGGAATACTAAATTTCTTAATCAACAATTTAGAAAAGGTGAATAATTCCGATTCAAAAAAATTACTTGCTTGCCTTAAGGCCAAAATAAACAAGAGGCGAATTTAAGTAATTAGTACACTTACGCTTTATCTTAAGTCCGCAAGGTTCCCCAATAATGATACATTTTTCAAATACAGCTCGAAAGTTGAAACAGTTTGCAATCATATTGTTTACATTGAATCTGATCAAAATGTATCAGAAGACGAATATATTGGAAGACGAAAATGTGGATCTAAATGAGAACAATCCGTTGTTGAACCTAACAAAACTATACAAAGTATTACAATTAAAAAAAATAACTGGCACAAACTAACTATATTAGAATAATAGATGATTTCATGCATGTATTTAGATAAGACAAAGAAAAGATCAGAAAAATTAGAAAATATTTTTAATGCGATCCTTTAGTGAAACTGCGCATACTTTAAGTGAAACTGTTTTTTAAACGTCAAGTTTTATTAAAACAAAACAAAAGAACTGTTTAAGAAGCAAACATCTGTACTTATGTTCGGTAACTCCCGCGTCGAGAAACTTTTCTATTGAAATGTGTGAAATGAAACAAAAATGTCATAAAATGATACAAACAGCTGTTTTTCTCACTAAACTGTGTCTGTAATTATTTTTGGCGAGTAAAAGCTGTCTCGTAAGCAAATTAATCGCCAATTTACAGAAAAATTGTGTCTGTAAAATTTTGCGAGTAAAGCAGCCGCTTTCAACTGTCAAATATATTCGCAAACAAAAACGCGGTGCGATAAAATTGTAAAAATACAAAACATATTCAAAACGGAAAATCTAATGAATAATAATGCGAAAAAACAACTTCTTTATTTTATTTTTAAACGCACAAATATTTTTTATTTTTGTACACTAAAAATTTAGTTTTTATTTATTTCCAGATATTTTGTAAACAACAAACATTAAAGTCGCTTCATACATTATTTTGTACAGTTGACTGGTGTATTTTCGCCGCCGTCGTTGACATTTTTTAATGTTAGTATATTTTGGTCGCCGTCAACGATATTTGTGATTAGCGTACTCGACGTATAAAATTTCATTTCAGCTTAGAGTTGTATATAATGACATTTCTAACGTAACGACGTAAGCTCTTTTGATAGTTTTCTCACTTTTCGAGAAATTAGGGAATATTTTTTTTCACATCTTTTCGGCGCGAGAATTTCTAGCCAAAGTTAGAGAAAATGGGTACTCTACTGTGTACTATTTTTAAAAGACTATTTCAAAAGACTTAATTCAAGTCTAGTAAACAATACAGTTTTTTATAATTTATAGAACTCTATACGAAGTAAAATTAATTGTTATTTTATCGTTTATTTTTTTAAAATTATCAAATCAAACACATTCATATTTCTTCCATTGGATACAATTATTTGAACTTTTTTTTTAAATTGCTTGAATTATTCGAGTTATTCGAAATATTTAAAAACTTTGCTCAATTGATCGAGCAATTTTAAAATCCCAAAATCGATTAATTTCTGAGTCGAACAAATCCAAAAGTCAAATAAGTGGATACTCTACTCTTAACAGAACAGACTTTTACATACTTATGAAGTCATACTTTGATTTTAGAAAACTTATGATTACTAAGACGATATTACACTGCTACAACGATTTACGATGAAGAAAATTTTCTGCAATTTTTTTGTGTTTTCTTTGTTAGGTCGAATAATTTGGGGATCGCCCTCGTAGTTTCTTGTGGATATTAATTTTTCAAGGTCAATGCAATTAAATATAACTCGATATCTGAGAGGGAGCAATGTTGGCCAATTGAGGCGGACGTTGTGCTCTTTCGCTAACCAACATATTTAAATAAACGTTGAAACATGGAAACATCCTCTATTTTACAAGGAACAATATGTTCTCTTTTTTTTAACAAGGACTAAAATAAAGAGGGTTTGAGCGGGCAATTTATACTTCTCTGAAACAAAACGACCTCATCTGTAAAGAACAATAGACTTTGTAAATGTGAACCCGGGATGGTAGATGGTAGCTAAGCTATTTATTATTTTTTTAAACTAAGGAACCGATTTCAATGAAATAATAGCAAAAGTGTTTTATGCCCTGCCGTACCCGTCCATTTGACTGCTATAAAACTAAGTCAACCAGCTGAAGCGTTATGGGCAGATACGAAGGGGATAGGAGCAAGAGAAAGGGTACCCTAATACCCATTTTTATATACAGTTTCGGAAATAATAATAGGTACACACACAAGTTTTAAGACTTTCTTAAATTTTTATTTAGTTTTACATAAATGAAATGAAATATACATATTAAACAGAAGTTGTCGATATAAAAAACAAAAAAAAAAAAAAACTCGCTAAAACTCCACTTTGCTTCGCGAGAGATTGATCAATTTATCTAATGTAAGTTAAGCGCAAGCTCGACTTCAGCGACACTCAGAGTATAAATGAAATGTTTATTTTATAGTAATTGAATGAGTGAAGTAATTAAAATAGTGAAGACGGTGCCGTGCATACGTAGTTTGTGTTGAAAAGTATGTCGTTCTTAATCGAAGTCATTACCAAGCTGTCACTGACTGATTAATAAAAAAAACTGGTAGCCGGCGTTTTTGTACAGAACCACGTTTGAATCCGGATTTAAAAAAAAGATACTTTTCGAATAATTCGAAAATTGATTTCTCCAAAAAGTCGGTTTATAGAATATATGATGCACCGCACAGGAAAATTATTAAGCTGTCATACAACTATAAATTATATTTTCGTTGAATTTGTTTTCTATTTTAAATTAAAACGGTTTTGTCATTTAATCTCGTATAGTGGGGCCTCAGTTTAAAAAATATAATAGCTGAGTTTGTACAATTATAAAAGTTTGCACTCAGTCAATATTGTACTTAGCAGTTGTAAGTGAACATTTTTTTTGTTATTTTATACTTTCTATGTGCACAACTTCAATTGACTAGTTTTGTCACGTAAATGTGGATACATTTTCGAATGTTTGTTTTTTTTATTTTTTATTTTTTGGTTAACATTACAAATTTTTATTCATTTATAAATAATGCTTGTGCAAGAAAATATACTTATTCGACAACAAGTTAACATACATACATATACAAACAAATGCACACACACACTGCTTAAATGATCTCTGGGGTCCTTGTTGCTGTTGTAATGTTATAAATAGAATTTATTTGTAATTTGAACATTTAATCCTTTTGATTGGATGTTTGCTGTATTTGTGGTACCTTAAAGTCTCAAGAGGCATTACCACGGACATTTTAAACACATCTTACTTACTCCTTTTACAAATAAAAAAATATACATACATTTATAAAAATAAAAAGTAGTCGCATATGTATGTACGTGTGTCCTAAGTATTGTGGAAGTATTGATTACGGTGTATCTACATAATATGTACCGGGTGGTACAAATACAAATATCTTTTTAAAAATTAAATAAAATGGAGTTTTCGATTATTATATTAAGCCTAGTACTCTGTTCACCCTTCGTTGTAAAACACCCTTGCAATCCTTGCAGATATTGCAAATCTAGCATAAGTGCTATATTCTGCAAGACCACAACAACAAAATACATGAAAATGAGATTTGTTTCACTTGACCAAATATGTATAACCAAAAACCGTTGCAGATTGGTAATTGCAAAGGTTAGCAAGGCGATAACAGCTGTGTTTTTCGTTTTGTTTTTACAATCAAAAGAAGTACTCTTCTGCGCTTAAAAAATGTTACGGCAACGGAGCCGCCACAGAAACTGCCTGTGCTGGAATTAAATTGACGTTAAGACTGCTGAAAGAAATATTGCTAAAATAATGAAAATGCAATGTCAAACAAAACTTTTATGAAATTTTCGAAAATTTATACAAAAACCGGACGGCTGCTTCGCGTGAAAATTTAATCGTCGTCAACGTCGCCGTCATTTTATTGTCAATATCATTTTGTTTCAACGTCGTCATCAATTCAATAAAATTTTTGCATTCTATATATAACAGGATGACGACGACGTTGACGATTTATCGTTTATGTCAACATATCAATCACACATCTCTAAATATTTGAAACAGCTGTGTTTTGTTAATTTTGAACAAAAATTTTATTAAAAGTTGAAATATTTTTTACTTGTGATATAAACCGTACTCCTTTCTATGTTATGGTAACCCCATATACCCGCTCACATTCCACCACTTACACTCTTTTCACACCCCTATTAAATAAACTTAAGCCTTCATCATTTTTGTTTTCTTATTATAATCTTAATATGTATGTATGTATGTATGTATGTATGTATGTATGTATGTATGTATGTATGTATGTATGTATGTATGTATGTATGTATGTATGTATGTATGTATGTATGTATGTATGTATGTATGTATGTATGTATGTATGTATGTATGTATGTATGTATGTATGTATGTATGTATGTACATATCTTCGTTTACTATTAATCTATAACTAAAGACCCTTCTATAATTGACCGTTTAAGATTTTCTTTTAAAAACTAATTTTTAATAAAATAAAACTTTAAAAACAAAAGGCATTTTTGTTTTACTATTTGTACCCTTATTGTCGTAAACTGCTGACAGCAACACAAAAAACTAATAGGTCTGTTCGTTAACTTAAAATTGTTAAAAATTTGTAACAATTGTTAATAGAAAGTGTTTATTAACTCAAACAAATTTTTACTTTTCAAACATCTGTTTTGTGTTTGCATTTACAAATCAAGTTTTCTAAAAGAAGTTGAATATAAAAATATTTTGCGAAATTGTAAGTGAATGTAAATTTTTAAAACGATAAAATGTATTTAAAGAATAGAAAAACTGTTTTAGTTTAACTTACGAGTTGGATCAACTGGACCGAAATAAGATATCTAAAGCAGTTGAATTAAGGATCTAGTACTTCAGGGCCTAATGTATTCCTTTTTTAAATATTAATAATTTTTCACAGATCAGCAGATAGTTTTACTTGCTGAAATCAATGCTTGACTATTGATAAAATTGAAATACTAATGTTGTTTTTAATATTAACAAAACAGTGCATGAACATAACTGCGAATGTATGGTGAATACCCCTTTGCATGATTTTCAATCATAATTTGATCACATGCAAACAAAACTGTTTTGTTTTATTAATTAATAAAAAATTTGGATGATATAGTTGTTAAGAACAACTGATTTATCACAACTATAGTTATGCTTAAAATATAAAACAGCAGCAATAGATTGTTTGCTCTAACCATACGATGTTTCCCACAACCATAATATTTTTGTCCCAACCATGTCTAAACGAATATTTTATTTGCATGTAATGTACTATACTATTAGTCTGAGGGTCACCAGTACAATTCTCGCCGAAGATTCTGGTTATTTCTACAGACAAGCCAAGAAAGCTACACAGTTTCTGTTTGTCTTAAAGAAGAAACTCTGTTTTTCACTTCTCATTAATGAATTGCCGGTTGAACAAAATAAGGGCACAAAATGGCTTTGGACTAATAATGGAAGTAAGGAAGGACCACTTAGCCAATTTAGCTGTCATATCGTTAAATATATGTAAATCTAATTTCCTGTAGCCAGATTCTGGCGAAAGTACGAAAACTCATTAACACGCAGCTTGTAAAATTCTCTACGAGAATCAAACGGAATATGGCGTTAATGGTCGTGGTTAAGCAAGTCCCAGCAGCTATGCGATATGCCAAACTTACAGAGATTCGTAGTCGTCACTCCCTCGAATCTTTGAAATTTTTCAAAAATATGATTGAAGCTCTATAGGTAATCTTAGTTAAGCACCAGTGAAATGCAGGCACGTAGACAGACTACATTCTAACCCAGAACAAATAACACCTTTTTAAAAATTAATTATGAGAATAGTTGGAATAATTAAATGCATTTTTGTAAAATCACACACTTACATATTTTTAAATATTTCTGTAATCAATTCTTATTAATGTAAAGCAATTTGACAATAATCATAACTCTGAGCTAATCCTCTACATTTTTCATATTCTCTTAACTTATTATAAAGTTTATCGCCTTTAAACAATCTGCCATTAACAACCTAAACACAACAAATGGTTGCTAACCATTAATCGTAAATTTTTAACAACAATAAAAGCAAAACGAAGTTTAAGGAAAAACAAAGTCTCGAACTTTAGAACAATGAAATAAAAAACAAGTTTAACTTGCTCCAGAAAGTGTTACAGACAGAAGTAAGAAAGAATGTATTTTTAGTTGAGAATTTCAAACTGTGCAATTTTTTTTAATTTGCAATGATTGTTTTTAGTTTGTATTGGTTTGAGGATACTGAAACAGACCAAACTGCAAGTCGGTCCATTTTCGACTGGCTTCGCTATTAATTAATGATTGATGGCTTAGTATTTGTGGACCTTTGTACTTTTCGCTCGAGCGATCTCACCGTCTGAGCTTTTCCCGACTTCTGACTTTTAATTTCTGAAGTTTTACTGCCTGTAGATCTGATACTAAGGAGAGCTGCACTGGTCTAAGCAGTGCTGGACTAGTCTAAAGCATTGCTAGATATTGACACTTCTGCTTCGTTCAATCCACAATCTTCAAACCCGTTCGATTTTCATCTCTGTCAGGTGATATTTATAGTGTCTTTGCCTTGTTACTGGAAAAACATATTCCTTATTGAGTCTGACGTATGACCGATCAATACTCCCTACTAAGTCTGCCCCGACTTAATTTTTAGGTTTTCATTTTGATACTTTAGACAGGAGGCTAAGTAAAAAATTTCACTTTTCCGTTACCAGCAAATTTGTTTGTATGACTAAACCTTCACTTAGAAGTGTCCTTCACGCATCTATTTTTTCGTTGAAGCCAGTTAGAGAAGATACCATGTTTAGGTTCAATCGATCCGTTAGTAAATAAATACTATACAGATCTGTTCTCTAAATCAAGTGATTTCAAATGGCGTTACGTCAAAATAGAGACAATTAGCGAAATGCAGTGCCTTGTGGAAATGATCTTGCGAAAGTGAAAATTCAAAATATCGTAAGTTCAACAAAAAAAAATAATCAAACTTGCTGTTGAATTTCATAAATAAAGTACAATATTTTGCATCTGTACTTTCTAAGGACCATTTGCGGCTGGCACTGAATTTCGCTATTATTAAATATCTATTTTAAATGGAATGAAATTTTTTAAATACCATAATCAACTAAAATATTAAAAATGGTTAAAATAAGTCAGCTTTTTTAATATGAATTTTTCCAACATTTGCTGTTCCGCTCAGTTAAAATCTTCGGAGTTACGCTTTGATTAACCAATTAATCAACCAATGTTCTTCATTTGGGTGCAGAATAATATATATATGAGTCTTCTGCTTCCATAGCTTAAACCTTTTAATCATTTCTTTCACTTCTTGGGTGTTGCACTCGTTCGGATGATCCTCAATCCGGTTGCCCTTACGTTCCCTTGTTTGTTTGCTACACACTTCGATGCGACGTATAGCTCTCCAACTGTTTCTTAAAGTAAGCTCACGTAGAGCTCCGTATATGCGGCGTCCCGAACATGGACATGTGTTCGCGAATTTTTTTTTTTTTTGTATTTCATTCTTTTAAAGTACTGGCAAGCAATTAATGTGTAACACAATTTTTGATTTAAAACTACTCGCGTGTTGTCTAACTTTCCTACTGGCCGACTCACTAAATGACTGACTGACTTACTAAACTGCTGTCTGTTTGGATGGTTGGTTGCTTGATTGTTTAGCCATCTGTTTGACGAGTTGGGTGCGTGGCCATGCGAATATGCACATGTATGAGAATTATGAAAAGTGTCTTCATAAGTATATTTATAGGTTTGCCTGTACATTGCACACATTTTTCCATGTGAGTTCGTACGCTACAGAAAGTGTTGTGGGCGTTAGTTTGTAGATAAATGCATGTTTTAATTTAGAGTCATCGTAATAATTTACTCAATAGCTCATTCAGGCTGCCGCGAAATGAAGTAGTTTCGTGATTTTGGCCGAAATCAAGTTGAAATTAAATGAATTCTCATACATTTTGACATTCTCGAAAATAACTAATTTAACTTAATTTCGTCGAAATCAATATGAAATTTCTCTACATAACACGGTTTTGGAACTATGAACATATTTACAGTCATGGGAAGTAAAAAAATAAGTCAAAAGTATCCGTTTCCTTAGAAAAAAATTATAAAAATTTAGCGAAATAAAATAAACAAATCACATAAATATTTATATAAAATATATAAGAAAATACAAATTTTACAGCAGCCGTTTTATTCAACTGTAAAAATTTACATCAAAAGAAACAAACACACAATTAAAGTATCGGCTGTTTGCACAACCAACTGTCAAATGCCATTTAGTACCAGTATGAACACTTGATTTCGTTAGTAATTTCGAATTGAAATTATTTAATTTCCCTACAGTTTGAATGGGCTACAGGAATTTGTTTATTTAACACATGATTTAATGAACAAATTGTTGAATTTTCTATTCTATTTGTCACATTTGAAAATTTCAATAAGAATAAGAAATATTTATTATTTTATACGATCTTAATTTCGAACTGCATATAAGGGTTTTTTAATGCAAACTACGAATATTTTACATATCGCAGCCATATCTAAAAAAAACTCTTTCTTCAGAAAACGAGTTTAAAGCTTTTAATTTACTCACACCTTAATACAAAAATAAAGAAATATTCTCCTCTCTAGAGGTGAGTAAAAAAGATATTTGTATGAAGTTTTCACATAAGATGAGAAACAATTCGACGAATAACTCTGCATTCTTAACTCAAAAATCACGTTTTTTTAGATATGACTACGTTGAAATAAAGGATCGATATGGTAGACGAAAGCACGTAACATTTTATTCAGAAAGAATTAGTCACGAATAAATTTTCAAAGGAATAAGAAAACACTAATTTCTGCCTTCACAACATAACGTTACAATGTTGTTTTCGGGGGTCGAAACACCGTATTTTATCTGTATTTCATGTATATTTTTCATATTTTTTTTGGCAGGCTGGTTACGTGTGAATTAAAGCCTTATTTATAGAAATTAATTAACTCCTTTTTATTTTTAATATTTTTATATCTATTTAATATATTTAAATACAGTTACGCACAAAAAATAGGGTCAGTTATATTTACTTTGAATAAAACGAAATAAAATTTTCCCGTTTCAAACATTTGTCTTTTTTATTGATTTATATTTATGTTATTTATCTATTATATAACAAATTAAAAAAGTTTATTGATTGAAACATAAAGCATAAAAAGCCATTAGGTTCTTTGACTTCGAAAAAAAATACAAAAAAAGCAAAACGCAAATTAACTATTAAAAGTTAGTTTGCACGTGACTAATATTTTAGCATAACCTTTATTTTATACTGCCTTGCATTTCTTGGCATTGAGACCACTAAATCTTGACAGGTCTTCTTTGGTATTGAGTATCACGCACTTTTAATTTTTCCCCTCAATTCCTCTTTATTGCGTGATTTTATTGCACAAATTTTTTCAGGCTTAAATCCGGTGATAGCGCAGTCCATGCCATCACATACACATTGTTGTCCAACAACCATTTTTTTGCTTAGCTGAAAACTCCATTTAACGGGTATTTTCCAGTCGGCATTGGGCAGCATTACTTCACAGTTAGGATCTGGCAGTATAGATTTTCATCCATGCTCTTTTTATTCAATATAATGGTCCTACTCTGTACCACGAAAAATCTCTCCTGGCCATATTATGTTGCCTCCATCATGTTTAAATTTTTTAGTTGTGTATGGGGAACATAATTATTTATTTATTTAATATGATTATTTTTCGAACAAATTGATTGTTAGTGGTTTTTTAATCCAAAGTGATTATTATTTATGATAAAGTTCGTAACATTTTTAGTCAGAAAGAATCGGACATGAGACAGTATTCCAAAAGCACAAGGAAAAAGTTAACATTAATTAATTTCAAGGTTGTTTTTCGGGAGCCACTGTTAATGTGGCTCGGTTAAATATAATTTCAAATTTGTATTTATACAAATTATGACTCGAAAAAGGATACGAGAGTTATTTGTATTGTGGCAGGTATTACCAGTTGTTTTTACAGCAAAAACAACTTCACCAATATCAAAATTCAAATTTTACCATCACTTTATCACCGACCCATCACCCACGTTGCGCCACTTTTTGGCGAGAATGGGGTCGTCCCAATTTGAATGTTGTTTTGCAAATATTACTCGATTTTTTCGATGTTTGTTAGCGAGCATTGGGACAGTTCAGGAAGACCTACCAAATAAATAATTTTCCACCAATCGGCGTCTAACAGTCCTCTTCGATATCTCAACTCCTATCTCAGTTCTAATTGCTGCTGCAGACTATACACGATCATGGGTTGATAATAGCTTAATGCAATTATCGTCTTTAACAGAAGTTTTCTGTGGTCTATCCCTCAGTAAATTATTTGTTTTACTTTTAATGACCTAAATTTATTTAAAAAAAACATAGTCCCGACTTAATGCACTTTTTCAGACCGAACCGGAATTTCGATATATTTTTCAGACAGAACGCCAAACTCGAAACCAAATTTTATTTTAATAAAGCAAATTTAACACACATGAAACATCCTCGTACTTTTTGTAATTTAATATTTTTCAGGGTTTAATTTTTCCTTATCATTGATGATATAAAAATATGTATAAAAAATGTATCCAAAGTTCGGTGCTCACCGAACTTCCGTCCGAATGTAGGGTTTTGCCTAACTCCAACAACGTTCGTTCGGACTCTAAAAATAGATAATAAAAAAGCGGCAACACAATATTCAATAGAACCAATTATTACCATTTTAATTGTAGTGGAGTTCAATTCGTAAAAAATTGTTTTCTTCAGTTTCCCTCTTCCTCCCTCATATTACAACAATTAAATTCATTCATTATTTTAACGAATATTCGTTTTCCTTGATATTTGTAGTTTAATTTATTAAGTTTTTCAACAGTTTTGTTTCTATTCCATTTAAGTGTTTAATTTAACATGTAAACGTTTTTAAATTGTTTTAGCTTTAAGTAAAATGTATGCCGGCCGAATGTGTTAAATAACAACTACTTTACAAAAACAGCGCAAACTACAAAATAAAAACGTTAATTTTGCGCCTAATTGACAACCATTTGTTAAAGTAATTAAAACAATGAATCATTCTTAACGAGATTAAATATTTTGCATATAAAAAAAGACTAATGTGAATAGAAAATTTGTCATATTAAATAAACTGTCAGTTTAATCAAAAATATTAAGAATCAATTGTACGAATCAGCTTGTTTCACGATATCAGATAAATGAGATTCATTCGTTCGTTCGTTAAATAAAACGTTGAATTAAGAATAAAAATTTGTTTGCCTTCTTTAATGTTTTTGGTCGATTTAGCATTTTTATACCGTTTTAAAAAGCTGGCAACACTGACCTCTATGTAAACACATAGAAATTTTGACATGCTTAATTATTCCAGAAAATAGCCGCCCAGCTGCACCTGTATTGTTCTGCCATGCTTGCACAGCTTGAAATCAGATGAAAAGGATTGCAGCATTTGTCTTTAAAATAAGTTATCTTATAAAAAAATTAACAATTTTCTTGAGTTTACATTCTTTGTTGCTTTGTTTGCTTGTTTTGTTATTGTTTTTCTTTTGCGATTTATTTCTTCTCTTCTGTTACATCGAGTACAGAGATGCCTATCAGCGTTGTCAACTTTTTATAACCAAAACGCGCCATACAACTTTTCAAAACGCGCCAAAACGCGCTAAATCATGGCGTTAAGTCCCGGTTCAGACTATAAAAGTTTTCTTTCTGAAATTTTCTCTAATTCTCTTTTGAACTTTCATTAATGTCTTCACATTGAAATTTTTTTGTAATGGAATTCAAGATTTTTGCATGTTTAACATCACATTCTTTTTTTATGCACAAATTTTTGCTTCACCACCATGAAAGAAAGAAAAGTAAAAGAAAATCAAAAATAAAGCTGCAGCCATTTTCTGTTTGACAGTTACGAATAACAAACCACAAGAGAATTTCAAAGTACATGAAAGAGTGTACCTCTTCCCAATCTTCTCTCCCCGTACACCTACAAAATAACACTTTCAGAAAGAAAAATTTCATAGTTTGAACCATGACTTTTCATTAGAAAGTGAAAATTAATTTTAAAAATGTCGTCGAAGCGCAGAGTTGCAAAAATTGCTACTTCTACATCGATGTGTTGAGTTTGTCTACTACTTCATTAGAGTTACCAATATTATCACACAAAGAAATTTATAGGACAATAGTTGGGAATAATTATTATTGTTAATATTTTAATGAGATTATTGCTATAAAAAGGCATGAATTGTCTTATTTAAAGAAAAAATATAATAATTCTTTAAATATACTTACAAAATAAGTTAATTTTGCAATTAAAATTTTGCCACCATCCTGTTGATTGGTATAAGTCTTATAGAAGGGCAACAGTGTTTGACTCTTTGTCATTTTACTTTCTGAAACGTGAAAATATCGTTGAAAGCTGAGTGGAAAGTAAAAGCTTTCGACTTTCATGCAATTACTTTCATGTGTAAATGCTATGTAAAATAGTGAATGTCGAAAATTTGTAACGTTTCGTTATATCAAATTTTTGTTAAAGCAATATTCCTTATACCGAGCGTTGGCTGTATATTTATCAAACCGGACAGTTGAAGTCCACAGCTACGTCTTATGAACATGCTACATATAACCAATTCACTTTATTTATCTTTTGTTTTATGTTGTTTCTAAAAAAAAATTTTAGTGATGAAGGCTCGTGGCAAACTCTATGTGCTTATATCCGCATTTGTTGACCACCATTTCCATGTTATAAACTCCAGCATTAATTTTTCCACCAATGTGAAACCCTCAGATGCTTGTCCAACCCTAGAGATTAATAAATATAATTTTGGGAATCACAGGTGGAAATAACTCGCTTATTGAAGCACATATTCAAATGAATGATATTAATATAATGTTGTTTTATTTATTTATTCCTAAATTTTATTTTTGTCCCATATATTAAACACGAAAATTGACTTACAGGTATTTACATCAAAATATAAAAAGACATCATTAATCAACGAAAGTAACACAAAACAAAGGCCGACAGTTTTCTAAAGAACATTATGGAAATAATGTAATTGTAAAAGCTTAAGTCATTTTCAAATAAAAGCACACAATAATTCAAAAATAGACATACCCGCAAGCTATTTGTATGCCTCTTTAATATTTTTAAAGAAATCTGAATGCACACAACCCAGCCAGCCGCCCGTACATTATATTTTTTATTTCGCACCCTCAAGAAAACAATATTTTATGAGAAATTTTTAAAATAAATAATTTGTTTCTTTTGGCCACATTTGTGGTGGTTTATATTTATTTGTCTTCAGTTATACTTTCCAAGGATTTTATTTATATTTCCCGTATTTATTTCTTTATTACCAGCATTATAGATACAAGCGAATGCATGTATGAATGGTAAGTATGAATCAGTCAAGGCGTTTGTAACAGGATGTGAAATATTAACACATTTTTGTGGCAATTGTGGTGAACGTACTGGCCCCAACCGAAGATGCCAAAAATAGAGAATTTTGCCTTTTGGTAGGGAATTTACTCGAAAATTTTAAGTATAGTAATGAATAGAAATGTAGGGAATTTCTAAAAGTTTTCCCCCTTAAAAATTAGGACATAATTGTATTAAAAACACCACACAAAAGTGACAATATACAGTGCCGGTGAAAATAATAGCAATATGGTCTTTATTAAAAATTTGTATTATCCATCTCTTATTCCTTTTTGTAGTGTAACATGTATACTTTCTGAAAGTTCTATGTTAACTCTAAAATTATCAAGTGATATTCTCATGTAAATCAGTTTTTTGACCGATAACAAAATTATAAATTTTGTTTTTAGTACACAAAAAAAATGATACTCAACGCCATAATTTATATCAAACACGCTACAAAGGAAATTAAATGTTTTTATCCAAATTAATTGAATTTATTTTCAGTTATATTTTTAATATTACCAATTGAAATATTAATTTAATTATTTAAAAAAAATTGTAAATTGATTTTTAATTACCACAATCGAACTTTTTTAATTTTTATAATACTTTTCGTAACTAAAAACTTTAATTAAAGTATTACGAAGTTTTTAATCAAATTAATTCAAATGGTTTGAAAGAATTAAATAAATAATTAAGTTGCATTAGTTCACAAATTAAATTTAAGTTGAAACGAATTGTTTGTCTCGAGTTCAAATCATGATTGTTATTATTTTATATTGTGATTTTTCGTTGTTATTGATAAATTCAAACTATTTTTGTTATGAAAGTAATTTGGAATATTTTAATCACCAGACTAGCCGAACGGATCAGTACTACACAATCTCATCAGCGTTTACTGTTCAATTTTACCACTTGTCACGGTGAATACTAGTGATAATATTTAACAGAATTATTTCGAAAATTTTGACAAAAGTCCCATTTTTTTAATTTTTCCAGCGCCAATTTTTGCTGAGATCAAACTTTTTTCCACTTATGTTGATTTTCTGTTTGTCTTTTGAAGTTGAAGTTAATAAATAAACAAATAAATAAATAAACAAATAAATAAATAAATAAAGAAATAAATAAATAAATAAATATATAAATAAATAAACAAATAAATAAATAAACAAACAAATAAATAAATAAAGAAATAAATATATAAATAAATAAATAAATAAATAAATAAATAATTAAACAAATAAATAAAATAATAAATAAACAAATAAACAAATAAATAAATAAACAAGTAAGTTAATAAATAAACAAGTTAATAAATAAATAAATAAATAAAAAAATATTTAAAAAAACAAACAAACAAACAAATAAATAAATAAATAAATAAATAAATAAACAAATAAATAAATAAAACAAAAAATATATAAATAAACAATTAGTTGAATAAATAAAATTTTTAATTGAAAATTATTTTTTTCACTAAAGGAAAATTAATTTAGCAGAAACTTGGAAAACGCTACTGAAAAGCATCCGCTATATTTTTTTTCTGAAACACAATTGACGATTCCGAGTATATTCGTTCTTTTTTAGTAACGGAATCAAACCAAAAAAAATTGAGGAACGGTTTCGATTTAATAAAAAAATTTTGTCTTTTGTGTGAAAAACTGCGTTCGGCTGGACTCTTTGTACAACCCATAATATCTTTTAAATAATCGTATCATTTACTTTTAGTTTGTTTTAATTTCCTAAATTTATAATTGGTTAACTGAAATACTACTCTGCCAGTGAAGAGTATCTAAAATTCGTTTTAAACGTTGTTTTTTTTAGAAAGTTTATATGGCACAAAAGTAAACGCAAAGAAATATTTTCAATAACTTTAAAAGTTTTTCTTTTCAGCCGTAAATATAATTTTTGCACCTTAAGAATTCATAAGCTAAATGTGCTTTGCCATAGCCAAAAGGTTTTATGTTTGCGGCAAAAAGGCTTAAATTTCACTTGGCTCATAAATTCGAGTCAATTTATGATGTGAATTACAACTGCAAATGTAAAAAATAAGTATTCTATATTTAATAGCGATACACAGGCAGTGCCGTTTTTACCATGCGGGCACACGGGAACTGTGGCAAGGGCCCCCGACGTCATGGGGCCCTTAATAAGAAATAAAATCGTTCTTGAATTGAAATGTTAATTTTTAGTTTTTTTATATATACTCGTAGCTATTTCCGGCACTTTTTTATAATTTATTTCTTAAATTTCTGAAAAAGATTTAAAGGGTTTTACCATCGAGTTCGGCCCTTTCGAAATTAAATTCAAGGTTTTAAAAATAAAATTCAGAATTTTACAAATCGAATTCAGCGTTTTTCAAAACGTATTCGGCATTTTTAAAATCTCGACTTCGACCAAAAGATGGAAAATTATGACAGCGTATTTGGACGCAAATAAACTTTTGAAATCTATCGCGGATATGAGATAGTCTGTACGTGCTAATGCTATTAATGCTTTGAAAAATGGCTATAATCATATTTCTGAATCTCTGACATTAATTGCAAGTGACATCAATCAACCAGGAAAAACAAGAAATGGGACTCAAAGTCTAGCAAAAAAAATTAAAGACGTGTGGCGCTCGGGGACTGCCGCGGCAAAGCTATTGCATAGCATTTTTTTATCAACTTTTGCAATTATAATTATTTATTTTTTTTTATTTATGCAGAATTTTTTTTCTTTGATATTAATTCAAGTTACACTTTTTAAGCGTGGTGACCGATAAGAAAGAAAACAATTTTTTTCTTTTATTGAATAAATGAGAAGTTAATATCGTTTAAAATATTTTTATTATATTACAATACATGTAGTACATGTGTAGGTTATTCAGGAATTTTTATCTTTGAAACTATAGGTTTATGGTAACTGAAATAAGAAACATAACTTTGAGACTTGATATACTCTAAATATCTGGAAAATACCGCTCAAATACCTACGAATTGTCTGTTTGTTTGTGTATATCATTTTTGTCAACCACGATTGCTCGTAAGTACGCCTTTTTGTGTTTTCCTAAATTTAAAAATCTGTTCTGGCAACACAGCATGTTAATGAAATCAATAGCATACTTTAGGGGTTAACATACGCTAGGCGATTCAAATACTTAAAAAACAAAAGACTTAAGAAACAAACTTAGTGTTCGATTTTTTTGGTTACGGAATTTCTTGATTCGGTCGCCGCGCTCAAAGCCCGCGATAAAAGCTATGCAATAGCTTCAAAAAATTAACAAATTAGAGAACATTCTAACAGAGATATGGAATGATCTTTTGGGTTCTACGAATAAAACAATCATAAGTTTACAGAATAATACTATTACTATAGACATTGTAACAAAACTTTACGCCTTTCTGATCGATTATGTTAATAACGCACATAATAATTTCGATCAGTATGAAACGGCTGCTAAATAAGAAAATCGAAATGCTGAATATAAAGATAAGTGTAAAAGAATAAGATTTCGCAGCACACGCATCACTTTTTGTGGAGGACCATCAGAAAATGTAGTTGGTTGGCAAAGAAAAATTCCGCGTAGATACTTTTATTCCTATAAATAATCGATACAATATATGCTCATTTAAAAAACCGTGCAGATGCATACCAGGAAATTGATAAAAATTTTAGTTTTCTTTCTCAGTTAACAACAATTAATTTTGACAAGTTGACAAAAAAATGCGAAGAATTTGCAGAATTGTATCCCGTAGACATTAATGTTTATGAGTTAAAATCAGAATGTTTTCATTTGATGCAACACTTAAAGACCATCGCAAAGTAATCAGCAGATTTAAGTATCTCATCCTTACATAAAATAAAAAAGTCGCATAAACTAGAGGAAACTTTTCCAAATGTTGAAGTTGCTTAATGATTACCAATTTTAGTGGAGAGCGTTCATTTTCACACCTTCAGAGAATAAAAAATGAGTTACGAACAACAATGTTACAAGAGAAATACGAGTATAAATATTTTTTTCTTTTCATTAGTTTTTTTATTTTCAGTGGGGCCCTGAATTGCAGAGTACCCGGGGCCCCGGTATACCCAAAGACGGCTCTGTATACAGGTACTCTTCTATATGAACTTGTAGGTAAAGTGAGTTTTAATAATCATTTTATGGTTTAGTCATGTGTTATTTGGGTTGATTTCGAAGACATTTTATGGTTTTAGAAATTTATGCTTTTCAATATTTTGGGCAATATCTAATAAATTTACATGTATCAGTAAATATAAATATCCATAAATATAAATATTAGTTGACTGTATGTATAAACATATCATTTTATATTTTATATATCTGAAGTGGCCAAGAGCAAGAACATTGAAAATCTTAATAGAAGTACAGAATATTATTTGAGTGTTTACTACATCATCATTATCTTTTTATACAAGTACTATCCCAAATGTATTTCTAACATTATAAATGCAAAATGTTTCTTCTGGCCTCCCCCCTAAAAAGTACAAATCGTACAAATATGATTTATTAAATGTCTCATTTATTTGCTTAATTTTTTTTCCAAATTCTTATAAATCTTATACAGTTGAGATTTAAATTGAAATTAGAAATCACTCCACATTTATTATACATGTGTATTGTTATTTTTCAAGTGGGATTTTTGTTTGTATTCATGAGCATATCCATCTAAAATGATTGACATTTCGGAAATTACAACAGTAAGTAGCATGTTAGAATTTATTGATCAAACAAACAACCTTGACTCAATTTCTTATGATAATGACCTTTTTATTTCGAGAAGTTGTACAAGTGCTTGAAGTTTAAACACATGTCAGTCTTTAAAATTAGAGATTTCTCTTTACTCTATGCCCGCTGAAAGTCTACAACAGGAAATGATTTAATAAATAGCACGCATAATAACAAAAAAGTATTTATTTTTTCCTAATAGTATTGTTTATTAATGGAAGAAGCTATAAATATGCAATTGCATGTTTTTTCTTGTCAGAACTTTTGAAGCATTTTGGCATTCATTTGTCGATGCATATTTTTGCCTATTTTGCCCTTTACAGCTTATTTTTGCATGTTTTAGTTTTACAAACATGTTTAGTAAATTTACTCAAACTTTATTTCATCTTTAGAACTAATTTAGGCGGTGCTTAAATTTTAATATACATATCGACGACCGCTTAGCGTTAAATTGCTGTAAGCGAACATTTTTTCAAAATTTGTTTTACTATCAAAAAGTTATTGAAGTTGATCATTTCATTGGTGCTTATGTCAAACCATCAGTGGAGCTTAAACCATATTTTTGAAAACTTTCAAATCTCTTTCATAATACAACTTTCAACTTTACTATGGGTGTTAAATGATTAACAGTGCTCTGTTAAATGTGTAAGAATGTTCTGTTAGTCCCGAGGCAGACTAAGCAAGTTTTTTTTTTTTTGAAATTTTCTCTAATTCTATTTTGAACTTTCATTAATGTCTACGCATTGAAATTTTTTGTAATAAAATTCAAGATTTTTGCATGTTTATCATCACATTATTTTTTTTTATACACAAATTTTTGCTCTCACCACCATGAAAAAAAAAGAAAAGTAAAAGAAAATCAAAAATAAAGCTGCAGCCATTTTCAGTTTGACAGTTACGAATATCAAAACACAAGAGAATTTCCAAGTACATGAAAGAGTGTACCTCTTCCCAATCTTCTCTCCCCGTACACCTACAAACTAACAGAAAGAAAAATTTCATAGTGTGAACCGTGACTTAACTGCAAAATGAACAGTGCTACTAATTTTGTTTAATGTCCTGCTAGTTGTTTTTAAATTTATCTTTACACATATCAATTTTTAAGAAAAGATTAAAGCACTTTAGTCGTACTAAAGTCCTTCCTTCTACTGATATCGTAAATTAAAGAATCTATAAAATTACTCTTTCATGTATTTTTCGATACAAGCAATCTTAAGGAGACTTTCTGAATTATATTAAAAAAATTTTCTTGTACAAACAAATTCAATGGCTTAAATCAATATTGAAAATTCAATTGATTTGAAATGCTTTCATACGAATCAACATTTCGATGTCAATTACATAATTTTTCAAACTCTGTAATGTCTACTTTATTCAAATATTCGATATAAAAGCACAAAAGATAAAATAAAAAACATGTATCTCAAACTTTGTGAGGATCAGTTATGTAGAGTAAGATGCCTAAAAATGTGTGGAGAGAAGTTATTAAGCGATAGTTCTGTAGTGTCCGACCGAACGTTCGGGTTCGGCTTCGGTAGAAAATTGCGTTCGACCAATGTTCGATGTTTGGCAAAATGTTTACTGAATTGTACCGAATATGAAACTACATATTATCATGCAAGGCAAATTCATAACAATTAGACTCGCCTCAATTCGCTTTGAAAAATACCCACTTTGTATGTCAAAAAATGTACTGAAAAATATGTCAGAAAAAATAATCATCTGATCTGTCGAGGCCACCTATCATGATTTCGCCTTCATTATCATATGTGCATATTAAAATAATACGAAAACAATACATCCATAGTTCTATATGAGCATAAGTTCGAAAAAACACAACGATGACAAAAGAAAATGCTTAAATAAAATGCCGTCTTTGTGGGAGAAACATGATGCAGCACTACATGTAGAAGTCCAAGAAGAATAGGACGAAAATGTTGTTCAGAAAGAAATCAAAATGAATTTGACTAATGCTTCAGATACAGATACATTTGAATATCGGAACTCCAGTCCAGTTATAAATATTAAGGCTGTGACCAGGAAGTACCTTTCAGCACCACCAACCAGCGTGTCTAGTAAGCAATTATTTAGTGTTGCTATATAAAATAACATTCTCTTATTTTTCGACCTTTTTTATTAGTGATTATTCAAGCCTTAGGCCAGTTTATGTAAAAAAAACGTATATTATTTATTTTTTAATCGATATTTCGCCAATATCGTTGATTGGCTTCTTCAGGAACTAAATTTTTTTTTCATTTTGATTTACATTATTAAAAAAAAATATTTAAATAATTTTAATAAAAATGAAAAAAAAAATTTTTTCCTGAAGAAGCCAATCAACGATATTGGCGAAATATCGATATAAAAAATATATAATTAAGGTTTTTTTATATATATATAAACTGTCCTAAGGCTTGAATAATCACTTATAATAGCTGCTGTATAAATTTATTCAAACCGAAGAAATAATCTACATGGCATAAATGCAAAAAATGCCTTTTCCCATTATAATACAGAAATAGTAAATTTTGAACACTAACATACACTGTCTATATTGAACTTGTTTTTTAAACCAATTACTAATTATTATTTATGTATAAGATCGTTTTACTATTTTAAGGTGCAATTTATCTTTTAATTTTGCATCTTTACGAAAGTGTAAATTAAAAAAGCACAATTGTTCAGATTTAATAAAAAAAAGTGCGGGTTTGGCCGAACTTTGAAAAATTTAACGAAATTCTGTTCGGGTTCGGCTTCGGTGTGAAAAAGTGCGTTCGTTCGGAAACTATAGGTCTGCTATAAAGCCGTTTACAAAAAGCTGTGGAAGAAATCGGAAAGGGTTAAAAATCAAATATATAATGCTCATCAATCTGTGCTATCTTAGAGGGCATTTGCAACAACAACCTGGTAGAAAAATATCAGTAGACGCAGTTACATTCATGTCCTGTGCACACGCATCTAGTTTTCATTGGTTGCCACTTCTCGTAATTTGGTGATTATAAATCAACTAAAAAGTGTTGAATGTAGTATTTCGTGGTTAAGAATGGCCCAAGAAAGTCTATCAGAAATGCTGAGCAGTTTTTGACTAGTGCCAATAAGCAATTGAAAGCCCTTTAATGCTGGACAATGCACCACAACTTTCGAGTTTTGTTTTGTGTATTAAAGAAAAATTAGTTCGTATTTCACAAAATAAATTCTTTTTAATCAATTTCACTTTTTACATGTTACTTTTACATTTTATTTTTTAACTATGTTTTGAGCTTAAAATTTTTGTAACTGTATCCCGGATGATTCAGTAACCCGGACTAATGAGGTTGCACTGTAACAGTTTCCTCGCGAAAATGGATAACATTTTCCTGCGAATCTGAGTGTGTTTCCAAGCCCAACTCATCACGTATAATCATACGAATTACAAAAAATGTAAAGTATAAATTGTAAATTCCTTAACAAATATTAAATATCTGTGCAGCTCCTAATACATATTCAAGAAAACGCTAATGAAAATAAATGAAGAAAAAATAAAACTAAAGCTCACTTTACTGTTGATGTCATTATCCTTCGCTGATTAGAGCTACACAATAATAAGTGCTATTAAAAGTTAATCTGATACATGTCATACTATTTATAATGTGTAATGTTTCTAAATGCATTTGATACAATTATTTTCGTATTAATCATTTCACATTTAAGAGTCAGTAATAATAACAAGTTAATTATCTCGCAAGCCCTTTATTTAACACATCTTCGAACACATTTATTAATCAATTAATTTTAAGGACACAGTATTTGCTAACTCACCGATATCGCTCTCTTATCTAAATCACTGACCGCCCATATCCAACTTTCCCTCTTAGTTTGTTCAGTGATATCGCTTAAAATCAATGAATAATTAACGATTACGTTTCATTAACTTAAACAATAACATTCCATTAGTTAATTTACGTACATCCACACATACATAATATGTATGTATGTATTTTTGTTGTAATATTAGTGCACATTAAACCATATGCATATGTACGTACATATGCATGAATATGTATGTGTATATGTTTGTGTGTAGTTATTTATTATTGTTGCTTTCCAATTGATTTTGCTGTCAATGTATTAAGTTTTCTCATGGCGTCTTCGACTCTCATTTTAAAAGAAACTCGTTTTATTTTTTCAAATTGTATTTGTTTTTATGTCGATGCAAGCATTATAGCAGCAAATTATTGAAAGCAAATAAATAAAATAATAAATAATACACTGAAAAAAATTCGTTAATTTTGCGCAATGTTTCGTTATTTCGCACGTTATTTCAAAAGCTTTTTGAAATATGTACATGAAATTTGTTTGTACAGGGTGGCCCAAAATGAACGAAGAGGTTTGAATTGCATATAACTTTTTTATTTAAGACATAATTATAAAAAATTTTCTTATACAGAATATAAATGGGGAATATTTTAAGTTTAGTTATGAAAAATAATATCTCGCAAGTGGTGGCCATTTGCTGCTTCGCATATTCGTGCTCTTTCCAACACATTTTCCATCACCTTTCGCAAAACTTCAGGTGTTATGTTGTTTATTTCTTCGCGTATATTGCTTTTTAATTGCTGGATGGTTCTGGGCTTATTAATTTAGACTTTTCCTTTCAAATAACCCCAAAGAAAACAGGCTGGAGCGGTTAAACCCGGTGAACGCGGAGGCCAATTAAAATCATTTGTACGCGAAATAATTCGTTCACCAAAGATGTCTCGTAAAAGAGCCATTGTGTCCCTTGCAGTTTGGGCACGTTGTTCAATTGAGTACTGCTCCATTTTAAAATCCCCAGGTCTTCTTTACAAAATACTAAAAAGAAAAGAAAAGAAAAATTATAATAAAAAAGTTATAAGCAATTCAAACTCCTTCTTTAATTTTGGGCCACCCTGTACATTTACAATAAAAATAAAATTTAAAAATAAATTTTTTCTCTGCTGGGTTACAAACTCACGTGGCTCGAAAATGAAAGCTTATTTTGGTGTGAATATAACATCTGCACAATAAAAAAAACATCATCAACAAAAGTAAATTGAATGCAGAAGTTTGACATCGGCAGTAGTGATTATTCCATAATTTTTACACAATCTTGTCATAAGCAAGAAGTTCTCCATTTTCGATTCCTTTTCACCGAAATGGTAGAAGTGTTGACTATGTTAAGAAAAAATTTTTTGCGGCGTTCTTTTGTTAAATTTTCCTCGGGAAAGATATTTATTAACGAGAACCATGCCCTCCACTCATTTCTCTTTATGCTATTGTAAACGGAATACAGTGTTTTCACTTGAATTTATTATTAAATAAATATAATTTTTTATAAAACAAATTACTCACAGATAGATATGTAGAAAAGCCATAAGCACCGTTACCCAGAGGCTCTTTTGTGCAGCCCGTGTAACTCACCACAACAGGTTGAGGCAGCCTATGAAGCCTGTCGCAAATTTCGGCTGGCCCCCCAAAAATCTACGCCTGGAAGCCCCAATGCGGGCCAAGAATAGAGTAGATTTTCTGACGTTTCATCACCAGCCTCGCCGAATCGGCACATCTTGGTACTTGCATTTCCCACTATAAACTGGTAGTATCTAAAACCAATATTCCCAGTAAACAGGCCAAGAAGTAGCCTAATTTCCGCCTTCTCAATTAAAAGTAGCCTACCTGCCTTGCCACGGGACAGGGTCACAAATCTCTTGGACTGTCTTAGCCCAGAAGAGGACGTCCATATGTAAAGGAATTCACGGTCGGACCAAGTTTGTTATGTGTCTTTAACGTGCCCGACAGAGACGCGGAAGAATGGCGCAGGACTAATAAATGCATGGCGCGCGCTCATGTTTGCCATTCAGTCAGCTCTTTCGTTGCCCACGTGGCCTTCATGACTGGGTACCCAACACAAATTCTGGACGTTGTGTTTCCCCAAATAGTTCAGAGATATAAAGCAGTCCATTACGAGCTTGGACTTCACCTCTAGAGAAGGTAATGCTCTAAGAGCGGCTTTGCTATCCGACATTATAAATGGTCTTAATACTTTTGCCCTCCTCCTTAGCTCATATGAGGATAGCGTCGATCTCGGCCTAAAAGATCGTAGGCTGTTTCGAAACCTGGGCCAATAGTTCCCGCACCAGTATCACCATTCGCCTGTTTCGCTCCGTCGGTTAGCCAGACCTGGCCTGCGTGCCTTCACCACCAGGATTGGTTCTCCCATAGGTGCCTATCAGTTATAAAGACATTAAAATATTTATTCAATACCAGACTAGGCAACATATGATCACCAACTAAAATAAATTGATCATTCCCAAGAAGTTGAAGGATCTGAATGTGACCCATAAGGTCACTGGCCTTGTATTCAGCAATGCGCGGCATCCTGCAAGCCTCCTCTGGAAATAAGTTTAATGGAGGAATGTGCAGGATAGCTCCCAAAGCTAGAATGGGACAGGTCTTCATGGCGACCGTGATCGATACCCAGATCAGGCGGTAAATCCTATTCAGTATCACTCTTACTTTGGCCTGCTTGGTCTTGGTCCACCACGTTAGGGCGGCATAAGTCAAGATTGGTCTAGTTACCGTAACAAAAGACCAGTAGATTATTCTAGGCCTTAGCCCCCATGACTTCCCAAAGAGTCTTTGGCAGGCACATATGGCCCTTGTTGCCCTTCTGGTGACCGTGTCAGCTAAGGGTTTTATCCAGAATAATTCCCAATTATTTCAACTCGTTAGAGAATCCGACAAAGGTACAGTTTAAAGTCGGTTCTTAAAGTCTCAGTTTTCTATGTCTGGTGAATGGTACCAGAATAGTTTTCGCGGGGTTAATATTAAGTCTCCTCTCTCTGCACCAACCAAGTGTCAAGTCCAGGGACTGCTGCATCCCTTCCGAAATAGTCGCACCATTGAATCCAGTCACAGAAATAACTAGATCGTCAGCATAACCATAAGTTCGGAAGCTCAGATAATTAAGGATCTCCAAGAACTCAACGATGACCAAGGTGCACAAAAAATACGATAGAACGTCACCTGTGGACAACCTTTAGTTGGTTCAATGGTCCTCGATGAGCCGCATAGATCCAACTTTATCACCATGGATGACTGCATCTCCCCTATCCATTTCCTTATAAGAACTGGAACACCCTTCCTTGTTAGAGCAAAGTTAATGGCATCATAGGAGGTTTTTTTTAAAGAACAAACACAAACCGCGAAGAAATTTTGGCTTGTCTGGGGAAACAAGTACGCTATCTAATAGTCTGCGGTGTTGTTAAAGGCTACCTGAATGTCGATGAGCGCACGCAGAACTATTTGCCTTCGTTCAGTGTCTTCCCAATCGTCCCCAAAACATAATGAATGGCAGCCGCCGTAGACTTGTCCGATAGGCAAACAGAAAGTAATGTATCGGAGTTTCCGATCACAAACAATTTTAAAAATTTCGTTTCAAAAGCACAGTTTCAAATAGAATAGCCCTATTGACAGGAAAGATTTTCGTATTTTGTCATATGTACGACCACTTGATATATATGTATTCTAAGAAAAAAATTTTACTTTTACCAAAGTTTTTGTTTCGCAAAATTTTGCATGAAATTTATTCAGTGTATTAAAAGAATGTGACTTAGTGTACGAGCAATCACCAACCAGTACAGTACATTTATTTTGATGTGCGATTGGAAGTGAAGACCATAATTGATAAAATAAACCAGTGGTCGTGGCAGCCACAATGGTCAGTGAGTGAGAGCGTTTAATTATAAAGTTTTCTAATTAACGAAAAGTAAAAAAATCAATTGAGTTTAATTCATCATAGCCGAATCTTAAATGCCCTTTTTATTTTTATTAAATTTTTTTTACAAGAACTTAAACTAAATCTTCCTATTTTCTTAAAGGAGAATTGTAGAGCAGCTGACAGAGCAGAAATGATGAAAAAATTCTTTGCAATTTTCTTGTTCTCCGCTAGTTTCTTTATGGCTCTAAACGTCAAATAAAAAGATGTCTGAGCAAATAAATTGCATGGAAAAAATCATCGCATAAATTTAGTCGTATTCTACTCTCTATTTTTGCGTTTCTTTTTTATTATCATAAATATAAACCAAATGATTATAGACAATTCCACCTTGGAAATATTGGCAAACATTTATATGTTATTTCTTTAAAACCACATCGCGTAATTGTTTTAGGTAGCGTGTATTTAAGTGTAAAGTATTCAATATCATGTGAATAAATGCAGACGTTGTTATTTTGCTTTAGTCTAAAAAAAACTTGCATTATGATTGTAAGAAGATTATTAAATAGTTTTAATTATTTTGTTAAACAACACACATATTTCAGTTTTAAACATTTAAGCATAATTTTCATGCAGTCATACTGCAATTTTTATTTATTTATATATATTTTGTGTCGCATTAGAGGTTAAAATTTGAATATATTTGATACTAAGTACATAATTGTCGTCAATTTACCAACTGATTGCAATAGAAGAGGATTGAAAATTGATTATAAAGAAATGGCTGGATGTTCGCATTCTTACTTCTTATTCCTAACTTTTAACATTCATCACAAAAAAGGGGCAGAAGCACACACATGAACGCTGGTGCTGATGTTATGGCGACCACCGAAAACATTACTATTCCGTTCTACTATTGCAGCTCGAAAAAAATTACATAAATTAAATGTATTTGTTGAAAACCCCAAAATACTTACAATATGTCGTCAGCCCATAACTGGTTCGGCGCATACTCGTATATCAAAAAAATCATTATTTCTTTGACGGTATCTCGATGTAACGCGGCAAACTGTTGATTTGTTAACATCAAATTGATGAGCAACTCTTCATTCATTGATTTACCTTAATCCAAAGCCTGCATATCTGCTGACAGCTGTTTCTATTATAAATTTTAATAGTTTTCAAATTTTTATTTTAATAAATAATTAATATTTATACGTAATTGTTGAACTGTTTAAGGTTTATATTGAAATGAAAATTGTATGGCTTAAGTGCAAATCTGAGTTTACCCATTTCTTCTTAACTTAAGAAATTATATTTGGATAAATTCATTATTTTATTAAGAGAGTATTTATATTTGAAACAATTTATTCATCAGACTGATCCGTTTTGCTAGTCTGATGAATAAATTGTTATAAATAAAAATACTCTCTTAATAAAATAATGAATTTATCCAAATATAATTTCTTAAATTAAGAAGAAATGGGTAAACTCAGATTTGCACTTAAGCCATAAAATTTTCATTTCAATATACCTATTTTAATAAATTTTATTTAGACAAGCACCCAAATACAATGAGATCTCAATTATCCGTAATGATCGTGACCGAAAGAATTCTGGATAATAGATTTTTTAACCACGTTTAATAATTGATAACAACTTTTAGTTGTACTTTTAAACGTTTTTTAATTTATGTAATTGATTTATTCAGAGATTTTATAAAAATGTTTAAATAATATAAAAAAATAATTACAATTTTCGAAAAAAAAATTTTACGATGCATAAAGATTTCATTTTACGTACAAGTTTCTTAAAAAATTATGTAATGTTGTTTGGTTCTTCTTTTTCAAAATGTCTAAATTAAACTAAAAATACGTGTACTCATCTCATTTAAGCGAGGGAATTTCCCTTTTTTGTTTTATGTATTTACATTGAGTTCGATTTGTTAAAAGCAATAAAAAAAAATTCCTAAAATGCCGTATAGGAGAGATAATCACCGTTAATCGATTTTAAAATCCCGTTTATAGAGGTACTCACGGTTAATCGATGCAAAAAAATTAAATTTATAGAAATTATTTAAAATTTTCTTTCCCGGTTAATCGAATCATGGATAATCGAGGCCCCTCTGTACTTGTAAATATCATTAAAGGCTCTCTTTAGAATGTTCAAGTTTATGTTCTCCTGTTCTATGTTTTTCTTTTTCATTTTACTTTAATGTCCTAATAAAATATTTAAAAATGATCTGTTACACATGCACCTTGGGAATATCCTTGGCCGCTTCCAAATATAGTTTTCCATTAAGTGTCTGTTTTTTTTTCTTTTATCAAACCTTTTTTCAATGTTAACTTGATAAATATATATTAAGTCTTCGAATTCCATAGACTCTAATAGAACAACCATTTGAAAAGCACTTAAATATCAAAGCTTTTTGCTACATGCGTTGCGTGTCAAATGTTGAAAGAGAAACATAAAAAAACCTTGACTTACAGTTATTAGTTTAAATCCCAAAAGAATGCGTGTTTTGTTTATTATTCAAGAAGACAAGGTAAATATTATAACAACGACTTTTCTTTTCTTTTCTTTATGATTACGTTTGGAATAGCTCATCTGTATGTACTAGTATGTAACTATAAAAATATTTAAAGAGACAAAATAATCCGTAAAATACCTTTATAAACTAAAGATGTAAATTACAGAAATGAGGGTAAATGTTGAAATTATTCGTCAATTAAAAGTAGTAACAGACTTCTGAGTTTGTGACACGAGCAAATGATTCGCTGTAAAATAATATTACACTAAAATACTAACATAAGATATTTTAAATTGAACATCCTTAAAATGTGTAAAGTCCTATGAAAAGGAATAAAGATGAAAGAAAAATTGACTACACTTGATTTAAGGATACATCGAATAGTTATTAAAAAAATGCTGTTGCACGGTGTAATCAGATTAAATACGCTTGCAGTACTTTTCTTTAGCCAACAGTTGAAGTGTTTCATTAAACGATGTCGTTGCCATTTTTATGTAAATAATTTAAAACAATTTATTATTGACTCCCATTTTTAACAAACTCCGAAAGTTTTTCACTTTGCCAAGATTTAATACAAAAGGGGAAACACCAACCAACCAACCAAACTTATTTATTTTTTGTTTATTTGTTTGCTGGAGGCAACAAAAATGGTGGTTGTTCGTACAACTGACAAAGTTTTCATTATTTTTGGTGTTGTTGACTTTTGTGTTTCGTACCACCAAATTATTTATGAACAAATTATATTTTTATTCAACATTAAATGTACATTCAAATTAATTGTTATTATTTTCAAAACGAATTAATCTATAAAATGCGATGTAACACATGTTTCTAATTGTTTAATTCGAATACGTACGAGAGAGTGAATGTATTGAACCCTTTTCGTTACGTTACAATTACTTTCTTTGTATTACTTTAATTGTTATAAAATAGAAATGAAATAATTTTGAAAATATTGTTATCAGCAGCAGAACAAATAATATTTATATACAAAAAGTTTTTTGTTGTTTGGTTAATGTGTGATTAAAGTTTTCATCCAGAAATAATATACAAACATCGCTTATTTGCTGTAACGTCGTTATAAGTAGAAACAAACTTATTTTACATTGAACATTTCAATTTACACATAACTTAATGGAAAAGTAAAATAATATTCTTCGTTTAAGATATTTGAGTGAATTTTCTACACAAAATTAATTACGAGATGACGATTAATTCAGCATTATTAACTCAAGAATCGATTTGTTTTTTCGTTATGAAGTTTTGCACCAAATGAGCGACATGGGTTATAAAATGCTTTTATTTGAGTGATTTGTAGAATCCTGGTTTTGCGGCATTTATCAAAAAAATTTTCACAAATTTTCTAAATTTCACTAGAGAAATTTGCTAAACACTTGATAAAATACAAAAGTACATTTAAAACAAAAACTTTATTGGCCATACGATTTTAGTAAATTTTAAAACACAAATTTGTACAACCTGCACTGAAAATATCAATTGGGAACTTCTAATGGTTTTGCAGCAACTTTATCAAAAGGACTACGAGTCCTTGCAGGGATTGACATAATTTTTTTAGCATCATCATTCATTTTGGAGTATTTACATGGTATCGGTATTTAACAACAGAAACCAAGAAAATGTCTGAAAGAGTCAAACCCCAACACCGAGACATTCAGTTGACATCACCAAGGTGGCTCATACCATGATTTTCGGCCAAATTCGATGGTCTAAAATTATTTTGCAATATTTCCCAACGTTTTTCAAGCGTAAAGCGGCACAATTTGGTCCGCGGAAGTATAATACTGGATGATAGTTAATATTTCGAATATAAAAAATCGATCAGTGCCAAAATAACATACGATTTAGAATGCTAATTGTATTTGGACCACCTAAAGATCGGTAGCAGTTTTAGATAGGCTCCGCTCCTAACCAAGAGGGAAGGACCGTCCAAATACATGTCTTCGAATAGGTACTCATGTGCCTGTTGCACATGGGGGCGCTGGTGGACGCATTGTATTTACCTGGTGTTAAGAGCACTGTGGAGTAGGACCATGTTGGTAGGCACCCACACAAATCTTAGACACATTGTACTTGGATCAATGAAGTAAGACGGCAACGGAAGTGCATGCAAGTAACTTAAGACAGCGGGATTGTCTGTGTAACTGGGTGTTAATGATTCCTTTGGATGTGGGTATCCAAAATCGGAATTGTCTGCATAAGTACACGGCTAATAGGACTCTGGTTTTGTACCATGGGAATCACTAGACCCCAGGAATTACTCTGGATCGATTGTTGGTTGGTTTAAAGGTTCTCTGACGATTCTATAATTTATATGTTCAAATTGCCAAGTGTCAATTTATGTTGATTGTTTTACTCCTTATCATAATTAAAACTTTGTATTTTCCTCATATAATTAATTTTTTGCATTTTTAAATAAACAAGCTTATAATTTTTATTTTATTTTTTTATTACAAACACAATGTTCAAAAATAAAATTAATTATAAATAAGATTTCAATATTTTTATACATATTTTAGACTCTAGTGTGATATATTGCGCCATTTGCGCTAAAAACTCGGTTGGGACAACACAACAGAACAATATCCGGGTGGGACAATATGTCCCAGGATAATTACAGGACTAACGAGAAAATTAATGATGCAAAACATCATAACTTCTTGTCTATTTTACGTACATAAAAATTCTTTTTTTTTTTCAAAAAGTTGTTTGCTTAAGAAATAAAAAACCGGACCGAAAGGGATAAAAAAAATAAAATTGAGCGGTTCCCATAAAAAGCAATAAATACTATTTTCATTTCCAAACTTTTTTCAGCATTCTTGAAATTTTGTGAACGTAATTTCAGTCAAAATATTTTCATGTATTTCATGTAACCTCTTCTTTCTTCTATCTTCTTTTGAAAATATCATGTTGCCGTTCATTAATTCCTTAACTTTTACACAATTTTAATAAATTTGCTTACAATAGAAAATTATTCAAAAATATTTATTATTTCTCATGATTATGTATTTATGAACATATTTTGTTTTTATTACGATTTGGTTAATCTAATTTAATTAATCTTCGGAAAAATTACAAAAAAAAACAATATAATTTCTTACAACATCAGCATCAACATCTCAACTTATCTCATCCAAATTAAAAAAAAAACTTTATTTACAACAACAATGATAATTTTATTAATGATAACAATAATGATGATAATATTGTGGCATTATGACTATCATAAGTGTATGTATGTACTCGTATAAACATGCAACGTCAGCGATTAATTTATGAAATTATGTCAGACGTCACTTGTTTTAAATCAAGACGACAGCAAAAGTAGTAATAACTTGTGCTGTCGCAACTATTTTCAGTAATATTATAGTGAAGTTATTTTTTAAAATAATACTCAGGGCCTAAGAAGAAATATACATTTTTCTTATACCCGTTTGGCGAAAAATTTGATATTAAATATTTCCTCGGATTATTGCCGAACTAATTAACTACACCGCACAGCAAAATCAATTTAGTCCTCATAAATTGTTTCAATGTAACGTAGGGCCTTTATGAATTCATATGACGATATCGATGGTCTCAAGTGTGGCCATATTAGCTTTTTTCGAGCTAAATTTATCTTTATTTTTTAATGTTTAGCTTGAAATATTTCATTTAGCCTTTAGCTTTCTTTTCAGCTTTTTTCCACAATGCATTTAGCTTTACTAGCTCTTTCTTTAATTTCAATTTCGCGTTGATAATTTTTATTTCAAAATAAATAAAATAGTTTATAAAAATAAATTCAATCTACATACATAATCTTATGAAGATATGGAAATTTTTGTAATGAAATCGTTTTGAAGTCCGAAATATTTGACCCATTAAAATCAGATTCAGATGATTTTATAATTCCAACACCGTATTTTAACTAAAATTTTTAACAATATGTATTTGATTTGAAATACATAATAGATTCTTTTAAAAAAAATTAGATACACTTACCGAAATTTTATTAAACAATTACATAATATGTCAACGTCGACAACGTTTGCCAAATAATTTTTTAACTTTATAAAACACAACATCTTTTCATTAGAAAATATTCTAAGCAATACAATAGGCAAATTGTATGAACATTTTAAAGAAAAAAATGTCAAATTATATCGTAGATGATCTACATAACTGTTTTGGAATTACAATGGCAAAAATTAAATTCCTATAATTGGACAAACCAAAAGTCAACTAAAGAATTTTGGATTCATATTTTTTGATTCATACTTGCCTTTTAGAAATGCAGAACTTGAGAAACAGATTTACTTTAAATGCCATGAATTCACTTCTGTACGTCAGATGTTAAATAAATGTTGTTAAAAAACTTTGATAAGGATACTTCTGAAAAGCTGCTATTTTTTATAGTTTTAAGATATTTTTCCCCCTCATAAGACTTGTTTATTGTTTAGTCTTAGTTGAAAAACTTTTTGTTTTCCCTTTCAGTTATATATATGTACATTCTTAAGAACGAAATTTTTGCTTCATAAAGAATTTTATTTTCTTATTGATTCAATTATTTTTTTATTTATATTATAAACAAATAAACACTATTTAAACTATGAAAAACATTAAAATAATTGAAAGTTACCATTGGAAAGCTATAAAGAAATTTAGCTTTATTTTTTTGGCTCTAAATATCCTTCTTTAGCTCTTTTTAGCTCTACTTCAAACGTGATTTAGCTTTAAATTATTTTAAAATCTGGCCACACTGGCCCTAACTCGTATTTTTTACGAAATTTAGTTTTTCAGTGATTCCAATACCTTTCAGATAAATACATCTCGTCTTAAAAATTTATTGCAAAAGTGTAAAAAATAACGCTTTTACAAGCAGTTGTTCAAAGCATCTGTACAGTTTCTTTTATGTTTTTACCTTCTACTGTAAAGTTACAATTATTTTCTTTCTACTTGAGACCAACGATATACAAGTACACCTTATTCTTACGCCATCACTGTCATTTATTGGCCACCTCTCTCAATAATACTGCATTGAAGGCATACATCAAATCGCTCTATTCAAACTATAAGGTTGTTTTATTTTTAATACATCATATTCGAATTGTATTTCTAGAGCAGTAAAAATTGAAGTCATCAACCATAAATTCCTCCAGCAATTCATTTTAATAGCAAAGTTAGCTTAATTTTGTCCATCACTGTTAACAGGCATACTTAGGCCTGCAATAGACAAACATAGTTCAAAATTGTACTTGATGGTTGAATGATGTTTACATACATAATGCCATATCAACTCATATTAATATGAACAACAAGAGACAACAGCATCAGCATCAGCAAGAATGACAAGACTTAACGTGAAATTGATGTTAATAATGTTGACAAAAACGACTTGAGAATGAATTCACAATTTAAAGGATTTGAATAGATATTGTATTTATTGTGCTGTTTAATCAACGTTTTATAACATTCTAACTAAATACACGCTTAAGATTTAATTTAGCAGAGAACTTGTGATACTTTTTAATTACAAGTGGAAAGAGTATATATTTTTCATTCGTTTTGTAATTTTTGTATTTTGTTAAAAAGACTTAGGGAATTTAATATGAATAACTGCACAAAAGAACCAAAGTACCAAAACAATTGAACTTTATTTTTCAAGCCAATAATCCATTGTGCTGACAGAGCGTGCATACCGCCGTCATTTTAGTGTGCAGATTGTGGCAAACACGTTTTTAGATCCCTTTTTAGGGCCGTAATACTGAACCGATTTTGATAAGATTTATATGTTTTTGAGCGAGTTTTTATTTTACATAGATGTGCACAATCTTAATTTTATTTAAATCGGTTCGATATTTAGGGAGCTATAAGCGCTAAAAGTTGCTACTAACACATGCAACTTTAAAAATAAACAAAGTGTGCTTGTGTGTTTGTCCAATTCGCTTTTGCATAAAAATGAGGCAGAGTTTTCAGTTGTTTATTTAGAATGTTTTTGGGTTCTGTATTTTATCGTATGTATTTATGTAAATGTTTAATATTAATTTCTAGACTGCGGTCGATTGAGTCGACCGCTGGATACACTAGTAAACCATAAATAAATAAACCTAAATTTACTCTTTGATGCGGTGTATCGTGCGAGTGTATAGTTTTAAAATGTCATTGGTGTTTTGATCTCTGGCAAGGGTGTTGCATTCGGATATAAAATCATTACCCTCAAATAGTTATCAAGAGTCATATCATAAAGTTGGTTTACGTACAGAGAAATATGATCATGATCATATTTTCTCAAATTATATACATACATACAGTGAACTTGCGATAACGTGAACTAATTTTTCCCAAGCCAGTTCACATTTTCACGTTATCGAGTACCCAAATTTAAAACAAAAAATTACTCTCTTTAATTTAAAAAATGTTATTTTAATAAGTAAAAATGCTGAGCACTATTTCAAATTAATTACTTTATTAATTTTGAATAACAAAAAATAAAATGCAATATATTTAGATCACTTTGCATTCGATAAATAACAAAAAAAAATAATATAAAATAAAGGATACAAGAAATTCATATTTAATTAACAAAAACAGCAGAAAATAAACTAAAACTAATAGGAAAATTTTTTTGGTTGGTTAATTAAGAATCAGTTAAATAAAGTTTAAAGGAGAAAATGAGTATTTTTTTTTTGGAAAGTTTCTTGTTTTGCCATCTTTAAAAGAACTGTTTCTTTAAGGTTTCTCAGAACTCTAATGTAAAGCCTTATCCTTATCCCTGGATTTAAATGTAACTTCTAGCTGGAATATAATCGAATCATCATCATCGTCCGTATCATCCTGATTGTTAATAATTCCTATTTCTGTGCAATTTTCTTCAGGATTGTGGTTACAATCTTTGACCGTGAAATGAAGTATAATTTTGTTTTTGTTGTATTTTTTCTTATTTCAAACTGATTAAAGGTTTTTTTCAATATGATATCTTTAAATATCTATAAATTTATGATACGATCGTATATGTATATAAATGAAATGAATTTTTTTGAACAAAAAGTATATATTAAATGCTAATAATTTAGCTAAACCGTATTTATGCAAACTCATTATTGACAGACTGTACATAAATGAAAAAAAAAACGTTTAAACATAAGTAAACAAACAAACAACCTTTAATTCGGGGATTTCCCTATTTAAAAACAGATTAGAAAACAAATAAATATTAAATTTTTAAAGCTTTCAGATTTTGTTCACGTTTTAGAATACTCTATGAAAAAATAAATTTGTTCACGTTTCTGAGACTTTCGCACTTTCGGGTGTTCACGTTTTCGTGAGTTCACTGTATATGCAAAAAATATTAAAATTTCTTTATTTTCTATTACAATCACAACTGGCAAAATTTTCATACCGGTATAGTAAAATTGGCAATAAATATTGTTACAAAAACTAACGAACATGAAAATACAGCAATGGTTAAGTACAGTTTCATCAGCCGTGTTTACAAGATTTGTAGCACTTAATTATACAACAACAACTTGAAATTCAAAATAACGGAAATGGAAAATTCCGGAAAGTTCAACAAACAGCAACGAGTATTTGCAAGATTGTTCGAGAAAGCTGCATGACAAATATTGATAGTTACTATAAGTTTCAGCGCCATCGATTAATGCGCGTAAAAATTACAACATACTGAGTATCGTGAATTTCAATAAGCAAATTACTTCGTGTACTTATTCTTAAATATTGCTAGAGAGTAAATAAACAGACAAAATAAAAGAACTTGATCTAGCAAACATTTACGAAAATGTCGAAACGTAATAGAGTAACTTCGGCTAATGTGGACTACCATTTTATTTTTTGATATTGTCGCTACAATACCGGTAGAAAGTAAAAGAAATTTTTTCCATAACATAGTAGATATGTTGTCTAAATATACTTCAAATCAAAACTTTTATATATTTTTGTCCACAAAATTTTAAAATCAAAAGATTTAAAAAATCCCAAAATGGCATAATAAAAACCTTTGCGGGTATTGTGGACCAGTATGTGCGAGTAATGTGGAATACTGGTCCACATTACCCGCAAGCAAATTATTAATCAAAAGTTATGGATTAACTGTGTTAAATTTTTACCAATTTCAATTTCGGGTAACAATAAATTATTATTAGATAGTGTATGATTTACAAATAAAAGTGGGATTGTTTTTAGGAAGACATTTGTCGTGAGCCCAACTTAAATCGCATTGCATTTCCTTTTGTAAAGTATTTTGCTCTATCAACGGAAGTGCCGGTTCTATCAAAGTTAATTCATGCTTATGCCGACGCAGAACACCATATAACCAATCTTTACCAGCACATTCCTGAAGAATAGAAAATTTATTTCGGGCGTTGTTTGATTTTGCCTGTTGAAAAGCAAGATATCTAATAATTCTTCTAGTCAGGCCACATTATCGCGCCCCATATCTTTGGCATACTTTGCCAAATAATTTTCCATCTCTTTATTCAAGACAGGCTGCCGCCCCAAAGGCTCAGCCAGAAGAATTTTTCGCTCTACTCTTGCAAATTCTAATTAAAGTTGTTTTCGGAACACAACAAGTTGTTGATGCCAATAAGAATCCCATTGTTTTCGCTTGGACGCCGTCTACAGATTTTTTCATGTTTTCTTGGATCTATTTACGAATTTCTCCTTTCTTAGGCATTGTTTACAAAAAAGGATGAAATGAAGCTCTTTCAGTTATCTGTCTGGTAATGTGGACTACTGGTCCACGATATACGACTTACTATTAGTGGTCCACATTAGACGACATTCAATTATTTTATTAAAGACATCATTTTCATTTTCAAAACTAACTGAAAATACAAACTCACCAATTGAAATTACGACTGCATGTATATTTTTGTTGTAGAAAGTAACGGACCAGCTAAATCCCTTATATATGTGAAATGCACACTGTTCGACTCTTGGGCTGAAAAAATGCTGACGACACGCATCAACAATCAGCACTTAACTAAAATGTCAACATTGCGGTTATGAATACAAAATTAAATTTAATGTTTATTATTATCAATTGGTAAAACATACATCAAGGCGGTATTGTATTTCACACATTTTCTAAAATAAGCGACTAGTCCACATTAGACGCATAGTCCACATTACCCGCAGCTACTCTAATGTATAACTTTTTTTTTAGCTGGGATGTTACTTATTTTTGCTTCTAATTGGCGTTAAATACTTAAATGTCTGGTTGGGTTGGGTTGGTTGGCTGCCTGATTTGTTTTCACGATTATTTTACAATCATTCAACGAATGGATCTGGATGATTGTTTGCCTGTTTGCTTGTTTGTTTGTTTGTCAGTTTTGCCTATTTTGCATTAATATTATTTTTTCTTTAATAATGTTACGAGTGTGTAGCATTTTTGGTTCAAATGATGTCATTTCTTAATATGCACATATCAAAAATGCTGTTTTGTTTAATTATTCGTTTGCTACAACCATAAAAGATTAAAGTATGCTCTTTCAAAATGTTCAGTAGTTAAAATTTTATTTTAAACTATGAAAACGTTTTTTTACACCAAAACGTTTTGAGAAAAAGTAGAACACATTTCGTGATATTTTGCCAAGAAAATCTTGTTTAACTAAAGTTTATATGTATTTAAGTTTATACGCACTTTTTCGGATCAAACCCGAACTTCGATAAATGTTTCAGACGAAATACGAATTGAATTCACCTTGTTATCAGTGTTGCCAGTAGCTGGAGGAAAAAAGAAGATAAATCGGGCTTTTAAAAAGACCCGAAAAAATGGTAAATCGCCCAAGAAAAAAAGCTAAAAAAGGCTTTTGCTTTAATCAATTAATCGCTGGATTAATTAACCGAGGTGTTGGTTTAATCGATTAATTTTGTTATTAATCGGTTAACCGATTAATAAAATTTTTCTATAAATAAATTCAATAAATAAATTATTTATTACACTGGCTTACAGGTGCCATAACTCAGCCATTTCTTGTCATATAGAAATTTGCAGCATATTGACGGAAAAGGCATTCAATTACCTTTCCAACGATAAGCCATTTATCTCGATCGGTTGCGCTCCACAAGAGTTTGAGTGGGAAAATACACCGAAAAACACAAAAGTACCGTTATCTAAAAAACGGTACTTAGAAAAAAAATTACAGCGTTTTTCGTGTTCAGGAGGTCCCAATTAACTTATCTAGGCAAGTGGCGTTCTTGGTATTTTTACAAATTAAAAATTTGTAAAGCTGTGTTATTTGGAGTTTATTAGTAAAAAAAACTATAACATAACAAACATACGTGTAACAATTCTTGAACTAAAACGAAAAAAAAAAAACAAAAATATACTATGACATAATTTTATTAGTTATTTCAATAGTTAAAAAATAATCTTTTAGAAAAATAATTTAGTTTAAATGTTTGGGATTTAGTTTTGATAAAACTTGACTTGGAAAAAATTCTTTCACTTTTCGTAGATGTTGGAGAAATTGAAAACAATCCATAACACAGAATATCTAATTGGATTTGCCTGAACATATAAAATCTTCCATTATGCCATTTTCTAATATTTCTAATTGTTTTGGTTAACTCTGTTAAAAGATTGTTTTGTGTTGTTATCGAAAGTTTATTCTGTTGTCCGGTCATCATCTGACTCATCCTTGCAAAACTCAGCACCGAACATTCTGCAAAAAAAGTTTATTTCCGAATTCTTTAGTTTCCGTTTTTGTACTGTATTTCAAGAATGTATTGCTAGAAGGAAATATGCCTGAGTGGAAGTATAAAATATGTGTATTTAAAACTTGTATTGGTCTCTCATTAAAATCTAATCCTTAGATTTTTAATTAAATAGTTTGCAATAGTGTTATTGGCTTTTATTAAATTATTAATAACTCAATTAGAGTAGCAAAGTCCTTACTAAGCCTTTTTATAGCCACGTCCAAAGGCTTTAAAGTTTTATTTAAGTTTTCTAAAACTTGCATATCCGAATTAATGAAAAGATTTAAATGAAAATCATCCAGAACACTATTTACACATTCATATATACGAAGATCACCGAGCACCTTCTTTGTTTGCATAAGAAAATATTATTTAAACACACACCATTTGCGTATGAGACGAAACAAATAATAAAAAACACAAACAAATATTTTATAATACTACAAAAAAATTAAAATATTGTTGCATTTGTTAAACGGTTAATCGATTGAAATTAACCATTTTAATCGTTACTCGAAAATAGTCAATTTTGAATTAAGCGATCAGTTAATCGGGTAGTAAATAATCGGTTAACCGAATGAATACCCTATTAAATATGTTTCATTCATAATTCAAAGTTTTATTTATTATAGGGAAAGTTAATATGAATTTTCTATAAAATTAAGTTTTGTGCAAAATAATTCACATAAAAGCAATATTACGCCACTTTTAATTATACAATTATAGCTTTCGAAAGTGGTAAATCGTGTAACATAAAACACGGCTCCGGTGAAAATGTGCTGCCTGTATTAATCGGAGAAGTTGTGGGACGTACTGCAAAATCTTAACGTACGTTGGCAAATAAATATAATCTCAACGATAAAACAACTAAAAATACTTAGCAGATATGGGAGTGGTTAAAAAAAACTGTCTCAGGAAAACATTCCCTTGTTATCATTGACATTGACCACGTGGTTTGTCACAAAATTTTACAGTAAAGGGTCATGGAGTGGACTCCAAAATATTTTTTTAAGCTTCATAACACTCGACCACCTGGTAATGTAACTGACATTACGAAAACAAAGGTTCCCAACAAGGTTTCATTATGGCTGGCGATAATTGAGCGAGGTATCAGCGAGCCGGCGTTTGTAAAATTGGATTTAGCTGTAAACGCTCAAGTTTATGTTGACAAATATCTTTCTGTACTTAAGAAATTTATCGTTAAGTGTCATAAAAATAACAAAATTGCATTGTGGCCGGTCTTGCCGTCGTCACATTATCCTAGAGTCATTTAAATACAGAATTCGTACCTTAGGAGGAAAACCCACCAAACGTTCTACAGCTAAGTCCAATTGAATCTTTTTTGGGCGAACTTGAAAAGAAATGTCTATGGAAAAGGGTACAAAACAAAAAACTTGTACTGCCTTATAAATAAAATGAAAAGGGAGCCAAGGAACCTGAACACAAATGGGCGTCTCAGAATGTAAGAAAAGCTCATCGCTGCGGAATAATTTTTTATTTTTTTTTTTTAAATAAGTTTAAGTTGTGTTCTTTAATAACACTGTACGACAATTTCAAACTTTTTCCAAAATTACGCGGTTCCGACAATTGATTCTGGTAGAGGAGACCAAAAAAATTATATGTGTGTCCTCGTTTTGGAAGATCGGAATTTTATTTTAGAGGCGGTATAAGTGTCCCACCTTTGGCTTGTTCTTCCAGCATATCGGTATATAAAACTATGTTTTCCTTACATCTGACAATAGACATCTTTGTAGACAATATTATGGCAAATATTTTTGTAGAACATATTAACCCTCTAAATCCCCATCATAACGGCATTTTTTAGCTTTATTCTAGAAAATCGTAAAAACCACTCCGAAAAAGAGGAAAGGCGTGTATGAAATGTTCTACAAAAATGTTGTCCATAAAATTTTACTATATATATATTGTAAAACACACCAAAACCAGCACTTAATATAAACACGAAGAACCAATCAAATTCGAGATTGCCCATTCGATATTTGAGTATCAAACCTCCTCGTCAGAGATGGAATGACCTACATACATATGTGAACAAAAAATGCATCATGCCCAGTGATGCCAAGATTGTAGGGGGATTTATAAGAAAATTCCAAGCGAAGAGAAAAAAGACATATTTATAATTTTAAGGAAAATGTAGCGAATTTTTAAAACTTTGTGTTTTTCCTTTTATAATTACTGTGTAATTCCATAAAGCACCACATAAATGTGATATCTATCTTTATAATAATCGAAATTTACAATATTTGTTATTGTTTTTAATAAAAATTCCAACATTCCATAATTTCGTTACAGTATTATGCGAGATATTTCATACAGAAAACACGTTTGGAAAATAATATATATAGACAGTCAAAAGCAAAGAAATGTCCGATTTTCTATGCCTCTGCATGAAAATAGGATTTCTATGAAAAACAGAAATATATATAATACATAAATTAAGACTTTCTAAAAATATATATTAAGTGATTTCAATTATTCAAATGCGGTATTCGAAATAAAGAAGGCCTTGGTTCATTGTTGCCATTTAAGGTCACAATGTGGATAAAATTTCTTTAAGAAGTCAGAATTAAGATTTGATTACCTTGTAAGATCTCCCTTCACATCCTTATTTTAAAAATTTAGCTAGTCTTTATTGGCATTGAATGCGAAGAATTATAAAAAATGGTGCAACAATGCATCAAGCAGATAAAATCTAAACTTTTAAACTTTAGTTCTCTATAACAGCTCTTGAGATAATTCAAATACTTCACTTAAAAATCAAATATTTTTTGGAAGAAATGGATTTTATTACAGATATTGATGGTTGTTAATAATGCGTGATCCATTTCGAAGTTCCCTACTTTTTTAAAGAAAAAAAAAAAACACAGAAAATTCAAATTTAATGGAGAATGTTTATTATCATTTGAAAGAACACTCTGTGGCATTTATTTTTTGAAGATTATGTCTATCAATTGTTGGCCGCTGCTACGTGGCAGCTGGTCCATCCGTTGAGTTCAATTTTCGATGACTCGTCCGAGCATTTCGACTGGTAACTGGCGAATGGCACGCGTGATGTTTTACTCCAAGGCCTGAATGGAAGCGGGTTTGTCCGCATAAACTTTAGACTTTATATATTCCCACAGGAAAAAGTCTAACGGTGTGATATCACACGATGTTGGTGGCCAATCAACCGACCCATAACGTGAAATTTTGTGCTCTCCGAAATGTTCTCTCAATAAATTCATTGGTTGATGCGATTTGTGGGATGTGGCGGCGTCTTGCTGAAACCAAATGTCGCCGAGATCATGAGCTTCATTTACAGGCATCAAATAGTCGGTTTTCATGGCACGATAACGGTCGCCATTTACGGTTACGTTCGCACCGGCATCATTTTTAAAGAAATATGGACCGATGATATTCCACCGGCCCACAAACCACACCTATTCGGTCAATTCGTTCGAATATTATCCCATAATGAATGCTGGGTCTCAAAGTGGGTGATGGTGTTGCGAATAGTCGGGTCAGTAGGCCGATTATGTTGACCATAAGTTGAGCGAAGTGCTCGAAATGCAACTCACAGAACGTGAATTTTCTTAATAAAGTTGAACGATTTGTAAACGTCGTTCAGGCGTAAGTCTTTTCATTATGAAATGCCAAACAATACTAAACAAAAATAACATGACAGCATGACACGACTCACACGTGATCTGGCAAAAAAAGGCTATTGAAAAAAGTATCTCTACTTGAATCACCCATTATTAGAAAATTATGTTATTTTTATTATTATTAAATTTTGTACCCGGCGATATAAATGTACAAAATGTTGAAAATATAAACAAAATGTACGTTGGTTCTGAAATCAATGATTTCTTTAGAATGGGAGAAAATGTATAGATCCTTTTTATTTTAAAGGGGGAATTTTTCGGAGAAATGTAGGGATTTTGTTAAATTTCTGCTGGCATCACTGATCGTGCCACACTTTGTCAAACGCCTTGGAAATATCTATTTAAATTATAATTTCTGTTTAGCTTTTTCTTTTTTTCAAAATGATCACACGTAAGAAAAAATTTCATTCTTAATAAAATAATTTTATAATGAATTTTCAGTAATGAATTTTTATAATATTTTTTTTTGTAGAATTTAACAATTCACCAAACGGGTTGAATTTTTTATTTTATATAATATTTAAGTTTTTTCTTCAACTTGCATCAAATAAATTATTGATTTGTTTTGTTTTGTTCTATTGTTACAAATTCTTTACTTTACTCATTGCTTTTGTTGCAAGAATTAAACAATGGATTTTTGTTTTAATAACGAATATCCGTTTTAGAATATTCTGAAAATATTTATGTACAAACTCGTATATATCCATTAAATTGTTTTTTTTTTTGTTAATGCTTGCAACTGCACTACATACTTTGCGCAACGGCGAGTTGTAATTCTTTTTGTTTTGTGTCTTTGGTCTTTGTGCTGGAAAATGATTTTTAATTAAAAACTGTGAATAAATCTTTGTAACAGTCGATTACGAGGTGGGAAAAATAAGTTTCCAGTTAAATTAACAAACAAACTTTTTTGAACACCCTCGTTTGTATCTCAATCGCATTTCTAGAAGAAGATGCTGCTGCTGCTGCTGTTTGTTGAGCTTTTAACAAAATTGAAATACTTACTTTTTTATTATTGCACTTGCATACACGCCACGTTGTTGTATGTTGCACATAAAGCTGAATATTATATTGTTACATATTCTTTCCGTGTCTAATTTTCTTTTTTTTTCTTGATTTCTTGCAGGTTTGAAGAAATTTTTGGCTCAATATCCATCTATTTTTCTTGTGAACGGCGATTACGTGCAAGTGAATTGCTATCAACATTCCAATCCGGATGATGGCAGCTACGGTGGCAGACGTGATTACATTAAAGAGGCTAAAGACTATTTCAAAAATAAATTATTGCAATACGGCGTGGGTGTAGAGGTGCCAGTGCGCAGTCTATTGGGCCATAGATCACAAGCATCACCACAAGTAAGACATATATCAGGTAAGTTTGCTGCTGTTAATTAGTGGGCTTTAGAAGAAGTTCTATTATTTTAATTTTTATTATTAAATTATATTCTGTTTCTATGCTTTTACTTGTAGGACAACACATTAAAGAGTTTACCGAGTTCTTGACAAAGCATACCGATACTTTTAACGTGGTTGACGATCATGTTGTGCTAGTGGGTTGCGAAGATATGGCCGAACTTCCGGCCCGCGATCGTTTACATTTGCCGCAGACTAATATCGATACACGGGGTACCCAGCAAATGTTGGATTTCTTTGCTCAGTGCATAGAGATAAAGGGACCTTTAACCGTTGATCAATTATTCCATTTGGTAACCACCAAATTCCCCCAAGAACAGTGGTTAAAAATGTTCAAGACACCCAGCGATATGATGACATTTCTTAGATTGTTTTCGGACTGTTTTCATATACAAGCCAATCTAGTCACTCTTCTACAAAAACCCAAACTTAGCGATTCTCACATACAACAGTCTCAAGCGAAATCCCGAGAACAATATAATGCAATGAATAACAATCGCAATGCTCAGCATGATAATCAAAACAATCAAGCTGAGAAACAAACGTCACAGCAACAGCAATCGACACCACAGCAAGTGAGCGCTGTGCAACAACGTTTGTTATCGCCGGCTTTGCGATACAACAACAATGGCTCCCAACAAAATGCCAATATGAACAATAACAACAACAATATTGCTTCGCCGAATTTTAAATTAAATGCACCGGTTTCCTCGCACGTCTCGGGCAACGGTGAATTGTCACAAAATCGGTCGGAACCCAATTCTGGTTTCGACAGCTACATTCCCATATCGGAAATGAAATTAGAGAATCTATGTGAGCGCAACTATCCCACACCTAATCAATGCTCTTCATATGGCGGCTCAAACAATCAACAACAGCAGGCCAATAATCACAATCCAGCGCCGCCAGCTATAACTTTGCCACCACAACCGCCTACAGAGCGATTAAATAGTCCCAATCAAACTTTAAAGCAGCGTATCAACAACTTGGTCATACGCACTTTAGCGGAAAACTATGAAAAAGACAAGCAGTCTTTAGCCAATCAACAGGCTGGTTCTGTTGGCTACAATCCCCAAAGCTCACCCCACAACAGTCCAAGTCACAATGCCAACTCTATCGGCCATAATGCATCCAACAACTCTTCATACACAAATACTCCTAGTCATAATTATTTCGTTGGTGATACTTGGAAAATAAAGGTTCTACAAAATACCAGTGTCATTGCGAACATAAAGCAATCCTTGTTTGTCACAGAAGCCATGCTAAAGTTTGCCCAACAAAATCCCAACCAATCGATTGTCATATCGCTGGACTGCGAGGGCATCAATTTGGGTGTCAAAGGTGAGATCACATTGATTGAGATTGGTACCACTCGAGGCGAAGCATTTATATTCGATGTGCGCACTTGCCCCGAAATGATCAATGATGGCGGCTTGAAGGCCTTATTGGAGCATGAGAATGTTATTAAAGTAGTTCATGATTGTCGCAATGATGCTGGAAATTTGTATTTACAATTCGGTATACTCTTGCGAAACGTTTTCGATACACAGGTGAGTTTAAGGTACGAATGTATTTTTGTATGGTTAATACCTGCATTTATTCTATTTAGGCTGCCCATGCTATTGTACAATATCAGGAAAATGGCAAGCAAGTGTACAAGGCCAAGTACATCTCGTTGAATTCACTTTGTGAACAATATAATGCTCCCATTAATCCCATTAAGGAGCAGCTAAAACAAATCTATCGACGTGATCAAAAATACTGGGCCAAACGCCCGTTGACACGAGAAATGTTACTCTATGCTGCTGGAGATGTATTAGTCCTAATCAATGATCAACTATATAGCAATTTAACAAGGTCAGTTTAATATATATATATTTTATTTAATTTAAATTTTAAACAAAATGCAATTCAACTACACAAAGTAATATATTTATGTACATACTCGTATATCAGGCTAAAGTTCATAGCATTTTGTTCAGACAAGGACATGAGATAATTTTCCAAACCAGAACCATCAGAATGGTGTTTTCGGAGGCAACACCTCCTCATCAGAAATAATCACCCTTATTCTAGTTGTCAACATCGACGTCACGTCAATACAATACCAAAAAAATTGGAGCTTGTCTACCCGTTATCGAAAACAACTGATTACTATTGACAGGCTCTTGTTATTTTCTAGACGTTAGAGAACAGAGTGGCTAGAAAAACCCCAATGTTTTGGTATTGTATTGACGTGACGTCGATGTTGACAACTGGAATAAGATTAAATGTGCAAGAAACTTAAGAAAAGCACATTAGCACTGATGAGAGAGTCTTGCGGGTTTCAAACACACCCTTGTTAGGTTCTGCCTTGTAAGAAAATTAACTTATGCCCAATTTTTTTTAATAAAATGTTACCAAAAGCAAAACCGAATTTAGTTCGAAATAAGAAACACTTTAAGAAATTTAACTTTATTTATTTCCTTTCTGCTTCAGACAAATCAAACCAGAGAATTTACAATTATTTTCTGAACTTTGTACCGAGCAAATATTAATGCTTATCAAACCAAACGAGGTTAAAATACGCAAAAAACAACGCAAAATAAGTACTGAAGTATCGGATCTCAAAAATAAACTGGCCCAAACAAATAAAAGTATTGTATTGTCCAATAGGGAAATTCGTTTATTAAGGTAAATCAATGAAAATATAAAACGATCTGTCCATATGGGAATATAAAGAACATAAAATACTCTTTACAGATATATGGATCTGACGGAAGATGAAAAAGAGCGTTTGAAGGGCTACTACAAAGTAGCAAAGAAACTGGAGAAAATGGAATCTACAGGTCAGCAAAACAAGTAAGTTCTATTTAATAGAAGAAAATACATATAGATTTTTCTCTAAAATTATGTTTTATTTTTCCGCATGCAAAGAGATCAAAGTGATTCTGAAGATGAGCAAGAGGTCAATGAAAATGACAATTTCCCCAGTTTGGATTCAGTGCCATCGGACAATTCATTGACTGGAACATTTTCGCCACGTTTCTGCTCCGAACCACCCAGTTTAACTGAGTCGATGCAAATGATGGATGAGATCTTGTCAAATCAATCCATGGATCGTGTGGCTAAAATTGATAAATTAGAAGCAATTTTATCGGCTGTGACTCTATTGCCTAGCGATCAAGTAAAAAATTTTTGTTTTCAATTTGTTAAAAGAATTTTTCAAATCTTCTCTCCATTGTTTCTAGATTATAACATCGAATTCGATGCAGGATCAGTTGGGTACCACAATTGCAACTACTGATAATTTACAAATTATTAGGGAGAAAACGAAAAAGTAAGTCCGATGATACGAATTTTTGGAACCGTTAAATTCTGTATTCAAAAAAATATTATCAAAATAGTCAATAGTCATTTTAGGTAACTTAATGTTCACTATGAGTTTCCTTATATTGAAAATTCCTATTATTTTTCCCTTACATAAAATTTTGATTAATAGTCTGACCCATAGTACAATTATTACCACAATTAGTCACATGGTGTGATCATTAAAACAACGTTTAAAATTTTGTTTGAAAATATTAGGAAAATAAAAATATTTCCCTTATAAATTTCAAACGTTTCAAAACGTTTCATTTTATAAAAAGAGGCAATCCAATCCAGTGTTTTTTGTTAAGAAAACTAATTTGATTAATTTAAATGTTTACACTCCTTTTTGCAGTTTTCTATTTTTAGAGAATTTAAAATATCATATCTGAAATTAGTTAATCATATAAAGGCTGGAACGAAGTTTTCATGGGGAAATTCATGTTCACATAAAATTTGTGTGCAAAAAAAACTTACGGTAATTCAGGTTGGTAAATTTCTTTAAAAGAAAATTCCGTTTGCTAGTACGGAGTACCAAAAAAAGTACACGGATTTTTTTATATTTACTGAATAGTCACGGAATTTTTGACATTTCGTTTTCTCATGCTTCGCAAATAATTTTAAATTGTTTTGCTTGTTATACATATGTACATATATTGTGAAAATAAATAAATTTGTCTGAATACAACAACAATTTTCTATACAACTCTGTGTGATTATTTTTCCTTGTAGAAATAAATGTATGTTTCCAAACATGAATTTCCGTTACCAGCCTTTAAATGGAAATTCAGAACGGTATCGAATGCGGCAATTTGCCCCCAGGCCCGTATACATATGTTTGATTTAGTATGATATCACAACAACAACGGCAACGGTTATATAAATAAAGGCCTCACTAGTTTTTACTTTTCGTTGCCGTTCCGTCAGAAAGGAGACCAGAGATGACACGATACTGTTTGCAGGTGTTGGAATTCTATCTCTGTCACACGATAATCAGATATTACATGATAAATGATATTGCTTTCTCTTTTTATTTATAATTAAAATTAATCAGCTGTTTTAAAAGCAAACGATAAACAACAGTCGTAAATCAGCTCTGGCTGAGTAAACAAAACGCGTCGTTGGCAAATATATTTTAAGTGCATCTAGACCACTGTTAGTTTATTGCCCTTCGAATGTCTTGCGTCTCACTCTCGTACATGTTAAAGGTCTACGTGTATTAACTGTATCGCGCTGCGATTTTTTGTGGAACTTTCCATTACCGTGTGCAACCGATTTTAACAAATTAATACTGATGGAGACCATAAAAACTCTAGGACTGGATCTTAGGAATTTCATTTCCTATACGAAAATACAGGTGACTCAGCAGTTTCTGAAGGAACTGAAGATAATCAAAAGAAAAACATTGAAATTGTGAACAAAAAGTTTTCGCAAAAATCCTTTTGTTTAAATAAATACCAAAAAAAAATTTAATTAAGAAGAATAAGAAAGCGACTTTGCGAGTACAGCAAAGTCTGTACTCGCACCCATTCTTCTTTTCCTTCCCCCATCAAACGCAAGACTTTGCAAAGTAAACTTTGCACTTACCTCGGGTATTTCTTTGTATTTATTTTGTTTGTTTTATATTTTTGTTTTATTCAAAATTTCAATAATTATCACAAATCGATTCAATTCAACTTTTAATTTTACGAAGCGTTTTATTTCTTGTGGGTTGCTTACAAGCGCCGATCAAAAGCGTGCTCAGTTAGTGTCATTAATCGGTGCGTTCGAGTACTTTTGCAGTAAAATGCAGTAAATGAGTAAGTGCTGAGTAAACTGAAAAATTTTACCCTAAAAACACGGTCGTCAAAAAAGTACGCGAACGGAAAAATTGTAGAAACTAGTAAGATTAAGGAAACTGGTGATTGCAAATAAATGTAGTGTTGAAATATATTTACACTTTTGACTACTAAAATCTTTTTCTTGTTGGTACTCGATGCAATATTTTAAGGAAATATAAACAAATTATTTTCTGTAATCCTTTCCAGATGTTTATATTTATTTTATTTGATTTTCCTGATTTGTGTCTGATTAAATTTATTCAAAAGTATGTGATCATTTGTTTTTGATATTGATTACCTTAAAAACAAGTGCAATACTAAGTATTCATATACTTAACACTTTCATAACTCCAAAGAATTGAAATAAGAGAACGAAAATGGCTGCAAATGCTTTCTACAACATTTATTTTATTTTAAAAGTTTAGCGAACGAATAGGTTAAAAATAATTATTCACTCTTTATTTTAATTTTTCCATCTTTCTTTTTGTAAATAATTTTTTCACAAATTATATATTTTTGCTTTCTTACTTTTGTTTGTTTACTTTTTGAATCGAATGTTTTTTGGTGTTTTTTTTTCTAAATTTTACTACAAGAAATTTCTGCAGTAAAATTTTTTATATACTCATGAACTGTCACTTTACGCTCTTAATTTGTGTTCTCATTTACTGTATTTCGGGTAAACGAACGCAATTTAGTAAAATGCAGTAAAGTTCAGTAACAATTTTTTAAAACTTTTGGGTACTCGAACGGACTTATTTATTTTGCATTGAGCCACTGTTCCCATTAGAAGGAATAGAACATGTATATAAAAAAAACTAAGCACGAATGTGTTGAGTGAACTCGGATGACTCGCAATCGTAATGGAGAGCGCGAAGCATATTAAAATTAAACAACAAATTCCCATATTCAACATACAATTTTAAAATGATTAGTTTTACAATATGAGGGCTTTAACATTTTTCTTTACAAATTTCGCACACTTAGGAACATTTCGTTTCAGATAGTAAGTATTTCAAGTTTCGTTACAAGCAAAATATCTCTTCGGAAAATTACTTTAAAAACATAAATCTGAATTTTTTTTGAAGCCGCATATTGTAAAGCGAAACATTTCAAATTTGCACGAATATTACGGTGAAATTTAAATTTTACAAACGTTTTATGTCAAGTTTGGCTTAATCAGAAGTTATTCTCTGTGGGAGTAGTTATATTGATTTTATGAAAACCTTATGAATTAAAAATTAAAAAAAAAACAAATATTTATTTGAAAACCATTATTTCTAGCATGAAGAACTGTAATTGCCATGGTGAGGCAAGAAGTACTACACCCACAAATAACACACGCTCGGCGAATGGCGATAAGGGGCACGTAAAAACGACCGATGCCGCATCACAAACTTTAAGCACTGGAGACATTGTTATAACGAAAATAATTTTTGAAGATGAGCATGAGAAGGCCAAAGAAAAAGTGTTGACTTCATCGCCAAAACGTAATAATTCATAAGATAAGAAAACAAAATAAGACAAAAAGTGAGAAAACAAAAAAAAATGTAAAATAACAAAACAAAAATTAAGAAAAAAAAATTGGGAAACAAATATCAATTACATTAATGATTCCTAAATATTGAAAAACAACAAGAAGAAAACGATTTGTTTAATATTTTAAATTATACATTTATTTTGAAATCTTTTTTCTTTCTTTCATTTCATTATTATATATTTCTAAACAAAAAAAAAAACACACTTAACTGAAAAGAAACTTTAAAATTTATTAATCAAAAGCAATATTTAAATATGTGCCTAAATGTTGAACATTTATTTCTAAACATATTAACAATAAATTAATTCAACTCTTAATATTTTCCTTACACCTCAAAGTTATATACAAAGTTCTTCGTTTTATGTTAAATGTTATTAAATTTTTTATTAAAAATTATTAAAATTTTTAATTTTTTTGGCTTTAAAAAAAATTTAATTTTATTATTTTCTGCAATTTTTTTTATAATTTCTTTTAACGCTCTTAAGGCAAATCAATCATTGTAAAAAATTATTAAATTACAAGAATCTTAAGTAAACATTATTATTCTTTTATTTAATTATTAATTCTAAAAACAAACTTAACAAAAAATTTAATAAAAATCCAATACTAATTTGAATTATATAAATGAATTGCTTTAAACGTAAGGATACGATTTTTTCTTTACTAGTATAATAAACTTTTTGAATACCAACTATTATTAGATTAAACATTTATAGACCTTTTGCCACATTTTTTTATATCATGTTACACGGAGTAAACATATTGATGCTTGAGGTTATTTTTTCTTAGAACGAGTTTCGGACTTCAAAGATGATTTGATTGCCTGATTTGATCGCAACGCATCATGCGGGTTCTTTTTTTATTAATTATTATAATTCAGTTCAAACACTTAAACTTGAGCTGTATTAATTTTTTTATTGAGGCCTTTAAGCACTTGAAACTTGAAGGGTGGTAAGCACAATAAATCAAAACAAAATAGGTTTTATTACTGAGTGATTTTAGTACACTTTATTGGACTATTTATAATTAAAATTATAGAAAATTGTGCTGACTTAACTAAATAATAAAATGCAATATTTAAAGTAAGAATAACTGTGTTGAAAGTGAAAATACAAAATTTAAGGTTCATTAATAAGAATAACGCATGCAAGAAATGTAATTTGACTGACCAAGTGAAATTTCAACTACTTAGAATTAAGGGATTCACGTAATGTACAAAAATATTAAGGACACTCAGATATAATGTAACTTAATATTAATGGTCTCTAATATCAGTACTTATGTCAACATGAAGACTTTGAACAGCTTTTCTACTCGTATATGCCCGTCAACAAGTAAAAATGGATGACGGGCGAATGATACAATTTCGATTATGTTTTTTTTATAAATGTTTTCACTTTTGTGGCCTCTGTACTTTGCCATTATATGCCAAACTTTTGCAATGTGTAAGATCGAAATTAACATTTTAAGGTTTGTTGTACCATTGCAACATAAAAAATTTAAAAAAGATGGGCTGAACGCAGCATTGTATAGCTGAAGAGTGAAGTAGTGTGGTAACATTATGGCTTTGGGATGTTCTTCTCGGTTCGGGTTAGCCTCAATCCACCTCATTGTGACCAAAGAAATATTCATCAAATATTCAAGAGGTGTTTCCAATAATATAACGACTTCAAACTCATTCACGTTGGTCAATGATTGGTTCCGAGAAAATAAAATAAGCGTTATGTAGTAGCCAAGTCAATCACCCGACCTTGACCTCAGGAGATCTTTGATTTAAAAGTCAGGCTCGGAAAACAAGATATTCGGAACAAGACGGATATATATATATATATGTGTGTGTGTGTGTGTATGTGTATATGTATGTATGCATATGTTTCGCAGTTGTCCCGTAAACAGCAAGTGATGTCAAAATAACTCATCGGACAAAATAATAGATTATGCAAAAATATCTACTATAATTCTTCAAATTGTTTCTTCTTGCGAGTCTGATATCGCATTTCTAACTAATTAAACGCAATACTGAATGCTCCGTTACTCTAACATAAAGTCCTCATTCGTTTTTACTTTTCGTTGCCGTTCTGTGCCGTTCTTTTCTGTAGAAAATATTTCTTACTTGTTCTGTGTCTGAACTTGTGGATGTGGACGATGTAATTATAGGAATTAATATTTTAAATGTTGGCAAAATGTCTTTTATTTGAGAAAAATATATAAATCTTTAATAATTTGAATTAAAATAAAATATCTTGACTTTTAAATCAAAATTTGTAGTATTTCATTCCACAAATAACTAATACACACAAGCTCTTGGCTGTCACTTAACGTTGTATTCTATTTTCTACAGAAACCACACACAGTTTTTCAATCGAACAGAAACAAAACAGCTGATCCGTAACTGAACAGAACGTACAAACTAATTCTGCCTTATATGTATACGTTTCGAATTAGCTGATACCTTTTCCTTATGAAGTTCATAATCATCCAATAAAGACAGTGTTATATTCGATTTATTACAGTCAAATATTTAATTTTTTTTTGTGACGATGCTGTGCATGCTGAAAAGCATAGACATAATTGTAGTCACACGGGAACTAGCAAGTATTAGTGCAAAAAGTTTAGTGAACTCGATTATAAAAAAACGCCAATTGACATTATATTATATTATTGTAATAAAACAGACGTTGTAACATTTTATAGCAATCAATTTTACTTAGATTACTTTTTGAGTAAAACTTTTAGAAAATTGTGGTATTTTTAATAACGACAAAATATATGTGCATACATATTGAATTTCCATAAGTAATTTTTTTTATATATTATATCAGGTTTAAAAATAATGAATCAAAATATTATCGTCTAAAAAACGCAGACCAAAACGTGCTATTTTTCTTTTTTTTAACAAAACGTTATTTTTTATTTTTTTTTAACAAAACGTACTTTTTCCAATACAAAATTAGTTAATGTGATGATGACTTATGCCAGTTTGATGCATCTATTGATAAGTAAAAAATTTGTTACCATTTACAGGTTCAGACAGTTTTTTAAGGAGGCGATATAAGTAAACATGAGTTTCTCAAAATATTTGAAATGCTGCTCCACAAACACAAGATGATGTCTAGTCGAGCGTGTGTGTAGCATTTGCAATTGTCGATTAATATCGTTCATACGCGTTGATATTCATAATTTCAAAAATGTTAATTATACGTCCAGTTATCTAATGAAACTTAAAAGACATAAAAAATAAAAAAAGACATGTGGCACTCGAGAACTGCCGCGGTAAAGCTATTGCATAGCATTTTGTTTTCAATAAAATGTATTAAATTAAAAAAAAATAACTAACATAATTTTTTTTAATTAATAGAAAAGGCTATAGCCTTTTCTTTTGGAGCGTTACTGATACGCCAATAAAAAAAGACATGTGGCACTCGAGAACTGCCGCGGTAAAGCTATTGCATAGCATTTTGTTTTCAATAAAATGTATTAAATTAAAAAAAAATAACTAACATAATTGTTTTTAATTAATAGAAAAGGCTATAGCCTTTTCTTTTGGAGCGTTACTGATACGCCAATAAAAAAAGACATGTGGCACTCGAGAACTGCCGCGGTAAAGCTATTGCATAGCATTTTGTTTTCAATAAAATGTATTAAATTAAAAAAAAATAACTAACATAATTTTTTTTAATTAATAGAAGAGGCTATAGCCTTTTCTTTTGGAGCGTTACTGATACGCCAATAAAAAAAGGCATGTGGCACTCGAGAACTGCCGCGGCAAAGCTATTGCATAGCATTTTGTTTTCAATAAAATGTATTAAATTAAAAAAAAATAACTAACATAATTTTTTTTAATTAATAGAAAAGGCTATAGCCTTTTCTTTTGGAGCGTTACTGATACGCCAATAAAAAAAGACATGTGGCACTCGAGAACTGCCGCGGTAAAGCTATTGCATAGCATTTTGTTTTCAATAAAATGTATTAAATTAAAAAAAAATAACTAACATAATTTTTTTTAATTAATAGAAAAGGCTATAGCCTTTTCTTTTGGAGCGTTACTGATACGCCAATAAAAAAAGACATGTGGCACTCGAGAACTGCCGCGGTAAAGCTATTGCATAGCATTTTGTTTTCAATAAAATGTATTAAATTAAAAAAAAATAACTAACATAATTTTTTTTAATTAATAGAAAAGGCTATAGCCTTTTCTTTTGGAGCGTTACTGATACGCCAATAAAAAAAGGCATGTGGCACTCGAGAACTGCCGCGGTAAAGCTATTGCATAGCATTTTGTTTTCAATAAAATGTATTAAATTAAAAAAAAATAACTAACATAATTGTTTTTAATTAATAGAAAAGGCTATAGCCTTTTCTTTTGGAGCGTTACTGATACGCCAATAAAAAAAGACATGTGGCACTCGAGAACTGCCGCGGTAAAGCTATTGCATAGCATTTTGTTTTCAATAAAATGTATTAAATTAAAAAAAAATAACTAACATAATTGTTTTTAATTAATAGAAAAGGCTATAGCCTTTTCTTTTGGAGCGTTACTGATACGCCAATAAAAAAAGACATGTGGCACTCGAGAACTGCCGCGGTAAAGCTATTGCATAGCATTTTGTTTTCAATAAAATGTATTAAATTAAAAAAAAATAACTAACATAATTTTTTTTAATTAATAGAAAAGGCTATAGCCTTTTCTTTTGGAGCGTTACTGATACGCCAATAAAAAAAGACATGTGGCACTCGAGAACTGCCGCGGTAAAGCTATTGCATAGCATTTTGTTTTCAATAAAATGTATTAAATTAAAAAAAAATAACTAACATAATTTTTTTTAATTAATAGAAAAGGCTATAGCCTTTTCTTTTGGAGCGTTACTGATACGCCAATAAAAAAAGACATGTGGCACTCGAGAACTGCCGCGGTAAAGCTATTGCATAGCATTTTGTTTTCAATAAAATGTATTAAATTAAAAAAAAATAACTAACATAATTGTTTTTAATTAATAGAAAAGGCTATAGCCTTTTCTTTTGGAGCGTTACTGATACGCCAATAAAAAAAGACATGTGGCACTCGAGAACTGCCGCGGTAAAGCTATTGCATAGCATTTTGTTTTCAATAAAATGTATTAAATTAAAAAAAAATAACTAACATAATTGTTTTTAATTAATAGAAAAGGCTATAGCCTTTTCTTTTGGAGCGTTACTGATACGCCAATAAAAAAAGACATGTGGCACTCGAGAACTGCCGCGGTAAAGCTATTGCATAGCATTTTGTTTTCAATAAAATGTATTAAATTAAAAAAAAATAACTAACATAATTTTTTTTAATTAATAGAAAAGGCTATAGCCTTTTCTTTTGGAGCGTTACTGATACGCCAATAAAAAAAGACATGTGGCACTCGAGAACTGCCGCGGTAAAGCTATTGCATAGCATTTTGTTTTCAATAAAATGTATTAAATTAAAAAAAAATAACTAACATAATTTTTTTTAATTAATAGAAAAGGCTATAGCCTTTTCTTTTGGAGCGTTACTGATACGCCAATAAAAAAAGACATGTGGCACTCGAGAACTGCCGCGGTAAAGCTATTGCATAGCATTTTGTTTTCAATAAAATGTATTAAATTAAAAAAAAATAACTAACATAATTTTTTTTAATTAATAGAAAAGGCTATAGCCTTTTCTTTTGGAGCGTTACTGATACGCCAATAAAAAAAGACATGTGGCACTCGAGAACTGCCGCGGTAAAGCTATTGCATAGCATTTTGTTTTCAATAAAATGTATTAAATTAAAAAAAAATAACTAACATAATTTTTTTTAATTAATAGAAAAGGCTATAGCCTTTTCTTTTGGAGCGTTACTGATACGCCAATAAAAAAAGACATGTGGCACTCGAGAACTGCCGCGGTAAAGCTATTGCATAGCATTTTGTTTTCAATAAAATGTATTAAATTAAAAAAAAATAACTAACATAATTGTTTTTAATTAATAGAAAAGGCTATAGCCTTTTCTTTTGGAGCGTTACTGATACGCCAATAAAAAAAGACATGTGGCACTCGAGAACTGCCGCGGTAAAGCTATTGCATAGCATTTTGTTTTCAATAAAATGTATTAAATTAAAAAAAAATAACTAACATAATTGTTTTTAATTAATAGAAAAGGCTATAGCCTTTTCTTTTGGAGCGTTACTGATACGCCAATAAAAAAAGACATGTGGCACTCGAGAACTGCCGCGGTAAAGCTATTGCATAGCATTTTGTTTTCAATAAAATGTATTAAATTAAAAAAAAATAACTAACATAATTTTTTTAATTAATAGAAAAGGCTATAGCCTTTTCTTTTGGAGCGTTACTGATACGCCAATAAAAAAAGACATGTGGCACTCGAGAACTGCCGCGGTAAAGCTATTGCATAGCATTTTGTTTTCAATAAAATGTATTAAATTAAAAAAAAATAACTAACATAATTGTTTTTAATTAATAGAAAAGGCTATAGCCTTTTCTTTTGGAGCGTTACTGATACGCCAATAAAAAAAGACATGTGGCACTCGAGAACTGCCGCGGTAAAGCTATTGCATAACATTTTGTTTTCAATAAAATGTATTAAATTAAAAAAAAATAACTAACATAATTTTTTTTAATTAATAGAAAAGGCTATAGCCTTTTCTTTTGGAGCGTTACTGATACGCCAATAAAAAAAGACATGTGGCACTCGAGAACTGCCGCGGTAAAGCTATTGCATAGCATTTTGTTTTCAATAAAATGTATTAAATTAAAAAAAAATAACTAACATAATTTTTTTTAATTAATAGAAAAGGCCTTTTCTTTTGGAGCGTTACTGATACGCCAATAAAAAAAGACATGTGGCACTCGAGAACTGCCGCGGTAAAGCTATTGCATAGCATTTTGTTTTCAATAAAATGTATTAAATTAAAAAAAAATAACTAACATAATTTTTTTTAATTAATAGAAAAGGCTATAGCCTTTTCTTTTGGAGCGTTACTGATACGCCAATAAAAAAAGACATGTGGCACTCGAGAACTGCCGCGGTAAAGCTATTGCATAGCATTTTGTTTTCAATAAAATGTATTAAATTAAAAAAAATAACTAACATAATTGTTTTTAATTAATAGAAAAGGCTATAGCCTTTTCTTTTGGAGCGTTACTGATACGCCAATAAAAAAAGACATGTGGCACTCGAGAACTGCCGCGGTAAAGCTATTGCATAGCATTTTGTTTTCAATAAAATGTATTAAATTAAAAAAAAATAACTAACATAATTTTTTTTAATTAATAGAAAAGGCTATAGCCTTTTCTTTTGGAGCGTTACTGATACGCCAATAAAAAAAGACATGTGGCACTCGAGAACTGCCGCGGTAAAGCTATTGCATAGCATTTTGTTTTCAATAAAATGTATTAAATTAAAAAAAAATAACTAACATAATTTTTTTTAATTAATAGAAAAGGCTATAGCCTTTTCTTTTGGAGCGTTACTGATACGCCAATAAAAAAAGACATGTGGCACTCGAGAACTGCCGCGGTAAAGCTATTGCATAGCATTTTGTTTTCAATAAAATGTATTAAATTAAAAAAAAATAACTAACATAATTGTTTTTAATTAATAGAAAAGGCTATAGCCTTTTCTTTTGGAGCGTTACTGATACGCCAATAAAAAAAGACATGTGGCACTCGAGAACTGCCGCGGTAAAGCTATTGCATAGCATTTTGTTTTCAATAAAATGTATTAAATTAAAAAAAAATAACTAACATAATTGTTTTTAATTAATAGAAAAGGCTATAGCCTTTTCTTTTGGAGCGTTACTGATACGCCAATAAAAAAAGACATGTGGCACTCGAGAACTGCCGCGGTAAAGCTATTGCATAGCATTTTGTTTTCAATAAAATGTATTAAATTAAAAAAAAATAACTAACATAATTGTTTTTAATTAATAGAAAAGGCTATAGCCTTTTCTTTTGGAGCGTTACTGATACGCCAATAAAAAAAGACATGTGGCACTCGAGAACTGCCGCGGTAAAGCTATTGCATAGCATTTTGTTTTCAATAAAATGTATTAAATTAAAAAAAAATAACTAACATAATTTTTTTTAATTAATAGAAAAGGCTATAGCCTTTTCTTTTGGAGCGTTACTGATACGCCAATAAAAAAAGACATGTGGCACTCGAGAACTGCCGCGGTAAAGCTATTGCATAGCATTTTGTTTTCAATAAAATGTATTAAATTAAAAAAAATAACTAACATAATTTTTTTTAATTAATAGAAAAGGCTATAGCCTTTTCTTTTGGAGCGTTACTGATACGCCAATAAAAAAAGACATGTGGCACTCGAGAACTGCCGCGGTAAAGCTATTGCATAGCATTTTGTTTTCAATAAAATGTATTAAATTAAAAAAAAATAACTAACATAATTTTTTTTAATTAATAGAAAAGGCTATAGCCTTTTCTTTTGGAGCGTTACTGATACGCCAATAAAAAAAGACATGTGGCACTCGAGAACTGCCGCGGTAAAGCTATTGCATAGCATTTTGTTTTCAATAAAATGTATTAAATTAAAAAAAAATAACTAACATAATTGTTTTTAATTAATAGAAAAGGCTATAGCCTTTTCTTTTGGAGCGTTACTGATACGCCAATAAAAAAAGACATGTGGCACTCGAGAACTGCCGCGGTAAAGCTATTGCATAGCATTTTGTTTTCAATAAAATGTATTAAATTAAAAAAAAATAACTAACATAATTGTTTTTAATTAATAGAAAAGGCTATAGCCTTTTCTTTTGGAGCGTTACTGATACGCCAATAAAAAAAGACATGTGGCACTCGAGAACTGCCGCGGTAAAGCTATTGCATAGCATTTTGTTTTCAATAAAATGTATTAAATTAAAAAAAAATAACTAACATAATTTTTTTTAATTAATAGAAAAGGCTATAGCCTTTTCTTTTGGAGCGTTACTGATACGCCAATAAAAAAAGACATGTGGCACTCGAGAACTGCCGCGGTAAAGCTATTGCATAGCATTTTGTTTTCAATAAAATGTATTAAATTAAAAAAAAATAACTAACATAATTTTTTTTAATTAATAGAAAAGGCTATAGCCTTTTCTTTTGGAGCGTTACTGATACGCCAATAAAAAAAGACATGTGGCACTCGAGAACTGCCGCGGTAAAGCTATTGCATAGCATTTTGTTTTCAATAAAATGTATTAAATTAAAAAAAAATAACTAACATAATTTTTTTTAATTAATAGAAAAGGCTATAGCCTTTTCTTTTGGAGCGTTACTGATACGCCAATAAAAAAAGACATGTGGCACTCGAGAACTGCCGCGGTAAAGCTATTGCATAGCATTTTGTTTTCAATAAAATGTATTAAATTAAAAAAAAATAACTAACATAATTGTTTTTAATTAATAGAAAAGGCTATAGCCTTTTCTTTTGGAGCGTTACTGATACGCCAATAAAAAAAGACATGTGGCACTCGAGAACTGCCGCGGTAAAGCTATTGCATAGCATTTTGTTTTCAATAAAATGTATTAAATTAAAAAAAAATAACTAACATAATTTTTTTTAATTAATAGAAAAGGCTATAGCCTTTTCTTTTGGAGCGTTACTGATACGCCAATAAAAAAAGACATGTGGCACTCGAGAACTGCCGCGGTAAAGCTATTGCATAGCATTTTGTTTTCAATAAAATGTATTAAATTAAAAAAAAATAACTAACATAATTTTTTTTAATTAATAGAAAAGGCTATAGCCTTTTCTTTTGGAGCGTTACTGATACGCCAATAAAAAAAGACATGTGGCACTCGAGAACTGCCGCGGTAAAGCTATTGCATAGCATTTTGTTTTCAATAAAATGTATTAAATTAAAAAAAAATAACTAACATAATTGTTTTTAATTAATAGAAAAGGCTATAGCCTTTTCTTTTGGAGCGTTACTGATACGCCAATAAAAAAAGACATGTGGCACTCGAGAACTGCCGCGGTAAAGCTATTGCATAGCATTTTGTTTTCAATAAAATGTATTAAATTAAAAAAAAATAACTAACATAATTGTTTTTAATTAATAGAAAAGGCTATAGCCTTTTCTTTTGGAGCGTTACTGATACGCCAATAAAAAAAGACATGTGGCACTCGAGAACTGCCGCGGTAAAGCTATTGCATAGCATTTTGTTTTCAATAAAATGTATTAAATTAAAAAAAAATAACTAACATAATTTTTTTTAATTAATAGAAAAGGCTATAGCCTTTTCTTTTGGAGCGTTACTGATACGCCAATAAAAAAAGACATGTGGCACTCGAGAACTGCCGCGGTAAAGCTATTGCATAGCATTTTGTTTTCAATAAAATGTATTAAATTAAAAAAAAATAACTAACATAATTTTTTTTAATTAATAGAAAAGGCTATAGCCTTTTCTTTTGGAGCGTTACTGATACGCCAATAAAAAAAGACATGTGGCACTCGAGAACTGCCGCGGTAAAGCTATTGCATAGCATTTTGTTTTCAATAAAATGTATTAAATTAAAAAAAAATAACTAACATAATTGTTTTTAATTAATAGAAAAGGCTATAGCCTTTTCTTTTGGAGCGTTACTGATACGCCAATAAAAAAAGACATGTGGCACTCGAGAACTGCCGCGGTAAAGCTATTGCATAGCATTTTGTTTTCAATAAAATGTATTAAATTAAAAAAAAATAACTAACATAATTTTTTTTAATTAATAGAAAAGGCTATAGCCTTTTCTTTTGGAGCGTTACTGATACGCCAATAAAAAAAGACATGTGGCACTCGAGAACTGCCGCGGTAAAGCTATTGCATAGCATTTTGTTTTCAATAAAATGTATTAAATTAAAAAAAAATAACTAACATAATTTTTTTTAATTAATAGAAAAGGCTATAGCCTTTTCTTTTGGAGCGTTACTGATACGCCAATAAAAAAAGACATGTGGCACTCGAGAACTGCCGCGGTAAAGCTATTGCATAGCATTTTGTTTTCAATAAAATGTATTAAATTAAAAAAAAATAACTAACATAATTTTTTTTAATTAATAGAAAAGGCTATAGCCTTTTCTTTTGGAGCGTTACTGATACGCCAATAAAAAAAGACATGTGGCACTCGAGAACTGCCGCGGTAAAGCTATTGCATAGCATTTTGTTTTCAATAAAATGTATTAAATTAAAAAAAAATAACTAACATAATTTTTTTTAATTAATAGAAAAGGCTATAGCCTTTTCTTTTGGAGCGTTACTGATACGCCAATAAAAAAAGACATGTGGCACTCGAGAACTGCCGCGGTAAAGCTATTGCATAGCATTTTGTTTTCAATAAAATGTATTAAATTAAAAAAAAATAACTAACATAATTTTTTTTAATTAATAGAAAAGGCTATAGCCTTTTCTTTTGGAGCGTTACTGATACGCCAATAAAAAAAGACATGTGGCACTCGAGAACTGCCGCGGTAAAGCTATTGCATAGCATTTTGTTTTCAATAAAATGTATTAAATTAAAAAAAAATAACTAACATAATTTTTTTTAATTAATAGAAAAGGCTATAGCCTTTTCTTTTGGAGCGTTACTGATACGCCAATAAAAAAAGACATGTGGCACTCGAGAACTGCCGCGGTAAAGCTATTGCATAGCATTTTGTTTTCAATAAAATGTATTAAATTAAAAAAAAATAACTAACATAATTTTTTTTAATTAATAGAAAAGGCTATAGCCTTTTCTTTTGGAGCGTTACTGATACGCCAATAAAAAAAGACATGTGGCACTCGAGAACTGCCGCGGTAAAGCTATTGCATAGCATTTTGTTTTCAATAAAATGTATTAAATTAAAAAAAAATAACTAACATAATTTTTTTTAATTAATAGAAAAGGCTATAGCCTTTTCTTTTGGAGCGTTACTGATACGCCAATAAAAAAAGACATGTGGCACTCGAGAACTGCCGCGGTAAAGCTATTGCATAGCATTTTGTTTTCAATAAAATGTATTAAATTAAAAAAAAATAACTAACATAATTTTTTTTAATTAATAGAAAAGGCTATAGCCTTTTCTTTTGGAGCGTTACTGATACGCCAATAAAAAAAGACATGTGGCACTCGAGAACTGCCGCGGTAAAGCTATTGCATAGCATTTTGTTTTCAATAAAATGTATTAAATTAAAAAAAAATAACTAACATAATTTTTTTTAATTAATAGAAAAGGCTATAGCCTTTTCTTTTGGAGCGTTACTGATACGCCAATAAAAAAAGACGAGAACTGCCGCGGCAAAGCTATTGCTTTGTTTTCAATAAAATGTATTAAATTAAAAAAAAAATAACTAACATAATTTTTTTAATTAATAGAAAAGGCTATAGCCTTTTCTTTTGGAGCGTTACTGATACGCCAATAAAAAAAGACATGTGGCACTCGAGAACTGCCGCGGCAAAGCTATTGCATAGCATTTTGTTTTCAATAAAATGTATTAAATTAAAAAAAAAATAACTAACATAATTTTTTTAATTAATAGAAAAGGCTATAGCCTTTTCTTTTGGAGCGTTACTGATACGCCAATAAAAAAAGACATGTGGCACTCGAGAACTGCCGCGGCAAAGCTATTGCATAGCATTTTGTTTTCAATAAAATGTATTAAATTAAAAAAAAAATAACTAACATAATTTTTTTAATTAATAGAAAAGGCTATAGCCTTTTCTTTTGGAGCGTTACTGATACGCCAATAAAAAAAGACATGTGGCACTCGAGAACTGCCGCGGCAAAGCTATTGCATAGCATTTTGTTTTCAATAAAATGTATTAAATTAAAAAAAAAATAACTAACATAATTTTTTTAATTAATAGAAAAGGCTATAGCCTTTTCTTTTGGAGCGTTACTGATACGCCAATAAAAAAAGACATGCGGCACTCGAGAACTGCCGCGGCAAAGCTATTGCATAGCATTTTGTTTTCAATAAAATGTATTAAATTAAAAAAAAAATAACTAACATAATTTTTTTAATTAATAGAAAAGGCTATAGCCTTTTCTTTTGGAGCGTTACTGATACGCCAATAAAAAAAGACATGTGGCACTCGAGAACTGCCGCGGCAAAGCTATTGCATAGCATTTTGTTTTCAATAAAATGTATTAAATTAAAAAAAAAATAACTAACATAATTTTTTTAATTAATAGAAAAGGCTATAGCCTTTTCTTTTGGAGCGTTACTGATACGCCAATAAAAAAAGACATGCGGCACTCGAGAACTGCCGCGGCAAAGCTATTGCATAGCATTTTGTTTTCAATAAAATGTATTAAATTAAAAAAAAAATAACTAACATAATTTTTTTAATTAATAGAAAAGGCTATAGCCTTTTCTTTTGGAGCGTTACTGATACGCCAATAAAAAAAGACATGTGGCACTCGAGAACTGCCGCGGCAAAGCTATTGCATAGCATTTTGTTTTCAATAAAATGTATTAAATTAAAAAAAAAATAACTAACATAATTTTTTTAATTAATAGAAAAGGCTATAGCCTTTTCTTTTGGAGCGTTACTGATACGCCAATAAAAAAAGACATGTGGCACTCGAGAACTGCCGCGGCAAAGCTATTGCATAGCATTTTGTTTTCAATAAAATGTATTAAATTAAAAAAAAAATAACTAACATAATTTTTTTAATTAATAGAAAAGGCTATAGCCTTTTCTTTTGGAGCGTTACTGATACGCCAATAAAAAAAGACATGCGGCACTCGAGAACTGCCGCGGCAAAGCTATTGCATAGCATTTTGTTTTCAATAAAATGTATTAAATTAAAAAAAAAATAACTAACATAATTTTTTTAATTAATAGAAAAGGCTATAGCCTTTTCTTTTGGAGCGTTACTGATACGCCAATAAAAAAAGACATGTGGCACTCGAGAACTGCCGCGGCAAAGCTATTGCATAGCATTTTGTTTTCAATAAAATGTATTAAATTAAAAAAAAAATAACTAACATAATTTTTTTAATTAATAGAAAAGGCTATAGCCTTTTCTTTTGGAGCGTTACTGATACGCCAATAAAAAAAGACATGTGGCACTCGAGAACTGCCGCGGCAAAGCTATTGCATAGCATTTTGTTTTCAATAAAATGTATTAAATTAAAAAAAAAATAACTAACATAATTTTTTTAATTAATAGAAAAGGCTATAGCCTTTTCTTTTGGAGCGTTACTGATACGCCAATAAAAAAAGACATGTGGCACTCGAGAACTGCCGCGGCAAAGCTATTGCATAGCATTTTGTTTTCAATAAAAAGTATTAAATTAAAAAAAAAATAACTAACATAATTTTTTTAATTAATAGAAAAGGCTATAGCCTTTTCTTTTGGAGCGTTACTGATACGCCAATAAAAAAAGACATGTGGCACTCGAGAACTGCCGCGGCAAAGCTATTGCATAGCATTTTGTTTTCAATAAAATGTATTAAATTAAAAAAAAAATAACTAACATAATTTTTTTAATTAATAGAAAAGGCTATAGCCTTTTCTTTTGGAGCGTTACTGATACGCCAATAAAAAAAGACATGTGGCACTCGAGAACTGCCGCGGCAAAGCTATTGCATAGCATTTTGTTTTCAATAAAATGTATTAAATTAAAAAAAAAATAACTAACATAATTTTTTTAATTAATAGAAAAGGCTATAGCCTTTTCTTTTGGAGCGTTACTGATACGCCAATAAAAAAAGACATGTGGCACTCGAGAACTGCCGCGGCAAAGCTATTGCATAGCATTTTGTTTTCAATAAAATGTATTAAATTAAAAAAAAAATAACTAACATAATTTTTTTAATTAATAGAAAAGGCTATAGCCTTTTCTTTTGGAGCGTTACTGATACGCCAATAAAAAAAGACATGTGGCACTCGAGAACTGCCGCGGCAAAGCTATTGCATAGCATTTTGTTTTCAATAAAATGTATTAAATTAAAAAAAAAATAACTAACATAATTTTTGATGTGATTGTAATTAATAAAAACAAACTTTATTTAAACTTTAGGATAAACGAATGCTAGTATTTATTCATTTTTATTACTAGCTACAAAACAAATCTTTATTTCAAATATCAGTCTTCTATCATTAAAAGTTAAAACCAGAATGGCGCTTTTAATTACATGACGTGTTTTTCTATTTCTATATATATGTTTTTAGCGTTGCCAGACACTCCATTAATATATATATATATACTTATATAAAAAATAGCGAGTAGTTTGTCAAAGTCTTGTTCCAACATCCTCCCTTGTTTAAAATTGAATTCGACTACGAAGTTGGTTTGCATGTTTTCTATGAAGAATGTTGCGATTATTCATTACTACCAAAACGTTGTAAACAACCGATCCCAGCTTTTCTATAATTTCACCCGGGTACCAAATGAACTTGTTATTTTTAAATATTTTTGCGAAAACCAAATCACCTTTTTGAAAACTTTTCTTACGAGCCCCATGCTTCTTATTATAGGCAACTTCCATTTCCTCGTTTTTAATTGGCTCCGTTTTTTTCCCCTTTTTTAAAAGATCCATCTGCAATCTTAAAGCTCTACCAACAAACCATTCGGCAGGAGATTTATTTTCAGGAACATTTGGATTAGGTGTTGCACGATATTGTCCCAAAAATATCATTAAATTTAATTTATCATTCTTTGAGTCACATTCATACGATTTCTGTAAAGATCTTTTAACGGTATCGACAAACCGTTCCGCTTGCCCATTTGACTGGGGATGATATGTAGGAGTTGTCAAGTGTTTAATTCCATATGTTTGGCAAAAACGGTTAAATTCGGCACTAACAAATTGTGTGCCATTATCAGTTACAATTGTTTTCGGCGCTCCATATCTACTTATGAACTCCTCCATTTGCATAACAACTGATTTGGAAGATATTGTAGATAATTGTGCAACTTCAGGCCACTTTGAAAACGAGTCCACCATAATTAAATAATAATAACCCCTCACAGGTCCAGCGATATCAATATGGAGCCTTTCCAGGATTTCCTGTGGCAAAGGCCATGAACCAAGTTCTGTTTTTACTGGAGATTTCGCTGCGGAAGAGCACCCAGAACATGCTTTAACGTAATTAGCAATGTCGGTATCTATACCTGGCCAATATACATATGACCTGGCAATAGTTTTCATTTTTTCGGTACCTTGGTGACCACGGTGAAGTTGCTTTAAAATTTTGCTCTTAAATATTAATGGAACTATTACACGTTCTGCAAACATTAAACAACCATCAATTACGTAAAGAGACTCATGCCTATTGAAAAAAGGTAATAATTCTGGTTCTAGATCTTTAGAGGATGATGGCCAGCCCTGTTGAGTATATTTATAAACTAACTGCAATGTTGAGTCAGCTTTTGAAGCATCACAAATCATCTGTCGCGTAACTGGTAACTCTTGCAAATTTTCTTGTAAAATTGTTTTAACATCATCTTCTAAATATAATATATTTGCAATTATGAAATCTTCTTCAGTCGCCTGCTGATCATTTATAAGTCTTGATAATATATCTACGTTTCCAAAATCTTTTGTATTCACATACTGTATATCAAAGTTATAGCACATCATAGTTAAAGCCCATCTTTGCAACCTGTTTGCGGTGTGAGTTGGGATTCCTTTTTTTGAACCAAAAATCGCCAACAACGGCTTATGATCCGTAAGCAAAGTGAACTTTCTACCATATATCATTTTATGAAATTTCGTACACGCGTACACAATGGCCAAAGCCTCTTTTTCAATTTGACTGTAACGTTTTTCTGTAGATGTTAAAGCACGTGAAATGTGATAAATTACCTTGTTAGAACCATCTGGCATTGAATGATAAATTTGACCTCCAATTCCGACTATGGAAGCATCAGCAGCTACT